>CP094636.1:31395407-31933760 GCA_023657505.1 Camelina hispida | reverse complement strand
TGTCGGAAATCGAAACATAATAAGTTACGTGAAAACTCTCAGTGAAACCAAGACCATCATCATCACTTTGTTTATTTGCTCTCTATCCCCCATACAGAGAGATTAGAGAGTTTTGACAGGCGAACTAGTTTTAAAAACAACACACTTGTTGTGTCTCTCTTTGGCTCGTCTTCTCTAACATCTATATGTTTCCAGTCCCAAAATAGGCAAGAAAACGAGAGTTTAGCTTATGTATTTTTTTTTTTAAAACAGTTCTGCTGTAAAAAAAAAGAAGGAAATGGTGATGGTCTTAAAAGCATAATGGGTATGAGGTTGAGAGATAAATCTTGCCATGGTTTGTATTATGAAGTCAGCATCTACCAATCCCTCTATTGTAGATTATTATTATTATTATTATTATTCTACTTGTGCTAGTTATGGTTGAAGAAGTGATCCATATCTTTCTCTCTTGCATCGAAATCGCTAACATAGTCTAGAACCGTTAAACAATTTGGTGTCTAATATATTGCAATAAGGAGATTTAATGTCCAAAAACTTTTTTTAGACGATCAAATTGGATAGATATTTTTTGTCATAAACATAATCAAATCTGAACCTAATTAAATTGTTTAAAAGCAAACCGAACCAACAAAATCTTATTTAATTGAAATGTAATGAGGAAAGAGAGAAAAGCCTCCAAAAAAAAAAAAGGAAAAAATATACTCGTTCCCCTATCATGTCAATCTTGTTCCCCAAGACAACGAACTTGAATTTATAGGCTTTTGGATTAGCCTAAGAATTACCAAAATAAATAAAATAAGAAAGATCACTTTAATAACCAATATTCAAAAATATTATAGAATGCATGGTATGCATGGTGTGAGAGGCTTTATACCAAGACAAAGAACTCTTCAATATGCTTAGTGAGATTCTCAAACGATTGCCTGTTGTAGACATCGTAGACGAGAACACAACAAGCCACGTGATCATGCTGGATGCACATTTTTTGTACACTTGTAGCAGTAGTAGTAGTAGAAATCTAGACAGCCAATTTAGTTTATCAATCTCTCATATATAAATCATGTTTGAACTATTTTAAAAGTGTACTTAATTCAAATATCATTCTAAA
Source organism: Camelina hispida (assembly GCA_023657505.1). Classification (NCBI taxonomy): domain Eukaryota; kingdom Viridiplantae; phylum Streptophyta; class Magnoliopsida; order Brassicales; family Brassicaceae; genus Camelina; species Camelina hispida. Next base: position 31,932,652 of record CP094636.1, on the reverse strand, counting down.
ATGGGGGCTCTTACCACTTAGGGTAGTTTGGTACCATCCTAACAATATTAGCGAACCCAGAAAGTGCAGCTTTACACACACCTTTGCTTTCCGCGTTTGTGTCCTGTATGAGTTCATCCTCGCCGTCGTCCGCGCCATCGTATACAACATAATCACACTCGAAAGCCATAATGATCTGCAATTTTTTGTTATTTTTGTTAATTTTCTTGGATATTGGGGACTTTAGTAATGTAAAAGGAAACCAAAATGTTACTTGATTTATTAGGGTTTGTGCGTCTTTCTCTCTCTTGACCAATGAGAGGGTAAGGAAAAGAAAGAATTAAAAATAAAACCCTTATTGGGTATTTTATAGCTCAATAGAGTCGATCATCAAATAGTGCAATAAAAGCATGATTATTGGTTATTCTGGGATGGAGATCAAACTAATAAAAAACCAAAAAGTAATAAATCCTATTATATTAATTGAGAATTACAAATATGAAACTAACATTAAAATGTGTAAAAAATTATATTCAATTGCCATTAGAACAAAATAATTAAGCTTAATTAACTAACTTAAATAAATATAATTAATTAAAAATAAAAACACTCACATATCAAATATTAAAAAATCTAAAAAATCTAAAAATATATTTTCTCTCTCTAATAAATTATGGACGAAATTACTAATTATTTTTAAATATATATATATATATATATATATATAAACCAATCAGAATTTTAAAAACTAAGATTTTATATTCAAGTATACAATACAATTATTTTTAATAACTAAATTCGAAGATTTTGTTAAGTTTTCAAAATAAGATTCTCCTTTCATCTTTATTTTATTTTATTTACAAATTGTTTGGAATTTTCATATAATACATATAATTTAAAATTCATATATTTTCTGCATATGTTGTGATTTGAATTTTTTTAAAACGAAAATATATTACTCACTGTATGAAAATGTGTGTTTTAATTTCCACATTGGCAGGTTGGTAAAACTAAATTTATATAAATGAGAAATTAATAATTTTTATTTGCTCACAATTATAGTATTAAAATTACTATTTTATATTTCACAAAATAATGATGCAAATATAACAAACAAACAATATAAAAATATAATAATACGTCAAAAATAAAATACTATAATATTCGAAAATAATTATTATTCAAATAAACTAATAGATTTACATAAAAATTTTAAAAAAATATTATCTCAAACAAAATATTTTTTTTAAAAAAAATAAAACAATAATTTTTTTGCAAAATGCTGGATCCGTGCTTTAAGCACGGGATATATAGTAGTAGTTGATGAAAGAGAAAGACATAAGGTCTTTGCCAAAACTATTATAGACACCCTCATATGTTATTTTTGCTAAATACCATAACTTTATTCGTAGATTTTTAAAAAATAAATTAAATTTAAATTAAGTGATATTATGTTATTAAAATATTATTTCACAACCCAGGGAATGACCAATAAATATGCTCTAACATCCCATGGTTGGTATAAATTCAAAATGGTCAACAACAACTGTCGGTCACTAGTAGTGGCGGCGAGCAGTTTGGAGGCTTTTTTAGCTAATATGGATGATTCTAAGCCTGGAGAACATTTAATGAAGGAAAAAAGATGGCTAGCTACATGAAGTATAGGAGAATGCATGGTCACACATGCCAAGTATAATATTGTATCATCAACTACACGAAGTATATGTATTGCATGGCCACATGCATGAACTATACGACGTTATGTGGTCAACACCATAGACATACAATTCGGTACACCGGTCGAATTATTCCGGCGAAGACCGATGTTGACTCCAGCGTTGACCAACATTGACCAAAAAAAATAATATAATTTTTTTTATGAAAAAACAAAATAATAAATTATTATATTAAACTATTTATGATTTTTCATGATTAGAAAAAATTCTACTCAATATCTATGTTGTTGACCACATAACGTCATATAGTTGATGCATGTGCCCATGCAATACATATACTTCATGTAGTTGATGATACAATATTATACTTGGCATGTGTGACCATGCATTCTCCTATACTTCATGTAGCTAGAATCGAATCCTTTAGATCCATTCATGATAGAAATTCAAAAGTACTTAATTAGAGCTCATAAAATGGTTTGTTGGAGTTGCAATGCAATTAGTGAAGAATATGATATGTTCGTAATTATCTTAAGTTATATGTACATTCAGATTTCCTTTTTCTTACCTTAGAATAAAGCAATGACATGGTTGGAAATATTAAAACTTGACAATGGCTAAAAAAAGGGGTTCTAAAGTGTAACTTTTTCTTTACACGCGTTGATAGTGTTATTTTCTTCTTACAGAACTTTTTTATAAACGAGTCACTTACTTTTTTTTTTTTTTGTCATCTGAATTTTATTATTGAACACAAAGAAGGATACAAGTTACATTACAAAAGGCGACGGACAACTTGATGTCCTCGCGGTCATTAGGCGGCGAACTATTAAGAGTCCCCGCAGTCTTTAGCCCAAACGAGGGAAACAAACTTCAAGAACAAGGATGCATACTAAGAACAAACACAAATACACAAAACAAAAAACAAAGTCATGGAAAACTGAAACTAAGCAAATAATTGAACAATGGCATGAGAGATTCTCACAAAGCTTCATAAAACCATTAAACGCCGGAGCACCCAGTAAGGTCGGATAGAACTCACACCGAAGCAAACCAGAAGCAAACCGACAGGGAAGAGCGAATACCAACGTGACCAAGGACACAAATACAACTCCATAGAACACCAACCACAGACGGATTGAGCATGAAACCCAGGTTCAAAGATAAAACTTTGATATCGACTAGACAAACCACAAGATCAGTGTTCTTTACACGCGGACACTCGTCGACCACAGTTTCAGCCACCTACAGACATAAAACTGGTGACGTCCCAAAAGAGAAGAACTAGAGACCGATTCCACTGCTTGTAGAACCTGACTCAAAGAAAGAATCCAAAAATCAAAGAGAGGCTAGTAGGTGACTCAGCAACAAAATCCTCCAAATGGCTCACACAAAACGACCTAGAGCAAACCCACAACCACAACCAAAGAGGACTTGAAGGAGAGGTAGAGCAAATCCAATTACAAACCAAACAACAGAGCCATATCCATCAATCTAGCCTCATAAAACAACCACCTAGATCACACCACACAAACCCGCTAATAACTAAAACCACCATCAAGAAAACAGGGGATATACAGTAACATTTGATGTGATATCGATTACAGTCAGAGAAACAACCACCTCCAAATGAAGAAACTCCTCGGACATAAACCACCGACATCAGACGACTAGATCTGGATCTTCAAGGGAATGTCGCGACTCCTCCGAAACGGCGAAAGAAATCAATCGATGGCAGAGATAGATACACGAGAAAACACAACTAAAAGGACAAAGAAGGCACGACGCCGGAGCTATAAAGCCACCGGACGTTGGCCGAAAGCAAGAGCGGCGCTGTTTGGGTTTTTTTGAGAGGAGAGAGGTGGGAGAGAAATTAGGGCGCACTTACTTTTTTTATAAATAGTATAATCTCGAGTAATTGTAGTAAGGAATGTCAAAATTTTGATGAGGGAAAGAAGAAAGAAAAGGTTGGCTCATGGTTGGTTTAGATCTACGAGCCCTGCCTCTTCCTTGTCTTTCTCGTTCCCCATACAATCAAAAAGTTTGTGTTGTTGTTGTTGTTTGTAACTCCGATCTCACCAGCTCAAAATAAATAAGTAATCATGTTACATGTATGTAAGTTGTTGTTTAATTTATGACGTGATGTATAAGTGTCGCTTTAGTTTATCTTTCAACTTTGTCTAAAACATTTTTTTTTTTGCCTTTTACAATCCTTTATGAAAAAATATCCTTTATCAGCCTATCATAAAAAATTTCTTTCACGTCAAAGAAAAAAAAACAAAGTTGCTTTTTCAAAAAGAGCCAAAAAACAGAAGAGGTACACAATTTGGGCCAGTATTTGGCCCAATTATGCTCTAACCGCCTCTCGGACCCATTGGAATTTGGACGATTTATTATTATGTTCAGACGAAACTCTGCGTTTTGTTTTTTTTGACCCCTCAACCCCATCGTCACTCATTTGGTCATTATTGCCTTTGGGACACTCACCGGTTCCAGAGTGGTTCTGACACGAGCCGTTACTCATCGGAAATTTCTTACAAATTGAAACCAATGGAAAACAAGGAGTGATGAATCAGTTCAAAGACTATTAAGTAATCTCTTAAAATGGAGAAAAAATAACTAGCTTATTATGTAAAACACCTTCACTTACTCAACCTCCAGATCATATGATTTTGTAACTTAATCACCATACTTAGCAAGTTAATCATTTACTCTTTGTTTGGATCAATTGCAATTCATTACATTATGGTTCCAAGCATTGAAGAAAACATATGGGAACACTCTTATTAGCGTCAAATTAATGAAATTAATACATTATCATGGCTCAGGCATTAGAGAGAAATTAAAAGTTGTTTGTGTTCTGGTGATTTTAGCTCTCTCTGTTCGTGAGGATGTTTTAAAGTACAAGTCTATCACTCGAGTAATGTTGCTAGGCACTTTGAGTAACTCATTGCATATGAAAAGTACAATATGTTACATAACCATGCATCATGTGACAAGGCTTGTAACTTGTAAGCATCTGTATGTGGCAAGAGCCATACGGTCACAAGAAATTCCATTAACATAAATTGTGTAAAAGCGGGGTGTCGGAAATCGAAACATAATAAGTTACGTGAAAACTCTCAGTGAAACCAAGACCATCATCATCACTTTGTTTATTTGCTCTCTATCCCCCATACAGAGAGATTAGAGAGTTTTGACAGGCGAACTAGTTTTAAAAACAACACACTTGTTGTGTCTCTTTTATTCGTGTTTTCACTAAATATGTTTCCAGTCCCAAAATAGGCGAAAACGAGAGTTTAGCTTATGTATTTTTTTTTTTAAAACAGTTCTGCTGTAAAAAAAAAAGAAGGAAATGGTGATGGTCTTAAAAGCATAATGGGTATGAGGTTGAGAGATAAATCTTGCCATGGTTTGTATTATGAAGTCAGCATCTACCAATCCCTCTATTGTAGATTATTATTATTATTCTACTTGTGCTAGTTATGGTTGAAGAAGTGATCCATATCTTTCTCTCTTGCATTGAAATCGCTAATATATTGCAATAACAGGTCTACAACCGTTAAACAATTTGGTGTCTAATATAATGCAATATGAGGATCAAGTGATTTAATGTCCAAAAACTTTTTTTAGACGATCAAATTGGATTTTGTTTTTGTCATAAACATAATAAAATCTGAACCGAATTAAATTGTTTAAAAGCAAACCGAACCAACAAAATCTTTCTTAATTGAAATGTAATGAGGAAAGAGAGAAAAGCCTCCAAAAGAAAAAGGAAAAAAAAATCCTCGTTCCCCTATATTGTCAATCTTATTACCCAGACAATGAACTTGAATTTATAGGCTTTTGGATTAGCTAAGACCATCTCCGATGGTTTTCCTATTTTTTCTCATAATAGAGAATCTATATAATAGAGGTGAGTTTAAACGTGGTTCTAATTCTCATCTCTAAAATAGAGATTGCTATTTTTCTCATTTATAGAGGAACCTGTAAAAAAAAATAGAATAAATAGAGGAAAAAATAGCAATCTATTTTAGAGGTGAGAATAGAGGGCCAGATTGGAGTATAAATCCCATTCTCACATCCCCAAAATGAACTTCATACATTATAGAGCGAAAATGAATTTCTTTGGATTCTTTAAGATACAAAAATAAATAAAATAAGAAAGATCACTTTAATAACCAATATTCAAAAATAATATAGAATGCATGGTATGCATGGTGTGAGAGGCTTTATACCAAGACAAAGAACTCTTCAATATGCTTAGTGAGATTCTCAAACGATTGCCTGTTGTAGACATCGTAGATGAGAACACAACAAGCCACGTGACGTGATCATATCCACGTGATCATGCTGGATGCACATTTTCTGTACACTTGTAGCCGTCATAGTAGTAGAAATCTATGACTTGCTATACTTGAGCATCTCTATACGCATCCTTAACTTTTTCCTCTTCACCCTGATTACAATAAATCTGCACAGTCCGCTTAAGAGCGTTGTAACACATGACGTCCGCTTAAGAGCGTTGTAACACATGACGAGAAATAGAACAAAGCAATAAATTCCCAAGTTCAGAAAGTTTCTATTTAAATGTACAATCTCAACAGGTCAAGAGCAGCAACAAACAATCAGAATCTAGCAGGAGGCGGTGGGGAGGGCTCTTACCACTTAGGGTTGTTTGGTATCATCCTGATATTGACTCGTTGATATTGTTAGGATGATATTGTTAGGATGATACCAATGATATTCATTTTCGTCAGGTTCATAGTTAAATAAGACTCGAATAAATACCTGCATGCAGATTCACTTTTATTGCTAATATTATCAATGATTCTCGTTTATGCAAAGAAGATCACAAAATCTTACAAACAAAAAAAAAGGAATTTGTTTTGACTCTAAGAAAAAACAATTGAAAGAAATGATGGTAAAAATTGTTGAAGAAATTAAAAACCTAAGATATTTCATATTTGTGGTTGAATAGAGAGGGCGAGATGTAGGGTGTAAGCAATAGAGACACATGCATGATGCACCCGATATTTCATATTCCATTTTTACTCTGTTTTCGTGGTTAAATAAAAGTCCATTTTTACTCTTTGTAGTCCAAGAATCGAATCCTTTAGATCCACACATGGTAGAAATTCTAAAGTACTTAATTAGAGCTCATAAAATGGTTTGTTGGAGTTGCAATGCAATTAGTGAAGAATGTGATATATGTTCGTAATAATCCAAAGTTATATGTACATTTAAATTTCCGTTTCTTACCTTAGAATAAAGCAATGACACGGCGCAAGGAAAATTTGCATAAAGACAGCCTATATAATTAAGAAGGTGATAATACATATTGTGATATTTCTACAATTATTTTTCCTAATTCTAAATATATATTCAACCTATAATTATAGAAGCAATAAATCTTTTTATCATTTATGAACCTTCAACCAATAGAAAAAATATATATCAAAATTTAACTAGTCATAAATTATTAAATTAATATAAATTTAGTCCTAAAAATTTGAGAAACTCTTATAAAACGGAACAAAAAAACCTAAACTTTTTTATATAATAATGGGACAGATGGAGTATATATATAAGTATATAAACAAAACCTTGATTCTCTAAATGAAAATATGCAATAAATTATTAGTCCTCAAAGGATAAGGAAAATACTTAATATGTAAAATAGAAGGAAGATATGGAAAAGCCGAAAAAGCTCAAAAAAGTAATCAACCTATTTTTATATTAGTTAAGAAATTAAAAAGAATGTTAAATATGATTAAACGGTATATATTCATCAAATAGAAAGACAAAAATCAAATCGGTAAAGTTTAAGTCGATCAGAATTTTAGAAGATAATCAGATTTGGAAGATAATAATATAAGATAAGTAAACTTTAGTGGAATCAAAAAGGGAATCTCGGAAGATATACATATTAGTTTTAGAAAATGAAAATATTATTTTGTAAACTTTTTTTTTTTGTCAAGAACCTTTTTGTTAGTTATCTGAAAAATACTATATACTTACCTTAAAAATATATGTCGTATTCGTCTCATATGTTAATATTATGTATTCAATAGTGTTAATTTATTTAAGTGTCAATTTATTTCTTCATGTAAGAGCACGGTTGACGACTTAAAAGCATAATTGATCATCAGGAGAGTAACAAAGATGATCTCCGATCTGCCACAGGATTTGATAGAAGAGATACTGTCTAGGGTTTCGGTGACATCTCTGAGACGATTACGTTCTACTTGCAAACTATGGTACCATCAAGTTTTATTCAAAGATCCTCGATTCATCAAAAAATACTTTGACAAAACAGCAAGGCAGTATCATGCTCTCATACTGACTGATAATACGGTATGTTCAATGAGCTCCGTTCTCGATAGAGTTAAGGAAAGGATCAGCTTGTCTTCAGTTGGGCATCGCCTAACTTTGCCACACTGTAATGAATTAGTCGATTTATTTAGAGCCTTTCACTGCGATGGCATATTGCTATGCAGAATCTGTAGGAAGAACATGATTGTGGTTTGGAACCCGTTTTCGGGCAAACCAGATGGATCCAACTGCAAAATCAGTTCCTCGAAACCTTTGCCCTTGGATACGACAACAAGGAATTGTTCCGTAACTACAAAATCTTGACGTTTTTCCCGTATAGATCAGGACGCGACTTAAAACGCGACTTAAAAGTGGAAATCTATGAGTTTAGGTCTAATTCATGGAGGAATCTTGATGCGACCATTCCCCATGGAGCCTGCTTAAAAGATCACAATGGTGTGTCTTTAAATGGAAATACTTATTGGGTGTCGTGTAATGAAAAAGGAGACAATGACTACTCACTACTCAGTTTTGATTTTTCAACAGAAACGTTTCAACGTTTGTGTGCTCCTTTTCGTCATGAGCCAAGCCATATTAATGATACTATGGCCCTCTCGGTTGTTAGAGAAGAACGTCTCTCGTTCTTATATCAGAGTAGCGAGACACTAGAGGTGGATATATGGATGACCGATGAGATTGAGACCACATCTGTGTCGTGGAGCAAGTTCTTAAGAGTAGATTTAAAATTCCTTCGTTTGTCATATTCCGTGAGCTTCTACATTATCGACGAGGAAAAGAAAGTTGTCGTGTATTGTGATGAAGTAGTGCCTGTAATGGCAAATTCGAGATACATCATGACGTGGATTGTTAAAGGAGGAGAAAAATATAGAGCATCAGCCGATATTACAGTTGATCGTGGCATACAAGTATGGCCTTTGCGAAGTCATAGTTTTCCAAGATTGTTTGGTTATGTTCCAAAAAATTAGCATTGTAGTTTCTTTTGCTTCCTTTGTCATGTCCTTGGATTGATGGAAGAACTAATATCAGTTTTTAATTTTTGTTTGGCATCTTACTCGTGGCTTAATTATATATATATATAAGGATCTATTACTTTATTAGAGATTTTTTTTGAATTGTTGGTAAAAATAATATATATATATATATATACAGTAATATCAGTAACTATAAAGTTACCCACGCGTGGGTTATAAAATTAAATATTTTGTATGAAAAAAAAAATTTCATTAAATTATATATGAAATGTATATGATTTTATTTATATATGCATTGAAAAGAATTTAAATACATAAGTTTATAATTATGAAGTGTGTTAAAAGAAGACAATTTTTCACATATTGCATAAAAATAAGTTTTGGTTTTAAATTTAGCTGATTATTTTTATAATTCTAAAAATACTAAAATAGCATCATGCTTTTAATCTTATATTCTAAATACTAAACCATATCTCTTCAAAATTATATCCTAAATGTAAAATAAAAAATTCAAACAAAATAAAATAAAATAAAATAAAATAAAATTATTTTAAATGACACATTTTTTTGCAGTAAAAAAATAAAATAAAAAATGATATATATATATACTAGATGAAGACCCGCTCGATGTACGGGTTTAAAGGTTCATAAATTATATTAAAATTTGTTGTACGTTATTTATAGATTTTAGTTTTGTTAAAATACACTGATTTATATCCGTTTACAAATATTTTATGTATGTTACCATTAAAAGTGTATTTTTATACCTAAATATACTCTATGTTACAAATATATTCTTTTATCATCCACCTAGAAAATGTCTATATGAATACATAAAGCTAACTATTTTACTTTCACTTCTGCATAGTTTTTTAATTACTAAAATTGTTGGCTCATAAAATATTTTGCATTAAAAATAGATTACATAATATACTAATCAATGATTTATCTTCACAATAATGTATGACCACCATGGAGAAAACCTCGGCTCCATCCTCACCTTATGGAGAGAACTTTGCGTCCAACCTCCTCCACTATGGAGGGAACCTTGGCTGTGCCTTCCTCCCTTGGGAAGATAACCTTGCGTCCAACCTCTTCCACCTTTCTGCCTTGGAGAGATAACCTTGTATCCAACATTCTCCACCATAGAGAGAACCTCGGCTCTGCTCTCCTCCTGTATGGAGAGAACATGTTCACGTCTTTTTGTTATCTCAAAATGGCTTGCCCTGACAACCAATGAAAGTAACAATCTTTTTGTAACGTCACCAAATCTATGTTATGAAAAAAGGGTTAATGACCAACCAATCAAGGTTAGAATTTAGAAGAAAATTAATTTGACATAACTAAAGAAACAATAGAAAATTATAAGCACGGTAATATATGAATCCCAAATAATTCAAAGATGAAAATATAAATTAAATAAAACAATCTAAAAATACTACAATAAATTTTAAAATACAGTATTAGAAAAAGAAGACGCATATATTAATCTTTTTTTGGGTCAACATATTAATCTTACCTATTCGGCTATTCCCAACTGAAAAAGGAGAAAGTAGGAGAAAATTTTGGTTTTAGAAAATAAGAAAAATTTACCTTCCCATAAAAAAAATTTTCCAATTAAACAAAGTTGAAAACAGTGTTTTTGAATAAATTTTTTAAATATGAGACGACCTATGTTTATATAGAAGTGAGTATTTACAAAAATTTAGAGTTAATAATTAACTGTATATTTTCCTCCTTAATCCTTTTTTCTATTTTTTGTAGAATTAATAATTTTAAATTAAAAATAAGTAAATAATATTTTAAATTTTCCAATTAAACAAAGTTGAAAACAGTGTTTTTGAATAAATTATTTAAATATGAGATGATCTATGTTTATATAGAAGTGAGTATTTATAAAAATTTAGAATTAATAATTAACTGTATATTTTCCTTAATCCTTTCTATATTTTCTGTAGAATTAATAACTTTAAATTACAAAATAAGTAAATAATATTATTATTTCATATTTTATGAAATATATATATATATAATCTCCTTATAATTATTTAAAATAATTTGTATTTTTTAATAAATTTTGTAATTTTTGATAATTATCTTTTTACATTATTAATATTATAAAATATTTTATTTTTGTTGTAATCAAATTCCTCCTATTAAATATTAATTTTTACATATGTCAAAATCTGAGATTGATAACTTGACACATGTCAAAATCTTGTTAATGGTTAACTTTCAAAACCCAACTTTATATAATAAGATATATATATCTTTTTAATATTGTGAAATAGTTAGTCCGAAATTTATGATTTAACTAATTAAAAATATTTATAAGATTTGAGTATTTAATATTTGTTTGTTATTAGAGAAATTATATGATCGCAATCAAACACAATCTTTATAAATGTTAGAACATTGATTGAGGGAAAAATCCTTTTTATTTGTTTGAAATATTATACTTTAATATTTGATTGAAATTCTTCCATAACCAAACATTATTCCGTCTAAAATATATTTTAATCGTTGACAATAAATGTAAAGTTTGATTTTGTTTTCCATTTTAGATTTTCAGAGAAATATACGACAAAAATTTGTATCAACAGTTTTCTAAATTAGTCGGGTCATTATTATTCTTTCTAATATTATTGTATTAAGAAATCGATATTGAAGTTGAGATATTATTGTTTTTTAAACTAAATATATAAATCTTTTAATTTAATTTTGTTGAGATATTATTGTTTTTTTTTAATGGGTCTGTTTGGCAACATAGATACATATAGATATATGATATGGTTTTTGTTTTTTTTTCTTCTTAAAATGTACTCTTCAATTAAGAGTATAGATGAGGATCAAGTGATTTAATGTCCAAAAACTTTTTTTAGACGATCAAATTGGATAGATATTTTTTGTCATAAACATAATCAAATCTGAACCGAATTAAATTGTTTAAAAGCAAACCGAACCAACAAAATCTTTCTTAATTGAAATGTAATGAGGAAAGAGAGAAAAGCCTCCAAAGAAAAAGGAAAAAAAAAATCCTCGTTCCCCTATCTTGTCAATCTTGTTCCCCAAGACAACTAACTTGAATTTATAGGCTTTTGGATTAGCCTAAGAATTACAAAAATAAATAAAATAAGAAAGATCACTTTAATAAACAATATTCAAAAATAATATAGAATGCATGGTATGCATGGTGTGAGAGGCTTTATACCAAGATAAATAACTCTTCAATATGCTGAGTGAGATTCTCAAACGATTGCCTATTGTAGACATCGTAGACGAGAACACAACAAGCCACGTGAAACAAGCATTATCAGTAGTAGTATTATATTACAACTCTTAAATTATTTTGGTGGATGCACATTTTCTGTACACTTGTAGCAGTAGTAGTAGTAGAAATCTAGACAGCCAATTTAGTTTATCAATCTCTCATGTATAAATCATGTTTGAATTATTTTAAAGAACTATTTTAAAGGTGTTAATTCAAATATCATCCTAAAATTGTTGGCTGCTCCATTAATTAGACCTGAGCTGGCTGCTTCATTTATCAGCAAGTAACTGTTGATTCCATCAATTGACCCATGGATACGCCTGTCGAGTATCAACGACCTCAGTAACTCCATAATTTCTGTCTGTGACACGCCCAATTTCGTCATATGAACCGAATCCCTATCGTTATGTAATGCTTTATCAGGTTCAGTAAAGCTTGTGTTCTCATCTTCTTCAACATATCTTGATCTTCCATGCAGGTTTTGACAAATGGATCTTCCATGAAGTGACTCTACATACCAAAACCATTTAATCAGTGTTGGTTTTAGATGTACGCGAGAAACCAAAAAAAGAAAAAAGCCATACGTCAGTTACATTAAATATTCTCTCAAACTCTGCAAAATCATTTTTTCATAAGCTTCTATCAAAGCTTTCATTGCCAAGATCTCAGGGTCGTCTTTGTACCTGCATGGAGCCAACAAGAATCAATTTATTTTTCGGAAGCATAGAACCAAAATGAGATTACAATACAAATATTAGGGGAATGACGTACTGCTTTGCAGTGTCCTGGTCAAATGGATTCATGTTCGACCCCATCATACGCTAGAAGACCATATCTTTGCAAAGCCAAAAGAAAGAAAGAAAAAAGGTCCCGAGATGTTTGGACAAATCACAAAACAAATGGCAAGACACTGGACAAGAACAAAAAAAGTAGAAGTATACGCTACATGTCCCTTAAAGTCACACAGCTAAATAAACTATACGGCTTTACTTTTAAACCATGTTATTAATAAAATGACAAGAGGGTATTACAGAGAAAACTATATAGAGATGACAATATAAAAGGAAACATACTGTAGGCACTTTATATGTCTCTGGTTAAGCGCTTTCTTATACGTTAGAAAAGCCTCATGGAAGTCAATGGCAGCTTCTTCCCACTGACGTTCTGCCATGTGCATTTTTCCACCACATTTGCGGAGTTTACCGACGACGTCCGCAAAACCACAATCACCTCTATCACGAACATCGATGGCAAGTGCCTTCTGGTATAGTTGTTGCATCTATTCAAAAAGGTGTTTGGTTGTGTTTCTGTCGTAAAAAGCCAAAAGAAAGTATGCAGCAATAAAATTTGCAGAATCTTAAGTAAAAAAAACCCTATAGCAGATGCTCTTTTACTTAACCTTAAGATCCTTGTTATCTTTTGTTTCAATGTAGAGCTGAAATTCATTTGCATAAACTTCAAACAGATGATTTGGGTCGGTTCGAGTTACATCGTAGACGAGAACACAACAAGCCACGTGAAACAAGCATTATCAGTAGTAGTAGTAGTATATTACAACTCTTAAATTATTTTGTTGGATGCACATTTTCTGTACACTTGTAGCAGTAGTAGTAGTAGAAATCTAGACAGCCAATTTAGTTTATCAATCTCTCTCTCATATATAAATCACTATTTTAAAGGTATTAATTCAAATATCATCCTAAAATTGGGGGGGGCACCACTTAGGGTTGTTTGGTATCATCCTAACAATATCAGTGAACCTAGAAAGTGCAGCTTTTGCTATTAAGAAGGAAATCATCAATCAAAGTAAAACAAAGGTCACTTGATTTAGTAGGGTTGTGCCTCTTTCTCTCTCTTGACCAATGAGAGGGTAGGGAAAAGAAAGACAAAAAAAAACCCCCTTTGGTTACTGGGTATTTTATAACCCAATAGAGTCATCATCAAATAGCCCAATAAGATCCCATGGTATGATTTATAAAAATGACCAACAACATGTACTCACTAGTCACTAGTAGTGGCGGCGAGCAGTTTGGAGGCTTTTTTTAGCTAATGTGAATTATTCTAAGTGTGGAGATCATTTAATGAAAACCGCGGATTCAACTTTTTTTTAATTAAAATTTGTAATAGTTTATTTTGTTATTATGTTATTTATAATGGTTTGTGATTAAAAATTCGGTTTGCTTATATTATAAATTCTTTTATTTTTTATTTATTAATTTTTAAAATTTAAGCTATTAAACAGAACTGTTATCTATTTTATTCAATTAGATTTTTGATAAAAAAATTTAACCTGATTTTTTTTTTTTTTTTATAAAATTTGTAGTTGTAGATTTTATTCTATTAGATTTTTAAATCTTAGCTGTTAATTTTTTTAAGTACGAATTAGTTTTGATTCTAATAGATTTTTTTTTTTACTTTTCTACAATTTATTTTATTTGATGTGTCCCCATTTTTGTTTTTTAATTAATTCTATTTATTTAATTAATCTTAATTAAGTTTTTCTAATGACAATTGAATGTAATTTTTTACACTTTTAAGGTTAGTTTCATATTTGTACTAAGATATGTAATCACTCTCTTGTTTGACGATTTTGTATATGATCTTCTGTTTCTCTCCATATAGTAAATATTTGGAGAGAAAAGCAGATGCGACTGCAACAAAAGGGTTTCGTTCATCGGGCTTGTGAAGGCTACAATGGACCGTTTTGTCCAGAGAGAAAATCTTGTCATGGTTTGTATTATATAGTCACCATCTATTACTCACTCTTTTGCAGATTACTCTATTCTCTACTTATGCTACGAACGAGTGAACAAATGGATCATATTTTCTATCTTTTGTTCATACTTGAGTTGCATCAAAATGGCTAATATATTGCAATAACACAGGTTCGAAACAAATAAACATAGTTGAGTTTATCATAATAAGCTCTCTACCTCCCTCTTTCCCACTCTGTATCACTCTCTGTCTCTTTCTGAATTCAAGGTAACTATTGATTGATTAGAGGCTAATAATCTCTTACATGATTCAATCTATATATATAAGTCTCCCATTTTATCACACAATCTCAAAAGTGGAGTTTAATATCATCAGACTTGAGTTGGGTTATCATCATTAATGCCGAGTCACTATCCTCCCACACAGAACGTTTCTGCACAAGAAAATAAAAAACAAAGAGAATTCAAATCAGTATCCTTAGGATTCTAAATGCAGAGTTTGTGACAAGATTTCGATATATAAGTTACTACTCACGATAAACAGCCGTGACTCGTCTTTTGCTTCTTCTTCTTCTTCGTCTTCTCCTTTTGTTTAACCAGCGGTTTGATCACTTCCTTTATCGCTGAATCAAAAACTGCTTTCACATTCTGCAAAAATGTAAAACTTTTGAGGCTCTGTTAATCTGAAGAAAAGAACTGCCTAATAATACTATTTGAAGGTCATTCAATGTACCTGTTGAGTTTTTGAGCTACATTCAATGTAATATGTCGCACCAATTAGCTTACGCAGTTCCTCTCCCTATCACATAGTAATGCTTAATTTACTAACCATCAAGCCTTAAAATGGAAATCACATGAAATCTACGGTAAAAAGGCTATAAAACCAAACCTGTGCAGTAGTTACAGGGGATAGTCCAGGATGATCAGCCAAATAATGCTTATCTTCACGGAGATCTACACCAATGTTGTAAGGATCATTAACTAAGTTATGTATCTAAACGGTTTACAGGAATCTGTTAGTAAGTTCTCATTTGGTTTCTTACCTAATTTGGTACCGACAAGGACTAGGGGAACTCCTGGAGCAAAGTGTTGGAGTTCAGGGATCCACTGACTCAAAAACAACAGTCATATAACATCAGAAATTATTCAATACTACTGACACATTTAGCGTCTTTATCACGCTCGTTTTCAACATAAGAGAAAAGGAGGATGGATCCATTATTCCAATAATACAAACCTTTTTAAAAACATTCTCGTAGCTAGCTCGGCTGACTAATGAAAAAGACAAGACGAAAACATCTGCTCCTCTGTAACTTAATGGCCTTAATCTGTTATAGTCTTCTTGTCCTGCAAACAAAGGAAAATATGTAAACTCAAAAAAGACAAATTCCCTCAAAACAAAAAAATGGATTTCGCATATCCAACAACAATCAACCAAAATCAAAGAAATTGACCAATAATAACGTTCTAAAACCACTAAAGGATCCAACAATCAACCAAATCAAAGAACTTAACTAATAATAACGTCAAGACAGTTCTTTCACAGAATTGGATATATGAATTGGAGAAAGAGTGTTCATTACCAGCAGTGTCCCATAGGCCTAAATTCACAGTGGTGCCTTCAACTACAACATTTGCACTAAAGTTGTCAAAAACTGTTGGTATGTAGTCCTGTCAAAGAACAATTCATCAAATCAATCATCCACACAGTATCAAATCAAAGAGAGGGTAACATATGTAAGCACATACATATTATAATAATATCATGAAGAAAAAGTCTGACTAATCCAGAGGGGATATAGCATAAAGCTGGACTATAGTCTATACACAAAAGCTGCAAAATAACCCCAGATGCGCCACAAATACCTCAAAAAGGGAAGTAAAAAAAGTTCAAAATTCTCAAAAAAATGGATCTTTGTATCATGCACAATCCCTAGAAAAAGGAGCTAACTTTGAAATACCCAGATAGATTTTGAGTAAATTGAAGATACCCAGATGGTAAAAATCGGAAATTTGAGCTAAATCTGAGAAACCCAGATGAGAATCTTGATCAAAAATCTTAGAGAGAAAGAGAGGTTTTTTAATAAGGAAAAAAAGAAAAACTTACAGTAGGGAATTTATTGCTGGTGTAGCAGATGAGCATACAGGTTTTACCAACGGCACCATCACCAACAGTCACACATTTGATGAACTTTGAAGCACTTGAAGCCATTTTGATTGATTAATCTCAAACAAACATAAAGAAAGCCAAAAACCACAAGAAAGAAGAAGAGAGAAGCTAAAAGAAAAAAACAAATAGAGAAGAGAGATAAATGAAGTGATTTACTTAAAAAGGGTGAGTAAAAAAAATGAATTAAACCCACACAATTGAAGAACATAGAAGAAGGTAGGGTTTGTTTGTTTGTTGCTCAAATTTATTATGCCTTTTTCTTATTTTACTTTATTTTTCTTCTGGTTGCTCTTTCAATATTTCCAATTTTAAAAGAAATTTAGTATTTTGGTATTTGGTATTTGGTAGCTTGTTTCTTTGGTTTGAACTTGAAGATAGATAGAGAGATGGAGCGGTGACACTCACATGATCCATCTTCCCTCTCTTTCCTTTTTTTTCCAAATTCTTACTTCATTTATTATCAGCAATATTTGTAGTATTGGAATTTGTTTAACCAAATTAATGGTGTAACAATCTTTACTTTTAGTTACTTGTGTTTATTACATTATTGTAAGAAATTGAAATGATACGGCTTTACGAATCGAATACTATTAATAAGACATATAGTCATGTTGAACCACACCCACACAGTGACAAGTGAAGATGGCTTATACCATATATGCATACATTAACATGTACTGTCGAATACATGTTTCGCTATTTTTGTTTTATTTTCTATCCAGATTAAGAAACTACAAAGTGTAAATTGGATAAATTGGCTATTCATTTTATTATTAGGATATTATTAGGATATTATTAGTATAAATTATTAGTATAAAGTATTAGGATATTCATTTTATTATTTACTTGGATAAATTGGCTTTTTTATGTGGACCTACATTTATAGAAGAAAAAAAAAAACTTATCATCTATATTACTCAATAATGTAAAATTGGCCAACAAGAGTTTCGTTGGCAACAACCAGCAATAAAAATTCCCAAGATTCACAAAGTATCAAAGCAACTTTTAGTACTGTTTGAATACTCTTACCAAATACAGTTCCTTTTTGTTTGTTAATGGGTGGATATAATATAATTAATTGATAGTCCTGGTTTAGAAAGTAAAAAAAGTGTGTAATGATTTGTAGGTGGATGTTGGAGCTAAACTTTGTGTGGACTTCTACCAAAAGCCGTAGATAAAATGATTAAGCATAGATATTAATTTCTATAATTAGATAAGTTAATAATTATTGGAGTAATACCTACGGCTATATCGACGGCGACTCAACCACCATATAAATATGAAAATGCAAAAGTATGTTATATTAGAGAGGTGCTCACAAGGAGGACCACGGGGACAAATTGCTCTCTCTATTCCAAAGCTGTATTAATTTAGGTTTCTTTTGCAAGTTATTCCCACCAAGAACCTCTAAAATATATTTCTTCTGTCCCACAAAAATTGATGTTTTAGGATATTTTTTGTCTCACAATTGATATTTTGTACACTTCAAAAAGTAATCATTGAAAATATTTAAAATTTTGAATTGTTATTGGTTTAGAATTAAGCAATATTTTTTAATCAAAGAAAAAAATATATTTAAACTTACTAATTATTGTTTTCTTAAAATGTGTAATCTCCCAAAACATCAATCTTTGTGAGACATAGGAGTAGTATATATTAAAAAGTAGCTGATTAATAATACGATTGGAATAACCAACGAAAGTAGTTAGCATTAAGTCAAGTACATGTATGTATAAGTGAATTCATAACTTTGGTCTCTAAGGAGATTAGTAGAGACTAGAGAGAGATATATAACTAGAGAATATGTAATGCTGTTGGAAGGATAACGTCATTGAAAAGAAACAAGAACAAAACGATAAATATACATATACGTTTCGGCAAAGTAATCCAAACAAATAAAGGAAGTGGAAAACCAAACAACAATAACCCAAAAAATAAAAATTACTTGATGTCCTTGATGATTGCGGGTCAAAGCAAAACATGAGAAATATGGTGAACTGAGTGGATTTGAATTGGGTTAACGTTGAAACTTGAAACGCCATTCTTAAGACTTAACAACTAAACAAACATTTATTTATAGAAGAATATCATAGTTTTTTGAAAATATATAAAACTTATAAAAACAAACTAATGCAACGGGCCCGAACACTTTAATATATGGGCCGCATCCGAAATGATTCGACCCCTGCGTGTTTCCCACCTCTTGTTCCTATCGTTCATGATTTGCTGTTATGTTAATTTTGATCTTGGAGTATTTTAGGAATATAACACTCAACAATTAACATTTTTAGATTATTCTTCTCCTTAATCTATTCACCATATATTCACAATCCTCCAAAGAAGGAACGTCCTCGTACTCAAAAGAAATCCTAGTAGCTGTCCAAAACTACTATCATTGATAGAGTTCTAATTCGAATTTTAATAAACTAATCTTTTGAAACACATAATTTTTTTTGGAAGTTGGATTTAAAAAAATGAGTATAACAGAAAAATACAGAAATCATGTCAAGCAACTAATTATATAAATAATTGATTAAATCATATGATTAACTTAATCATTACTTCCACATATGCTATACAGCTAATTTACATAATTATATTAGTCACAACTCACAACCCTACTTATATTAGTCCCCAAAAAAAAAAAAAACAAAAATATTGCTTCTCTTTCAAGAAACAGAAATTTCCGTTCCATAAAATAAATAATTCAAAGTGGGAATTAATAATAAATAATAATAATTCGAAGTTGATAGTCTTTTAAATTTATATAAACAGAATTAAAAATTTTTAAAAATAATTAAGGAAACGCGACAGACCCCCAAACCAATCCAAAAACGAGTCAACCCATTTTGACAGCCTTTTTTCGCCGCAGCCGCCAGAAACGCACGCAAAACGCGTTTCACACACACGCGCCCCACTAACTTTCAATTATCTCATCATGCGGAGTCGTCAACGCAGCAGGCAAAGACGACGGCGGAGAATTCGCCGGAGGAGCTTTACCTGAGTAAACCGGAACAGAAGCGAATCGAGTGGAGAAGCTACGCATCCCACCTAACCCGACGTACTCGTCCTCGTCGTCGTCTCCGTCGAAGTTCAAAGAGTAACTCAAAGGATCGTATTGAAACTTCTCGCTTGCGTCCCAATCGCGTCCGCGTCTTGGATCGCGATTGAATCGTCTTATGAAAGTCTTCCACCGTGGACCAGCTGCGATTTCAGACCACTCTCGGATCTTTAAGCTTGCTCGGATCCACCAGCGTGGCTCGTCGCCGTTGCTGTGAGAGTGAGTATTGTTGTCATCGACGGTTCGAATTCTTCCCCAGGAAGAGTATCCAACGGCGTTGGAGCTTCTTGATCGGAAACTGGGGAAACAAGAGCAGCAAAGTCGATCGTACCGGGTATCTGGATCCCGGGTTGGATCCGATTGCGTAACTTCCATAGAGAGATGTGTTTTTTTTTTGGGTCAACAAATAGAGAGAAATGTTTTAGCCTCTGTAAATGAATATGATTGGCTCTGTCTCTATTTATATACTTAGTACACACTTGTTAAAAAAAAAAAAAACGTTATTTAGATTTTTTTGTTAGTTTCTCGAAAAAACCATGAAAAATTTGTGAGATAATTGTTTGTACTTATAAAAAGTCAACTTCTCTTTCATTTAAAAAAAAAACAATTGTATTGAATTATGTACTATGCATTTTTATTAATGAAGGATATATATATGTTACAATTTGTTATAAAACACAGCACTAGAATTGTTATAATGAAAATTATTCCTGGTAAGGATTGATACAACTAGCGTGTAGAAAAAGACATGGTACCATAAACCTCAATTATTGGATTTTAATATTTATACAGATACGTATACTTAAATTTATTGGAATTTTTTCTAACAAATACTTTGGATTTTGTTCTTCATTTTTTCTATTTGGGACGAACAGGTACAGTGACGAAAGTGTAAAGATGTGGATCATGCATGGAAAATCAAACGGAGAAACAAGGATGCATGGTCGAAGAACAATTTTTTCTATGTCAATGTCTCGTGACTGCTCTGGACGTGATCGAATCTCTCTGATCTAGACGTCGATCGAGACCGGAGAAATTAAGTCTTCGATGTTCCTCCATTGTTACTTTGGATCATCTCTCAATGTGAAAACTTAAGAATCATCTCTCAATGTGAAAACTTAAAAATCATCCAAAATCGGTGTTCTGCTTAAATATAGTCAAAGAGTTTTTTATATAATAAAGAAGTAAGTTTAATTATTATAAAAACTATCAACTTAGGGGAAACGAGTTGCACAAATGTTAATCCGGGCGTACAAACTCACATTCGAGATTTTAGTTCCTTATTTCTAATATAATAAGGATAATAACTCTTGTTTTGTTTCGGATCATAACAGCAGGCGACCCATCGTCGACCAGGTACCAGTGTCTTTGGCATTATCACAATCTCGCCATTAGGAGTGACCGATGCACTGATCATCTCCTAAATAATTGATTATTATGATCTTAGATGACCATTCTTGTTTCTCGATATGATCTTCCATAGTCCACATCTCTGCACTACCTTTTTGTAAATCATGAATAAAAATCAACTTATTTAATTCTTCCAAAATTATTAATGTTTTTATTTTTATTTTTTAGAATATCAAATCAACATATAATAAATAAATAAAACAATCAACATATAATGATTGTTTTTTTAATTATCATATGTTGATTTGATATTCTAAAAAATAAAAATAAAAGAACATCAATAATTTTGGAAAGGTTAAATAAGTTTTTTTTACCGTGCTAACCACACTTTTCATTAAGTTTTATCAAAAGATGTGTTACCTTAAAAAGATGAATTCGATAATCTCAGTGAAAAGAACTGAGACGGTAAGGTTGTTGACATGCTTGTGGATGCTTCCATCCATGTTATTCGACGCTGACGCTACAAGTTTTCCCGGAGAAATCAAAAACCACATAAGATCTATGGGATTTTTATATCATCTATATCAACTCGTGCAAATTTTGTTAGTCTTCTTTCCACGAAATTGGAAGAATATAAACAAGAGTTCAATAATGTCCGCAGTATCCGGTAAGTAAACATACTCAAGATTCCACTTTCTATTATACAGTTATGGCTTGTTTTATTCTTCTTGTTTGACTCTCGATTTATTATTGTCTTATGGCTAGAGACTATTGGAAGGCGTGCCTCAATGGGGAAGTTCTGAGCAAGTTCTGTGCAAAGATGATATTATAGATAGAGAAAATTAAGTACTTGTAGGCGGGTTTAAGGATGATGTCTTCACTATTTTGTTTTCGTCTCTTTGTTTCTCGATCTAGCTAGTGTCTTTCTTTGTTACCTTGTTTTTCAATTTATTGTCATCTATAGTACTTTGTTATCTTTCAATTACATGCGCTTCAGATTTTAAGTAATATGATCAATTAAAAACTTGTTTCTGAGATAACACAAGAAACGTTCCATCAGTTGAAAAAAATATACACTATAACCATCAATCGAGTTTACAGGCCACTATTTATATGTTAGCATAATTATGATTAAAACTTAAAGATCAATATTATAATCTTTAAGACAAATTTTCGCTAATGAAAGGGAACCCTCCCTTATACATGCAGGATTGAGAATCATAAAAAACTGTCATGCAATTCCTTAGACTGCAAATAAATATTTTTTTATAAAACAAAATTGTGATAAAAAGGTGTATATATTAATTATAAAGACTATATATATATATATACACTAAGGAAAAGAGTTGAACAAATGTGATCCCGGCGTAAAAACTCACATCTAAGATTTTAATTCCTCTTTTCCAATACGATAAGGATGATAATTCTTCTTTTGCTTCGGATCATAACAGCAGGCGCCCCATGTCGACCAGGTACTAGTGTAAACTGTGTATCTTGTTATATATTCAGAAAAGATTACATCAAGATATATATATACATGAGTCGAGAGAGAGAAGTGCTCTAGAGTTAGCTAAATATGGAATGTAATATACAAGGAAATTAAATATTGCAGAAGTAACGGTGTGATACTCGCATATCCTTGACATGATACTGTCGTATCCTTAACACCAGTGTCTTTGGCATTATCACAATCTAACAATCACTACAAGAAAACATAGTTTTTGCAACGAATTTTAGTGAGGGAAGTAAAACGTCGCAACGTAGTGACACTTTTGCAATGATTTAGTGACTTTATAACAAATCATCATAAATACGTTGCTATATTGTGACGACTTTAATCGTCACTAAGTTATGGTGAGTTCGGGTCGGCTTAGCAACGCTTTTAAGATGTTTATTGAAGGCGTCACTATATTGTTGTTAGATCATGGCTATTGTTTTAAAAATAACCCATCGTGGCAACATTGTCACAAAATTTCAATTAATTTGGCACAAAGTTCTCGCAGCATAATATTAATTCTATAAGTTTTAAAATTGTTCTAACGTTTGTGACGTTTTAGTGACGACTCGACCCAAAATCGATGCTAGCTAAGGTGTTGCTGTTGAGAAGTTTATTACTCTAACTTATCACATTTAAATTTAAGGATTAGAGAATGATTAAATAGCTTTGGTATTGACTTATTTTATGTAGGATATATGATGATATTTATGAATTTGTCTAAGATATTTTTTTTGGTTCACATATATATAACATGTAGATAAATTAATACTAATACTAATATTTTTTTTGGTAATCACATGTACACTTAAGGATATATATTTCTAATCATGTTTTTACCAAAAAAAAAAAAGGAACTATTTCATTTCATCAAACTTTTACATAAACAAGTACTTAGAAATACTAATACTAGTTTTATTCTACATTTTCAGAACAATTACCAATATTAATATATTAAATATAAAAAATGATGTATTTGGAATTGTAATTTACACATTGCAACGATTTTATAGCGATTCGTCACAAATTTGTTGCGAAAGGTAAAATATTTAGCAACGTTTTTGTGACAAATCGTCATAAAAAAAGTCACAACAAGAAATCTTGGTTACAGAAACATCTACCACCGTCGAATCTATGAATCAACGATCCATATTAGTCGTGAAGCCTTTCACGCGGATCACAATCTTGGTCCGTCGAAACATGATACATATCGGACGGCCACCAATTATTACTTGGGATAATGACTCAATCCTCATTTATAAATGACTAAATCCACGCACAAAAAAAAAGGAACGAAGAAAAAAAAAAAGACTCAATCCCCATTTCTTGTTTTTAAGAGGTTTCATAAAAGCTTTCGATCAAATCATCAGGTAGGTCATACATTACATCTGTAATTTCCTTAGCCAATAATTCATGTTATCTTCTGGGCTTTTGCCATTTTTGTTGAATTGAGATTTCAATTGTTCCATTGTCATTTTGGATTGATTGAATCTATATATATATATATATATATCTGTTCTTACTCTGTTCTTACTTCTGGGCTTCTGGGTTTCTCTGTTCTTACTCTTTTTTGTTCTTCTTGTTCACAGATCTTTTGGAATAAGAGATGTCGGGAAGAGGAAAGGGAAGGAAGGGACTGGGAATAAGAGGAGCCAAGAGCGGCAAACGGATCTACCGGATATTAACTTAGTGATTAGTTTTCTTTGATTTGTTTTGTAATATTAAAAACATATGTATACAAAAATTTGTTTTTTTACCTATTAATCTATGATTAGATTATTAAAAAGTTCCAGCGAATTAGATATAAATATGTTTAGCATTGTCCCAAACTAAAATTTATTTGGCAACGTTTGTGTTAAATTTGTGATGATTGATGAATAAATATTGTTTTCTTATTATCAAAAAAAAAAAATTGTTTCCTTTGCCGATAAATAATGACGTGTTAGTGTTTTTTTCTCTGAGACACTTTTGTGACGATTATACTGTGAGCATTTAGTGACAGTCTCGTGTCCGCCATTTACATCAATAGATTCGATACTAATTCATCGTAAACATAATGATGAATTAGCAACGTCTCTTTTGCATCTATTTAGTGACGATTCTGGGAAGTCACAAAACTTGTGACGATATTAATCTTTATTTGTGTCGAGCTAGTAGCAACGATTTATTAGTCGTCACAAAAGCGTTGTTATAGTTTAGTTGCAACGATTTAGTGACAAATACTGGTGTCACTAAAACCATGTTTTCTTGTAGTGAATTAGGCACCGATGCAGTCACCATCTTCTAATAAGTGATTGGATAATTTAATCTTAGACGACCATTCTTGTTTCTCTATATGATCTTCCATAGTCCACATCTCTGCACTAACTTTGTTGTAACGTATGCATCCTAATCAACAAGACTATATATGAGAGATCACTTTAGAATTTTCGAGTCAGCAAATCTATAGACTATAGATGCCCCCACATTGAAAATTTGAGGCTTGTGTGTTCTGTTTCTCTTCGGCTTGACTCTTGATTCAATTCGTATGCAGCTCTATTAGTCATGTGGCCGTCGTGTTATAATGAAAGAAGTATGCACCTGATTTCATTATGATGTAGATCGAATGTTTCATAAGTTTGATGAAATAATAAAGATAGTAATTTAGTTTGAGAGAGAGGTAATTAATTAATGTGAGTGAAGAGCCGGGTGTTTCTCATGCATGGGGTACGAGCGGAGTCAACGGCTTCATTGATCAAATTTGAAACCACGTGTCTTGCGTTTGTTACTCTACCCAGATTCTGCTGTTTCACAGACTGCTATTAAATTCCATTTTCTTTTTCTTTTTTTTCTTCTTCATAAAACAGAAACCAAAAAAAAAATCCATATACCAAAAAACAAAAAACAAGAACAAAAACAGAACCCAGAAATCCACACAAAAAAATTAACAAAAAAAGCTATTTCATCAAACAAAAACAAACTCATCACAAATCAGAAACTAAAAACGAAAGACACTAAAGAAAAATATATATAAACAAGCATCATCGATCGAAAAGAAGAATCTAAATCACCTTATAATATTTTGTGTTTATCTTCTCCTTTTATTTTCCCAAATATATATATATTAGTTCTTTGGAAAAAATTTGGAGAAGACAAAAGAAATTTTCTTTCGTAGTAAACTAGTAACAAAAGAAAAAAATGACGGACGCCCATACAGCCCGGACGGTCGTCGGAATCATCGGTAAGTCCTCCACAAAATTTAATCAAACACATGCAACATTTTAGTTCAATCAACAAAACAAATTAAAACTTGCTAATTTCTTGATTTTTTGTTTATAGGAAACGTGATCTCTTTCGGCTTGTTCTGCGCTCCAATGTAAGCACATGATACATATATAAAATCTTTTTGTTATTGCATGAACTATGATGTTAAGCTAATGCATGCAATGAATAATATGTGAAATTATATATGCAGACCAACGATTTGGAAGATATGGAAGATGAAATCTGTGTCGGAGTTTAAGCCAGATCCTTACGTAGCTACGGTTTTAAACTGCATGATGTGGACATTTTACGGACTTCCTTTCGTCCAACCCGACAGTCTCCTCGTCATCACCATTAATGGAACTGGTCTTTTCATGGAACTCGTTTACGTCACCATCTTCTTCATCTTCGCTACCTCCCCAATCCGCGTAAGCCTTTTTTAACTCCCCAATATATGTCACACGCATGATACAACTATATAGCTGAGCTAGGCCCTTCTATAATTATACTTTGATTGGGATAGTTTTTGATATGTGGAAGGTTGTGAATAAATATATGTAACAGAGAAGGATCACAATAGCTATGGTGATCGAGGTGATATTTATGACGGTGGTGATCTTCTGCACATTGTATTTTTTGCATACAACAAAACAGAGATCTATGCTAATTGGGATCTTGTGTATTGTTTTCAACGTCATCATGTATGCTGCTCCTCTCACCGTCATGGTATGCTGTTTTCTAGCTAGACTAATTTAGTTCATCAATCACGGAAACACTACTACTTTTTATTTGTTCTCTTTGTCTCGTGAATTACTTACATCTCTTTAATTAATAACGTGGAGCAGAAACTTGTGATAAAGACAAAGAGCGTGAAGTACATGCCCTTCTTCCTTTCACTAGCCAACTTCATGAACGGTGTCGTTTGGCTCATTTATGCATGTCTTAAATTCGATCCCTATATCTTGGTACAAAACTTCATTTCAACCCTCCTCATATTTTCTAAATAAAAAACTCAAATCCATATATATATATATGAACTAATTTATCTTCCATGAAAACAGGTTCCAAATAGTCTTGGAGCACTATCAGGAATAATTCAACTTATATTATACGCAATTTACTATAAAACAACTAACTGGAACGATGAAGATGATCACTCAAAGCGTCATCCGAACGATGAAATCGAACTTAGCCAGGCTTAACAATTGCATCAGCTATTTCTCTGTCGACTGGTGCTTCATCGATAGGTCTAAAAAGATAGAATCAAAAAGTGAGGTAAAGTTCTTATTACAATTATTATGTGGAAGGAAACCTGTTAAGAAAAACAAAAATTAACAAGTGGAAACATTGATTGTAACTTTTTAACTGAAATGACTGTATATGTAATTTGTTACAGTTTTAGTTTTAATTCAAAGTTTAATAGAATTTACTTTATAACATTGTTTCTCGAAACTGTAAGACGATTTGATGTTATCATGTTAATAAGAACAGAGTATTAAACAGAGCTTCTCTTTTGTTAAATCTGATATCAGGGGTAAAATTGACATTTAATTCCGAGTTTATTACAATGTGGTACCGGTTTACTCGATTCGATTTTAGAAACGAACCAATTATCAAAACCGGAATGTGCGGTTCACAATTGTAGTTTTTTTTTTGTTGTAACCCTTAAAACGCGGAGGACCAGAGATACAGTTTGAGATGACGATTGAATTATGTTATCATCATCGCCGGCGGTCACCACCGCCGCACATCCTCCTCCGTCATCAGAAACGTACCGAATTCCTCTGAGTTTACTATCCTCGCCGTCGCGGCAGATTATTACCCGCCGAGACCTGTTCAAGACTCTCTCCGTATGTATTGCCACACCATCATCACTCACCGTCGCACCAGCCAACGCACGCGGCCTCTTTCAAATGCCGCCTCTCCGTCTCTCTAATCGGTAATTCACTTTTTCGAAAACCCTAATTTTGCGTTTCTGTGTATTTTGTATCTTCGCTATTTTGCTTAGCACTAAGTTAGAGTTTGATAGACTTAAGTTTTGGAAGTGTAAATTAGCATTGAAGGCTCTTGTGAAGGTGTTGTGTTTTTGGTCAGATTCCAAATTTTGTTTTCACATTGAACAGTGAAGAGTTGAATCCATGACTTTACCAAGTCCTTGATTCTTGTTCTTGATTTTGTTTCTATGAATCATATGTAATCCTTGTGAGCTAAGAAACAATGTGTGTGTTTTTTTCTTGAATCAAGTTATTACCTTGTGAGAGCTGGTGAATCTGATTACGAAAGCTTAGGGATCATCAACACAAATCCGGTGGCCAAAACATCGGTTGATAGCGGATTATCAGATAAAGGTAAGAAGCAGACTGTGAGAGCTGCGTTGCAGTTAAAGGCAATGGGAGCTTGTGATCGAAACTGTTGGCTTTGGCCTTCCATTACACAGAGAGCTTATCAAGCTGCTGAAATCATTGCCTCCATCAATGGGATTAGTCGCAGGTTATAACTATGGAATCTAATCTTTGTGATGGTACATTGAATGTTTTATGCTCACTCAGTCACTTGGTTTCTGCAGCTATATTGTTCCGGAATATAGCTTCCTAGATGCTCGTGGTTTAGGAGCTTACGAAGGAAAGAAGCTAGATTCCATTTCAGAAGTAAGATTCAACAATTACCATCACATTTAAACATGTAAATGAGACTACAAGAAACAAAAGCTAGCTAGGGTTGAAGAATGTTAAGGTTTCATCTTCTCTGCAGGTGTATGCATTGGACTCGATATCGATGAAGACAAAACCTCCTCCTATAAGCGACGGTACGCCTAACGAGAGTGTATCAGATGTATTCGTGCGTGTGACGCAGCTCATGTCTATTCTCGAGACTCAATACTCAGAGGACACGATCGTCATTGTTTCGCCTGATTCAGACAACTTGTCTGTGTTACAAGCTGGTATTCAAGGCCTCGACCTTCGAAGGCACTCGGAGTTGTATTTTGGACCGGGAGAAGTAAGATTGTTAGATGCAAACAGCGTTCCTGTGTACAAGCAACCTGCTTCTGCTGTATATAAATGCACAAACCCACCAAACTGTGACTAATGTAAGTTTGGTTCCATTGGTTCTACAAGTCAATATACACTTGTTAGTAGAAGAAAACATTTAAAAGATACATACATTGCGGCAAAGATATATGCAGTGGAATATTGAGATTTTGAAAGAAAGTAATAAGGGAAAAAAAAAGAAAGTGTTCTGACGATGGATTTTGAAAGAATCATTTGGTAAAGACATTTCAAAAAAAAAAAAGGTAAAATAAATAGGAGTGGGTGGGTTGCTTTGTGCTTTAAACAAAGAACAAAAGGCAAGAAATTGCTTTTGATATATAGTATATTTTTAACTTTTATTTAACTATTTTAATCTAAAGAGAGAAGACATTTGATTCAAAAGGGGAATGCTCAAAAAACTATAAAAGATTTGACACGATTGAAAATCAAAATACAAAACTGATAGTGATGATCAATGAATGATGCTTTACTTTAGCTTCGTCTTCGTCTTGGTGTATATTCTCCTATTTCTTTATGTATTTTTCTTAGACTAACTTTAACTTTTGTACTCATTTTTATTCAGAGTATTATTATTGGCTTATGTCTTTGATTTTGTAAATTATGCCAAAAAATAAAAATAAAAATGGAATCATTCCTCAAAAATATGTATCCTATGGATGGTGAAAAGAGCAAATAAAAATCAAAACACACAAAAATCAATAAAACATCTTATGATTACGTCATAAACTAACGCGGTACAACATCATTGGTTGGTAACACCTAGGTGCACAAGAACATGCGTCATACTGGATCATTCAATTCGCGTTATAAGCTGACGTGTCGTAATATAACTGGTTAAACAAATATCTAAGTGCATGTACAAATAGACATGCGTCACACTGGATCATTCTCGAGTTTTAATTCTCCACGAAGAAATCTAAAAAGTGAGTCTCTCTTCTACTGCCGGGAAAAACAAAGAAATTAAAGTTTCTTTTTCCTCTTCCCTTCACTTTCTCTCTCACACTAACCATAACAAACACACAAAAGCTCTCTGCAATTAAAAAAAAAAAAAAAATTCAAATTCCGAGATCGGAGAACTAACCGAACCGGGTGATGAAGATGAAGCGAACCGTATCATCGAACTCAGAAGCGTATAGTTACAACGAGTCACCACACTCTCCCCTTCGATTTCATTCTCCGTTATCAGATGCCGGAGATTTACCAGAAAGCCGTTACGTTTCTCCTGAAGGATCTCCGTTCAAAATCGAGAATCCTCCGAAGTCGGCGACGGCGACGGTATCCGCCGGTAACAAGTTCAATCAATTCTCGCCTCTTCCTTCTCCGATTCCGCCTCCTCCTCCTCCTCCTCAGTATCCGCCGCCGCGACGACAACAACATCAGAGGAATACGAGAGCTGCTCCGATTAATTCTTCTTCTTCGGATAAGTCTCCGTCGTCTATGGTAGTGTTTAATCGCTGGGTGAGAGAAGATAATAATGGTACTACACAGACTACGACTAGGAAGGTTGACGGCGGAGAATCCGGAACGACGACGGTGAACAGAGCGAGGAGAGACGAGTTAGTTAGTGTGACGGCGCTAGGGTTTAGAATTACCGAAGTGATTTTGTGTGTGATTTCGTTTTCGATCATGGCTGCTGATAAAACTCAAGGTTGGAGCGGTGATTCTTATGATCGTTACAAAGAGTACAGGTCTCTCTCTCTCTGTTCTTCTTCACAACGTTTCAGAATTGAAATTATCAATCAGATTATGATCAACACAAACCTTGTTTTGGTTTTGCAGGTATTGTTTGGCAGTGAACGTTATAGGATTCGTTTACTCTGCGTTTGAAGCTTGTGACGCTGCTTGCTACATCGCCAAAGAGAGTTATATGATAAACTGTGGATTTCACGACTTATTTGTTTTCTCCATGGATCAAGTGAGTGTTTTGCTTTTAAACATTTTAGCAATTTGTGTTAATGGATTTCTAATGATTTCTAATGACTTGTTCTGATGATTTATAGCTGGTTGCATATCTTCTAATGTCGGCGTCTTCATGTGCTGCGACTCGAGTTGATGATTGGGTTTCTAATTGGGGCAAAGACGAGTTTACTCAGATGGCAACCGCTTCCATCGCTGTTTCCTTTTTAGCTTTTGGAGCGTTTGCCGTCAGTGCTTTGATTTCTTCTTACAGGCTCTTCACTCACGCTTCCTCCTAGTTGTTTGTGTTGCCGTGCCTGGAACCAAATTTTACTCTATATATCATCTATGTACAGTCTCTCTTATAGCTTAGAATGGTAATGTGTGATACAAGATTACAAGTTTTAATATATATGAAAATAAAGGCAAGCAAAGCAAATCATCGAATGACTGAGTTTTACTTGTGTAGCAAGATATATATTATTTAATAGAAGGTAGGTGGTGATAAATCCGGATACCTAAATGCATGTTTTCATACAAGCGAACTTCATAGTATCAAGAGACCCTAATAATTATTGTTTTTAGTTTCCTTCTGGGATGATATGTTGCTGTTCTGATTCTTCTTGTATCTCTGTGATCTGGATACTTTCTGATCCATCACCACCAGATTCAGAGAACTTAGTGATCTTCTGTAACTCGTCGCTCACACCTGACTGGTCATCACTAGCAGCTGCTTCTTGGTCTATCTTAGCTAGTGGCTTAGGACGGCGAATTGCCTCAGCTGCTTCTGGCATGACAACTGGAGGTGGTTGTGGAGGTACCCATGACCGTTGTCTCTGGAAGGCTGCTGGTTCCATTGTACTTGTTTCATTCTGGTTAGTGGTGAAACGTGCCGCTGTTGTTGTCTCGTAGCCGAAATCCGTGGATCTAGGGTTTTTCTGTTGCCACCATTGACCATTTGAACTCTCGTCTTGCTGTCCTTGACCATTGTCCCATGGCTGGTAACAAGGGAGAACACGAGTCTAAGAGATCTTGATAATAATTTCAGTTCCACACTTTTGACCAAGATTCATTACAAAGAATGTACCTTAGATTTGGGAGCGATGCGTGGATTTGATAGTGGTTGGTTCGGATTGGGCGGCATGTCATTAATCTCCTGTAGAGTTTAAGTGCAATAAGTTTGTCACAGCAGAAATGTTTGATTAGTCTAGAAAAGGTGCGAGAAAGGATTGTAGTTGTCAGCTTACCCGAATGTTTGAAGGCTTCTCTCCTCTCTGGATCATAGACATTATCTGCAGCATCAACAATATTCAACTAAATGTTACAAAGATTATTAGGAACTCAAAGGATAAGATTCATCATTATAAATCCATAATTCTGCAGCGAACTTAGGAGATTTCAGAACATTACATCCATGTATGACTTTGGATGAGGGGGACCTGAAGAATCAGCTGGAGGCGCAGGAGGAGATGCAGATCGTGCTGTATTATCCATTAGTTAGAAAGATTAATCTAACCAAAAACAATAAACAGTAATGCAGATTGATATAGAAAGAGTTAGAGAGAGAGAGAGAGAACCTGAACGTGTGTCATAATCAACATTGCTGCCATTTGTATAGGGTTTCTGCATCACATATCAACGTTCCTAATGTTACAACAAGAATTATGATACGTAATTCTATTAGTTAATTATCAATCAAGTTGATGCGGTTTTGCCATGGGGTTTACATCAGACTATTTAGATCTATCAGCAATCAGGGAGGAAGTAAAACTGTTCTCTTTGGTGTGCTTTTGGGTTTTCTTTGTGTTTGTCATCCCTTAATCTATGAATCAAAGTTTCATCAAACCAAAACCTTAAAACTCACCCTTGCTGCAGTGACTGAACTATTATAAACCTCTTGATCAGCTGAATAAATCTTTGGAATGTTGCTGGATTGTCCTGATAGTAAAAAAGAGAAATAAGATAATACTCTTTAGATCACAATGGCTCTTAAAGATCAACCAAACATTATGTAACTAGACCCTCCATGACTCCTGATAGGATAAGAGTTGTTCAAACTTAATTGTATGGATACTGAGACTTAATACTTACCTTCGAGCTTACGGATATTGTTGCTCAAAGACTTCATTTCTTGTACTTGGACACCTAACAGGTGCGTTAAGTCCTCAAAATATTTCCTCTCTGAGAAGAAGCAATGTACAGATTTGAATTTAGAGGATAAGAAAGAACATGGAAGAAAAGTTCAGATATGGTCACAGAAAAAGAGAGAAACTATGTCTACATTATAAACTGCAGAAATACACCTTACCTTCATTCTTTGTTATCATCATTTCCTGACTAACCCTGGCTACATCAGAAGCAGCGGCAGAAGCAGCTTTGGCTGCAGCTACTGCTTCTTCAGCTAAGCTAGGTTTAGCATCAGCTTTCTTCAGAGGGTCAGCTTCTTCTTCCAACATAATTCTTTGGACCCAGGATTTAAATCTGGGTATGAGAGATTTCTGAAACAAACAAATCTCACTTCAATATAAAGATTTTGATTGTGTAGAAGGAGACTCATACTATAAAGTTGCATAGCGTTAAAACACATCTAGCAATCAGTAAAAAAGGTACAGTAACAAGTTTCTAACACAAACAAACTCTTACGGGGATTGTTTTCATCAAAGTTCTTGGCAACTATATTCTGGTGGTCTAGTTGAAACAGAGAGTTTAAGAGTTATGCAACCCATTACCTAAGCTAAAAACAGTGAATTCCTATACAGTCTGCTTCCATTTCATCAATGGCTTAACCATAAGCCAATTATTCGATTGACTAAGTAAATTCATAACATAACACACTGCATATAAATGAAGATTCACAATACCTTTATAAAAACAGCTGTTCCGGCACCAGAAGCTGCTAGTACTCCAACAGCAAGAATAGCATGGTACCAGCGAAACCGAGAGAGAAAAGCTGCCTGTGGAGTCACAACGAGTGGAGCAGGAGCAGCTACCACAGGCTGCATAGCTTGTGGCTGAACAGTTGACACAGCTTGCTGTCCATCTGCTTCCAAAAAACATAACAATTTATACAATTACCTTCCAGTCTAGTCATCATCAAAGGAACAACCAAACAAATACATGTCCTCGCTTAGGTTACCTTGACTTGTAACAGTAGTCTGCGAGCTTGGTGGTGGATCCTAAGAAAAAAAAAAAGATTAATCACAGATGTAAGCCATTGAAACAACGAGAAACAAGTATTTGTCAAACAAGAGAGTTCCAAAACAAAGAAGCAAGGATAAGGAGGAAGGTGTTTACAGGAACACGGCGGAAAGCTTCGTCAATCTCTTCTTTAGTGAGACCTTTCCTCTCAAGAAAAGATCTTCTATGAATAACAGGAGATCCCCTAACTCTAGGGTGCGAAAGAAACTTGATAGCGTTCTGAATTTGATCCTCCCGAATAGGTTCAGAATTCTTAAACACAGATGTTGGAGGATCTTGCTTAAAAGTTTCCGGAGCTATAGTAGTAGCTTGCTGAACCTCATTAGCAGGCTTTGTTGTAGCCTCTGTACGTAAACAACAACACATATATCAACAAAAAAACATTAGTATAAATCCCTACGATGTATTACACTAAACGATTCATCAATTATAGATGGAATTGAACAATTATAACTAATAGTTTCAATTAAAAACCCATAACTATGCAATCGTAATAGTTCCTGAAGAACCCAAAAAAAAAAAGGTTAAGAAATAAAATTGAACCTGAAATCTGGGATTTATCATCGGCGGGAGCGGGAAAATCAGAAGGAGGTTGTGGTTGCTGATGAGTTGCCATAGCAGCAGCTCACCAACCTTGGAATAATCCAAGCGGTAAAAGAGACTATAGATAGATCCCGCCGAGATGGGAGAACGATGAGGATGAGAGAGTAAATCAGGTTTTGCTCAAATCGAGGCGCAGAGAGAGTTTTTTTTTTTTTTCTTTTTCTTGTTTTGGTGACTGTGTGTGTGTATCTGTGTGGTGGTCACACGAAGAGGAGATAATGGCGTCGTCTGATTTTTTTTTTTTTTTTTTCTTTTGATCTTTCGTGCTCTATCATTTTGGGCCTTAAAGGGCCCATTGTCTACAAGGAATACTAAAATTGTAACAAACATTATCAACATCCATAATATAAAAGACGAGTGGATTAATTTAGTTTAGTTACTCTTAATACAATGTGCACGTCCAACGTTTCATCATCACGCAATAAATTGATAGGGACAAAAATGAAAGTGTCTTCGGGGATTTGAGAATACACTTCAACATATCTCTTCACTTGTGGTGTGATTGGGTATGTAATCTTGTTTCCCGTCAACAAGATAAAGTAAGCTTGTACGCGATCTTCACTATCTCGGGAGCAGATTTTGAAATACTTGTTACAGTAACATAAACATACCAAAGAACTAGAACCTTTCCGCTCATGTTTTATCCCAACAGGAGAACCTAAATTAATTTCCACCTTTGTGATCATGGCTACAAATAAAGTGTGTATAGATGATGTTGTATGGGCCAGTGCAATCGCATTCGAGGTTAGGGCAAGGACATAGACACAAGTTGCATTCTCTTTCATGACTTGACTGACACTTTTCCATATGAGAAACTCTCCTTGCAACCTAACTCAGCACTAATCTACATGGAACAACGGCTGCTTCAGGAACCTTCTCCATTGGCAAGCATCTCTTATCACCAACGGAAAAAACACAAAATTATGATGAAAACAACTATTGTCAATTATAGACATTTTATCAACTACCACACTTAAAAAATAAATTTTTAAAAATTATGAAAACAAAAAAAAATCTCTTCCATAAATTAATACTTTATTAGCCCAAAAAAACACAAAATAAAAATAATAAGCTCCACGAAATCTTTAAAAGATAATGTGAAAGTCTATTACCATATAAATTACGAAATCTTTAAAAGATATTATTTTATTTTATGTGATTCATGTCACTCTCGGCTCACTATAAAATCTCTGATTCCTTTTTTTTCTTTCTCTCATAATCGAGAGTAGCGCGGTTCTCTAACAAATAGTCGATTTTTTTAATAGAGACTGATCATGATGATGACTCTTAACTTATTACCTCCCACTGAATCCGTTGCTCTTTCTTTCTTGGATACTTCCAGGTTCAATCTAACCCCTAAACTCTCAGGTTTCTTCTTCTTCCTCTTTTACTTGGTCAACTCTCTTTTAGATTAAAGTTTCATACTTTCATTAGTTTTACTTTGGTTCGTCTAAGTATTGAATGATCCGTATCCAGTTAGCTTCGAGAGTTTTAAAATTTTACATCTTTGGAATGTTTCACAGGTGGGTTTAGTTCGAGGAAGAGGAATCAAGCGAGAGGGGTTGGAAAAGGTGTCAAGTGTTCAGTGAAAGTTCAGCAGCAATCTTCTTCTCCTCCTCCAGCATGGCCTGGGAGAGCTGTTCCTCCTGAGACACCTCGTCAATCTTGGGATGGACCAAAACCCATCTCTATCGTTGGATCTACTGGTTCTATTGGCACTCAGGTTTTCTTCTTACTCTGTTTCTTTGCTTTCTTCTTACTCTTTGCCAGATGAGTTTAGTTCCTTGAAGTTAGATTAAGGCATGATTGTCCAATTCTTGAGTAGTACTAGACTAGAAATTGTGTTGTTGTTTTTTTAGTTTGTTGCATCATTTTTATGGATAAGAACTTCCATTTTTGCAGACATTGGGTATTGTGGCTGAGAATCCTGACAAATTTAGAGTTGTGGCTCTAGCTGCTGGTTCCAATGTTACTCTCCTTGCTGATCAGGTAAATTTTTTACTCATGTGGAACTCAATTCAATGATAGTAGCATCAGTATTATACTGTAAACTAATAGTATAGCAAATCAGTCCAGAGAAATCAGGTTCTTGCTTAGTTTTATTCTCCTTCAGTGATCTCGAGAAAAAGTCTACATTATGTTTCTTTTACCCTCTTTTGAAAATGGTTGTAGGTAAGGAGATTTAAACCTGCGTTGGTTGCTCTTAGAAACGAGTCATTGATCGGTGAGCTTAAAGAAGCATTAGCGGATTTGGACTACAAACCTGAGATTATTCCAGGGGAGCAAGGAGTTATTGAGGTTAGTGCATTTCTTTGTTTTTATTGTAGTGTAGACTTCCACAAAGTTTCTATCATCACTGAGTTTTTACTTATGTTCATCAACAGGTTGGTCGACACCCTGAAGCTGTAACTCTTGTTACCGGAATAGTTGGTTGTGCTGGCTTGAAGGTATATAGTCTACTTTTTCTTTTGTTATCAAACCTTTATTGAAAGAATATGAGTAAGAAAGTTAAAGATGAGAAACCTTGTTGTTTGTCTTTACTGCAGCCTACGGTTGCCGCAATTGAAGCGGGAAAGGACATTGCTCTTGCAAACAAAGAGACATTAATTGCAGGTGGTCCTTTTGTTCTTCCACTGGCTAACAAACATAATGTCAAGATTCTTCCGGCAGATTCAGAACATTCTGCCATATTTCAGGTATCATTATTCACATAGCATTTAAGTACCTCTACTTTCATATTGAGTTAAGTATTGGTCTTGATGCAATTTGAGTGAAAAATCTTCTTTTATGTTCTCTAGTGTATTCAAGGTTTGCCTGAAGGCGGTCTGCGCAAGATAATCTTGACTGCATCTGGTGGATCTTTTAGGTTTGTTTCAATATTCTTCTCTCTGCAATAGATTTTTTGTTTTCTTTCTCGATTCTCATTTGCTTAATGGAAAATGTTAATAGGGATTGGCCTGTTGAAAAGCTGAAGGAAGTTACAGTAGCTGAATCGTTGAATCATCCAATCTGGACGTCCATGGGAAAGAAAGTCACTATAGACTCAGCTACGCTTTTCAACAAGGTTAACATCATTTTCTCCTCAATGTTAAACTCTGATTTTTAAAAAGTACCTTTTTGATCAAGGTAGATAAATTCTTGATTTCTTGGAAACAGGGTCTTGAGGTCATCGAAGCACATTACTTGTTTGGAGCTGAGTATGACGATATAGAGATTGTCATTCACCCTCAAAGTATCATACACTCCATGATTGAAACACAGGTCTTGCCTTAAAACTAAATAACTGCTTTTTTTTTTTTTTGTCTTTCCGGTAAAAATCTGTTTCGCATGTGTTTTGTCTTGTTCCACAGGATTCATCTGTAATTGCTCAACTGGGTTGGCCTGATATGCGTATACCGATTCTCTACACCTTGTCATGGCCCGATAGAGTTCCAACTTCTTATCCAAGACTTGACTATTTTAAGTAAGCAAACCACACATATACTCTCTGAAGTGTGGAGCTAAGCTTATTTGGAGATTTTAATAACCACCAAGAAAAATTTCCTAATCTAGTTCAGTTTGGTTTTAGTTTGTTTAGATAAATAAAACTGAAACTGAATCGGTTTTGGCAGACTTGGTTCGTTGACTTTCAAGAAGCCAGACAATGTGAAATACCCATCCATGGATATTGCTTATGCTGCTGGACGAGCTGGAGGCACAATGACTGGAGTTCTCAGTGCCGCCAATGAGAAAGCCGTTGAAATGTTCATTGATGAAAAGTAAGACTTTTGTTTTCTCTTTGGGCATCTCAAACGTAATTCTTGAAATGAATTGTTTATATTCTCTGACTTTTGTTTACAGGATAAGCTATTTGGATATCTTCAAAGTTGTGGAATTAACATGCGATAAACATCGTAACGAGTTGGTAACATCACCTTCTCTTGAAGACATTCTTCACTATGACTCGTGGGCGCGTGAATACGCGGCGACGGTGCAGATTTCTTCTGGTGCTGGTTCAGTTCTTGCCTGACAAATTGGTTGTTGGAAGAACATCAGTGGAAGTGGTTTGAAAAAAAATGTGGGAACAAGATTAGTGTATATAATGGGTTAGTATTACTTAATAGCGCTTGTGGGAGGATTATGAATTGTGTATAAATAACTAATGTATCTGTGATCCGAACAAGCCAAACCAATAATTTGAAACCATTTTTACCAAAGCCTTCCGTTTAAAGTAAAAAAAAAAAATCCTATAATGGTAAAAACAAAAGCCTAATGTGGGTTCTTGAAAAGCCTCGGAGGCTTCATCAGTAAAGTTTTGCATCTCCTCTGTTTCATAAGAAAATACTGATCATACATTTTTCATAAGTAAAATCAACATCTATATTAGTAAACACAAAAAAAAGTGTAAATTATTTTTTTCCACAATTACAATTTACAAATCCAAGCAATACACTGATTGATGGTTAGTGATAACACAACCCACAATCCGTTTCCATCCCGCCACCGTCGAAGGTCTCTTCATCTACTCCCTACTATCTTTCTCTCTCACGACCGAGCAAGAAGTCTCCTCGACGACGACGAGCTCGGTTCTCTTCCTCCTCTTCAACACAGCTCTACGGTGGCGGGATGGAAACGGATCTTGGATCACCATCTCCGTTCGGCTAACGACGTCCAGGCTTACCGGAGGTCCTGTTCCGGTAAGTATCCGCATATGTTTGGGCGGCGGCTACAGCGAGTTCTTCGATCTGTAGATTAGGGTTTTCAAGCGACCGGTTTGGTCCTCCGGTTCGATTTGTTAATCCAGTCGGTTTTGTATCTTAATGGTTTAGTCTGGTTTGATGTAACGGGTCGGGCCCTTAGGGGATTTTGTATGGACCTAATTCCGGAAATAGCCCATTGGGCATATATTATTAATTGAATACCCTTTAACAAAAAAAAAAAAAAAAAAAACAAAAAAAAATCAAAGTACCACATGAAACAAAAGCAAATGCACGATTCGAAATATAACCTGGAAGGTAGGAACTTTTTTTTTTTTTGTCGACAAACACTCCTTTAAATTAAGTTACAGGTTTACAAACTCTCCTCTAAGGGGAGCCGAACGCAGACCCGTAAACTTACACAGGAGGAGACTAGACCATGGTATGTTGTTTACAACACATGATACAACAAACCATGAAATAAAACAGAAAGAAACATAACTAGGCTTAAAAGCTAAAACAAAGGGATTAAAGAGCTCTACTATGCTAGTAGGCCATCCAAAGATGGGGAGTGTGATCTGTTGCCAGACTGATAACTCCGATGATAAACATTGCCGCATAGAATTCATAAGATTCCTTGCAGTTTTACGCTTCCAATATTGCGCCTGAAGTGTCGAAACACCCATTCCCTGAAAAGGGAGGTCGCAAGAAGGACGAGAAATACATCTCGCAGTCCCAGAACCATAGCAAACAGGACAATCAAGAACATCAAGATCCGACAACTTGGCCGATCGTGTTTCATTCTCTGTAGTCTGTACGTTGCCTCTTTTGCGAGAGAATGCTTTTACAAACCATTATCAATTATAACTAGGTTATCAAATTAGGTTTACTAGTAGTCTTCACAATTTTTTTTTGTTGGTCTTACTAGTCTTCACATATATATAGAAGAGATGAGTAAACCCTAGTTATGTGTGTGTTTTTGTCTTCCCAATAATTAACGCAATAATTCAGGCTCCGATTTCCGAAGAGTGTAAAGAAATAGTTACATGCATACATCATGATTTGGGAAGGAATTCGAAGAGTTTGAGGGGATGAAACAAGTTAACCACAAGTAAATAAATTATTACGTTCTTTCTTTCCTGTTTTGCCAAGTTAATGTAACACTTGGTCTACTCAGACTGACCATTAGCATTAATGATTACCGACTCATCTACCATTATCTTATCTCTGTATCCACGAAACACTACTATAATGTGAGAGAGAGAGAGAGAGTCATCATTATAAATAGGGGTGGGCATTTCGGTTTAAGTTCGGGTTCGGTTTGGGTTTGGTTCGGTTTGGTTCGGTTTGGTTAATTCGGTTTTCATAAAACTCTAACCATACTCAACCAAAGTTAGTTTGGTTTGGTTTGTGTTTGGGTCGGTTTATGTTCGGTTTGGTTTGGTTCGGTTTGGCTTTAATTTGGTTCGATTTAATTTGGTTTGAAAATCAATTAATGTAACAAAAAAAAATCATTGTCCTTTTATAATAATATGTATAAAGTAAACAACAAGTTGTAAGTTGAATAATTCAAAGAATCCATAAAATTTTACCTAAAAGTAATAACAATATTATTATTAAATGTTTAGTAATTAGAATAAAATAAAAATGAAACAAACCAAACAACATAAAAAGATAGAAAAGTATAATTTTTTATAAGAACTTTTGAGTTATTTACAATTTTACTCTTTAAAACCTAGGATTAAAGTTTTAGAAATAATTAAATCTAATTTAACATAAATAAATTTATAAAGAATATAAGATTATGATTATATATTATATAAAAATTATGAATATTATTAATTAAATTAGTTAATAAAAAGCACATTGGGTTATCGGTTTGGTTTGGGTTTAAACCGAACCAAACCGAACCGTTTGGGTTGAGAAAAAACTCAACCAAATGGTTTGAGAGTAGGATTGGGTTTGGTTTGGGTCGGTTTGAGTTCGGTTGGGTCGGTTCGGTTCGGATCGGTTCGGTTAAAATGCCCACCCCTAATTATAAACAACGCTTTACCCACTTACTTAAGTAAAGTAAATTATCTTTCCCTTTTTCTTTTTATGGGGCAAATTAGTAATATTTTCTTCGAAAACAAAGCACCATTCAAACAAAATACAATGCAATATAATCGTCTTGAACGGGTGATCTTAATAGTATACAACAAGATTTTAAATCAAACAATCGAACATACATGACTCTAATCAGAAATATAGAAAATTCTTATACTATTATCTTTTTTTTTTTTTTTTCTTGATAAAATGCTTATACTATTATTGTTCGCAAAGAATCGAAGTACTTTTCAATAACAAAATATTATATGGATGTCAAGATCAAAATTAATTAATTTGACATGTGGATTG
Organism: Camelina hispida; assembly: GCA_023657505.1. Taxonomy (NCBI): domain Eukaryota; kingdom Viridiplantae; phylum Streptophyta; class Magnoliopsida; order Brassicales; family Brassicaceae; genus Camelina; species Camelina hispida. Next base: position 31,890,569 of record CP094636.1, on the reverse strand, counting down.
TAATTTTCTTATACAACATGTAAAATGTTAGTCAACTATATCTACTTATAAGACATGTCAAGATCTAAACTAAAATAATTACATGTCAAGAATCAAGATAAACTTAAGATTTTGACATGTGTATTTGTAATTTTCTTACAGCATGTAACATTGTTAGTCAAACATATTTAATTTCATATAATAAGATATCCATATCCAAAATTTCAAAAACTACATTGTCAATATTGACATTTTATCAAATTACCACACGTTTGTTGCGTTTTAAGAGAAATATCCTTAACACTTTAAATGCATATTATTAAAGTAATTAATATTAAGAAGATAGGAACAATTGTAATCAGGATATGTTACCAATTACAAATTCAACTTGTCGTTACCTTAACAATGGTAGCTCTTAGTAAAAAAAAAGTATAATGCTCAACGAAATCTTTTTAAAAAATAATGTCAAAGTCTGTTTGGTACCATTCAAATTACTACGATCCTCTCTACCAATCCAGATTCTCTCTTCTTATCTGATTCATTCATCTCTCTCAACACTGTTTATTATATCTCTGATTCCTTTTCTTCTTTCTTTGATAATCGAGAGTAGTGCGGTTCTCTGGAAAATATTCGTTGATGATGATGACTCTTAACTCATTATCTCCAGCTGAATCCATTGCTATTTCTTTCTTGGATACCTCCAGGTTCAATCTAATCCCTAAACTCCCAGGTTTCTTCTTCTTCTTCCTTCTCTCGTACTTTGTCAACTCTCTTTTCGATTAAAGTTTCAAACTTTCATTAGTTTTACTTAGGCTCGTGTGAATTTCTCCATCTGGGTGTTGAATGATCTGTATCCAGTTGGCTGGAACATCCAGTTCTTTGTAAAATTTCTTCAATTTGAGAACTTTTAGGTTGCTTTAGCTTCGAGAGTCTAAATTTGAGTGTTTTACAGGTGGGTATAGTTCGAGGAAGAGGAATCAAGGGAGAGGGGTTGGAAAAGGTGTCAAGTGTTCAGTGAAAGTGCAGCAGCAGTCTTCTTCTCCTCCTCCAGCATGGCCTGGGAGAGCTGTTCCTCTTGAGGCACCTCGTCAATCTTGGGATGGACCTAAACCCATCTCTATCGTTGGATCTACTGGTTCTATTGGCACTCAGGTTTTTTTTACTCTGTTTCTTTCTTGGTTTCTTCTTACTCTTTGCCAGATGAGTTTAGTTCCTTGAAGTTAGATTAAGGCATGATTGTCCAGTTCTTGCGTAGGACGAGATTATAAATTGTGTTATGATGACTATGCACGAAGAAGAATGAGTTTTTATACGATCATTTTTATGGATAAGACTTTCATTTTACAGACATTGGATATTGTGGCTGAGAATCCTGACAAATTTAGAGTTGTGGCTCTAGCTGCTGGTTCCAATGTTACACTCCTTGCTGATCAGGTAACAAACAGTTCCAATTCCTCGTTCAGACCACTTAGAATCTATTTTATTTCTCAATTCAATGATAGTTGCATAAGTAATATAATGTAAACTAGTAGTATAGCAAATCAAACCAGAGAAATCAGGTTCTTGCTTAGTTTTATTCGCCTTCAGTGATCTCGAGAAAAGTCTACATTATGGTTCTTTTACCCTCTTTTGAGTGGTTGCAGGTAAGGAGATTTAAACCTGCGTTGGTTGCTGTTAGAAATGAATCACTGATAAACGAGCTTAAAGAGGCTTTAGCTGATTTGGACTATAAACCTGAGATTATCCCAGGGGAGCAAGGAGTGATTGAGGTTAGTGCATTTGTTTGTTTTGATTGTAGTAGTGTAGATTTTCACAAAGTTTCTATCATTATCGAGTTCTTACTTATGTTCATCAACAGGTTGCTCGACACCCTGAAGCTGTCACTGTTGTTACCGGAATAGTTGGTTGTGCAGGACTAAAGGTATATTCTCTAGTTTTTTGTTAGTAAAACTGTATTGAGAGAATAGGAATAAGAAAGTAAAGTGATAAAACTTGTTGTTTGTAATTACTGCAGCCTACGGTTGCCGCAATTGAAGCAGGAAAGGACATTGCTCTTGCAAACAAGGAGACATTAATCGCAGGTGGTCCATTCGTGCTTCCGCTTGCCAAGAAACATAATGTTAAGATTCTTCCGGCAGATTCAGAACACTCTGCTATATTTCAGGTATCATAATTCACATAGAATTTAAGTACCTCAACTTCACATAGAATTTAAGTACCTCAACTTTCATATTGAGTTAAGTATTGGTCTTGATGCAATTTCTACCTCTGGCAATTTGAGTGAAAACTCTTCTTTTATGTTCTCTAGTGTATTCAAGGTTTGCCTGAAGGCGCTCTGCGCAAGATAATTTTAACTGCATCTGGTGGAGCTTTTAGGTTTGTTTCAATATTCTTCTCTCTGCATAGATTTTTTTCTCAGTTCTCATTTGGTTAATGGGAAATGTTTATTGGATTTTGAAATAGGGATTGGCCTGTTGAAAAGCTGAAGGAAGTTAAAGTAGCGGATGCGTTGAAGCATCCAAACTGGAACATGGGAAAGAAAATCACTGTGGACTCAGCTACACTTTTCAACAAGGTTAAGATCATTATCTCCTCAAGTTAAACTCTGGTTTTAAAAGTACCTTCTGATCAAGGTAGATAAATTCTTGATTTCTTGGAAACAGGGTCTTGAGGTCATCGAAGCACATTATTTGTTTGGAGCTGAGTATGACGATATAGAGATTGTCATTCATCCTCAAAGTATCATACACTCCATGATTGAAACACAGGTCTTGCCTTAAAACTAAATAACTGCTTTTTCTTTGTCTTCCGGTTTCAAAGTGTATAACATGTATTTTGTTTTATTCCACAGGATTCATCTGTACTTGCTCAATTGGGTTGGCCTGATATGCGTTTACCTATTCTCTACACCATGTCATGGCCCGATAGGGTTCCTTGTTCTGAAGTTACTTGGCCAAGACTTGACCTTTGCAAGTAAGCAAACCATATATATATAAATACTCTCTGCTTATCAAGTGTGAAGCTAAGCTTAGTTGAAGATTCCCCAATCGGTCTTCGGTTTGGTTTTGCATTCAGCACCTAAAACCAAAAGTTGATTGATTACGATTGTGGGTTTTGGCAGACTCGGTTCGTTGACTTTCAAGAAACCAGACAATGTGAAATACCCATCCATGGATATTGCTTATGCTGCTGGACGAGCTGGAGGCACAATGACTGGAGTTCTTAGCGCCGCCAATGAGAAAGCCGTTGAAATGTTCATTGATGAAAAGTAAGACTTTTGTTTTTTCTCTTTGGTCATCTCAAACGAAATTCTTGAAATGAATCAAGATTGTTTATATTCTCTGACTTTTGTTTACAGGATAAGCTATTTGGATATCTTCAAGGTTGTGGAATTAACTTGCGATAAACATCGTAACGAGTTGGTAACATCACCTTCTCTTGAAGAGATTGTTCATTACGACTCATGGGCGCGTGAATACGCGGCGACTGTGCAGCTTTCTTCTGGTGCGAGGCCGGTTCATGCCTGACAAATTGCTTTGTTGGAAGAACATTAGTGAAGTGTTTTGAAAAAAAAATGTGAGAACAAGATTAGTGTAGAGAATGGGTTAGTACTTAATAGCGTTTTTTGGGAGGATTATGGATTGTGTAAACTAATGTATCTGTGATCCAAACAAGCCAAACCAATAATTTGAAACCATTTTTACCAAAGCCTTCCGTTTAAAGTAAAAATCCAAGAATAGTAAAAAGTAAAAACAAAAGCCGAATTAGGGTTTGAAAAGCCTATGATCTTCGTCAGTAGGGTTTCCATCTCCTGTTGTCGTCCTCATCTGTTTCTTGAAAAGCCTCTCTGCTTCATGAGTATAGCTTTGCAGCATCATCACTTTCTTCGGCTTGTTGCTTGGGAATTGGCCACTCGGTTGTTAATAAAATAATTGTGTTGTTTTGAAATATTGATTGATTAAAATATTGCCAAATAGCAAATACTATTACATGAAATAAAACTTTTATTTTATGTTTATAATCCTTGGAATAAAACTTGGATTTTGAAAAATTAGGCATGGATCGTATTCATATTAGAGTAGGGACAAAGACAGAGGATGCAATCTTGTAAACCAACCTACTCCCACCGCTAAAATCATTAGGAACAATTTTAACTTGTAAGTCATATATGAAACACCTTCACATTTAGATTCAATTAGTTGTTTGGCAAAAGCGATTTCGAACCAACAACAATGTTGATTTTGTCGACTCATTATTTTGTAATTATTATGTTTTTGAGATAAAATTTACTAGGAAAACAATTGGTCGGTTTATGATTAAAAAAGGTTTCTAAGTTATCATAAATCGTAACTTGCAAGTCATTCTTTTTCATAATTTAACCTGATTTGTCTAGTGTTATGATAGTTTTATCTTAGCCGGTACTTCGTTTCCTAAAAGACGCATGTACAACTTGTAGCTTATAATGATACTTTAGATTGTATTTTAGATCTTATATTAAGCAATAACGGTTGTTAATACTGAAAAAAACCTTTATTAATTGGCTGATAAGACGTTTATTTTTTATGCTTTACGATGAGACATTGTGTAATGAAATCGGAAGATAAAATCTATTGGTTCTGATCTAGGACATTAGAATAAGATAGGAACAGTTGCACCGTACGTTTTACTCCGGCTAGTCCCATTTCAATTTGTCATTTCACTGACTAATCACAAGAAAATAGGAATAATTTAACAAAATTACCATTACACATATCCAGATTCTTAATCCAACTCATTTGAATTTGTTGCTGATTCCACTAAACATATTTTTTAAATATAAGACAAGACAAGACACCAAAGGATGAAGTTTGAACTTATAAAAGATGAATGAATCAACGAATACTAACTACTAAATTAAATATACAATCTTTTCTGAATATACTATTCATATTTTGTAGGTTTAGGGATGACTCAAGTCACCTCAACCAAATAGTGTGAACACATATCTGTTTATAGGAAAATTTTGAACAAGAAAGATCTCAAGGCAAACCAAACATTCCTACAATATCCACCTAAAACTTATAAATCCAAATTAAACAATTCAATCTCTATCTTTTTCTTCAAAAAGGTATACGAGAGTGTAGAGACTCCACACGTTAATGGACCACAACACTTTCTCTGTGTCTAAACATTACAACACTTATCCAAATGCATACACTCACATAAAATTTAAGTAACAAGTCAACATAATGACGACGAACAAATTTTATTTCAATAAAAAGCCATTAGTCTCCCATTTCCAATAATCAAACCACCAAAACTTATACAAATCTAATCCAAAAACCGACACATTATAAAATAAATATTTACTTTCTCGCCCAACACTCAAGATTTTCTCGGAAACTAATAAAAGAAAAAGGTTGAGAGAGAAAAATTAAAAAAAAAAAAAAAAAAAGTAAAAAAGAGAAAAAGTAAGTGAGAAAAAGAAAGAAAGAAACGGAAGCCCACCCAAAGTCCGCGTCTAAGGAGAGCCACGTCATCATCAAAAAGGACGTAAATGACGACTTAGCCCATTAACATTTCTTAATATTCCAATCATATCCTTCCTATACGGCGAACTCGTCTGTCGTTTCGTTTCTTCTCCGGCCACCACCTTTGACGACGCTTCCTCTTCTTCCTCTTCTTCTTCTTCTTTATTCTCATCGCTCTTCTTAACCGGTGCCGGAAACACTAGCTTCTCGTTCCCTTCGCTGCTGCTTCTAACGTACAAAAGATTCCTCAGCTTCCAACGTTTCGAGAAACCAGCTGAGTTGCTTTTGATCTTGCTCTGCGACGGAGAAGAACAGAGTCCTTTAAGATCATCGTCTTCTGAAATCGGTTGTTTTGGTGTCCATACACAGTACGTCTCCGGCGGAACACCGTTTAGATCCTCTTCAGCTTCCGACGACGATGTCGAAGCTACCGCCGTCGGATGATCTCGTAACTCCTCGCTCATCAGTTTCCTTAACGCCGGTCTACGACGACGCGGCGTGGTCGGCTGAGATTTCTCCGGAGCATTACTACCGTACGGGTTTAAAGGACGGATCTGACCGTTAAAGAAAATCTCGTCGGCGGTGGCTAGAGATTGAGAAGACACGTGGCTTGGACAGTCGAAGGCGAATTCTGATTCATCATCAACGTTGTCTTCGTTGTTAGGTTTGGGAGAGTCGGAGGGTTGTGGTGTATCTTCTTGATCTCTGAATTCTTCTACGACTCGAGCGGCGATTGCGGCGAGGTCAACTGTGGAGGAGAAGCTGCCGAAACTCGGAGAGTTAGAGGAAAAAGAGAGTAACCGACTCGTCTGCATTTGTTAAACAACAAAGTTTTGTTTTCTCCTCAAACGTTTCTGTGAGAGAGAGAGAGAGAGATGATGGTACGCTGCTGAGAAAAGAAAATAAAGTTTGGGTCCCCGTTGGAATATATTTATATAATGGGAATTAACGGAGAAGAAACAAATTGAAATGATTACATTACGAAGATTTAATTGTTTGTTTAATTCAGGAGCCAAAGGAAAAAATCTAACTTTACTTTAATTTAATTATTAGTCATAATCTAGAAGAGAGCGTAATGAACTTTAAAACTAATATTTTTGAGAATTGGTGAATCGGTCAGGAACATAAACCATGAACTTGGTTTTGACAAAGGAAAATAAAGTAAGATAAGTCTTCACTTAAGAAAACAAAATCTAGTATCGGTCAAGAATATATCTTTGGGGTTTATATATATATATATAAAGTACATACAATGGAAAGAAAACAAAATGTTGTTACTTATCTTCTTAGATGTCACGTTTAATCAGACAATGACAATCACTGAATCACATCACGAGGTGCGTGAACTTAATCTGTTTAGTTATTTTATTTTCTTCTGTTATAAATTGGAATATACAAATGTTTAAATGATGTCACAAAAATGACGTATGTAATCACTTATTAGGTTTAGGGAAATTGTGTTTATGATTAAAGGAGTATTAGCCGCTGATTCCATGTTCATTTACTGTTGTGTTAATCTTGTAGACTGTACTTGTTGTCGTGTTGTGTTGTGTCACAATAAAAATTGGTTTCTACTACCGCGCATCTAAATCTAGTTTCTAATCAACCCCAATTTTGTTTTTTATCAATTATTGAATACAATTGATTTATATGTGAATGCAAAACATTAATACAGTGCTTTAGCGACCACAATAATTATGATAAATCGGACATTAAGAAAATGTTAAGCCAATCGTAACTTATTGGTAGTTTCAAATAATACCAATCAAATCAAGTTGAGGGACGGGCAAAAAAAACAAAAGTTTTAGTTGGGCCTTTGGTTCACATTATTGGACTTAGTATAAATGGGCCTCCACCAGAATTATCTGCTATATCTTCATAATGGTAAAATTATTCAGATCACACTGTTTTGATTTAATTAGCAGCAGCCAACTTGAAATATATTTATTCAGATCACAAACTCAAAGCACCCATTCGAAGAGCTTCAGCTTCTCAGAAACATCATAACTAGTTTTTGTTTCTCTTCCTGTTCGTCAATTTCACCGCATAAAACCCTAATTTTTTTGATTTTAGGGTTCTTCTGAACACACTTTCACAATAAAACTCAAAACAATGGATAATAATAATTACAACTATCATCAGCATCAACAACAACAACAATGGCGTCCAGGTCCAGCACCAACACAGCCAAACATATGCCCGATTTGTACAGCGCCTCACTTCCCTTTCTGCCCACCGTATCCTCCTCCTCCTCCATCTTCCTTCCCTCACAACCCTAGCTTTCCTCCTCACTTCAATTCACCTCGTCCTGGACCTCCTCCGGTTCGACCGGTAAATCACTATCCGCCGTGGCAACAACCTCCTCACCACGGAAATCAATTGCGACCTGTTGCTATTGATGGTGATATGGAACCTGATCGGAGCTTTAAGAGAGCTCGGATTGATGGTTCTCCTGGTTACGGTGTTGTTTCTGAGAGTCCTCGGATCTCATGGGAGAATGAGCGGAGATTGAAGATGGTTCGTGATCATGGTTACGGTTTAACTCCGCAGTCTCAAGGTGTTTCCGATATGGGGATGAATCATCTTCACTATGGGAGGAGTGATTATAGGAATGGAGTTCATCAGTTTAATGGTGTAGCTCCTCCTCCTCCTCCGTCTCATCACCCTCCTTATTTTGGAGGTCTTAATGGTCAGCCTCCTCTTCCCGTTTCTCCACCACCGCCTTTGCCTCCATCTCATCCGCCGTCTCAGCTTCCTTCATCATCATCATCATCATATCCTCGAATGCCAAATGCTTTGGTAATGTAGCTGATTTCGTTGTTACACTGTGATATCGTTGTTCTGTAGAGTGTAGTCTGTGCTGATGATTTGTAATTGTTTTGGTAGCCATCTTCTGTACAGTTAGCACCAACTCAGTCTAAAGTGATTGATGTGTCCCATTTGCTGACGCCTCCTCATCGATCTACTCGTCCTGATCACTTTGTAATTATTCTTCGAGGGCTACCAGGTTGTTTTTCCGAGCCTTCTCTTTGCATGGTTTCAGTTCTTAGCTTAGGCTCTTGCTTCTTGGTTTCCTTTTTGATATTGACTCTTGTATTCTCAGGTAGTGGGAAGAGTTACTTAGCCAAGTTGTTGCGTGACATTGAGGTAGAAAATGGTGGTAGTGCTCCACGAATCCATTCTATGGATGATTATTTCATGACCGAAGTTGAGAAGGTTAATTCATCCTCGTAATACTTAAAGACCTTTTTAAAAAGGTTCTCTTTACTCGGGACCATCAACAGACTCTAAAAAGTTGTGTTGCTTTGTCAATGTAAAAGGTGGAGGAGAGTGATTCAACTTCTTCAAGCTCTGGTAGTAGAAGCAAAAGACCTAGTGTGAAGATGGTCATGGAATATTGCTACGAACCTGAGATGGAAGAGGTATCGAACATGTTTTGAGAATAATGAATATAAACCACGACATGTTTTTCTTTTGTTAAGTTTCCTGGCACTCTTGAATTTCCAGGCCTATCGTTCAAGTATGCTGAAGGCTTTTAAGAGGACCCTTGAAGATGGGACCTTCAGCTTTGTAATCGGTAATAATTTTTCTCAAAACTGCATACTAGATTGCATGACATTATATCATTTTGAATTGTTATTCCCTGCAAGAGGTAACTGGTATTTGTGATCTGATGACATTATCTCTTTTGGTTTGTTGATGTTGACATGATGGCTACCACTTTTCTTCTTTTTCATGAGAAAACATTTCATCTTTTATGGTTTCTTTAGTTTCTTTTTAAAGAACTTAATATCCTTCCAGCAGCCCTCTTGTCTGCTCAAGGTATAGGGAGTAGTGTATATTACAACATGTAAGATCTTTGTTAGAGATTCTATTCATCTAGTTTAGCTGGGAACTAGGTGGTGCAATGTCCTAGCAGTTCTTTCGTTTTCTCTAACCACGGATGCAGTTTGTTTTCTGGAATTGACCGTTTCTTGCTGGTATATGTCGCTCATTTTAGTGGATGACCGCAATCTGCGGGTAGCAGATTTTGCTCAGTTTTGGGCAACAGCAAAGGTATATCCTCACTTCTTGCTATATCACCTTGTGGAGATTGGATTTTGTTTGCAGATTCTATAGAAGACTCGCAATGATTTGTGAAGTCAACTAGCGTCTTTAGTGCTTACTTATCCTTGGTTTCTCAAGCTTAGATAATTTCATCTGCACTAAACGTTAGTGAACTCTAACATTGTTTTGAACACATTATGTTTTCTAGTAAGTTTACAGTTCTGAGTTCTGACAATGTTTTGGTATTTTATCTCAACCTTCTCAAGAATTAGCATAATGAGTTTAAAGTCACCTTGCATTTCCTTAGATTTAAGATTACGAGTCTTCTTTTCCTCAGCGTCTTCAAAATGTTTTTTGAAAACTATCTTCTTTTCTCCAAAGTTACTCCTGTATATTAGTTAGTGTCTTACTTCCTTATAGCTGAACCAAGGAACTGACGATGGTCTTTCAAAGATATGCCTATACTCTCTCTCTCTCTCCCCCTCTAAACTTTCTTGGTTGTGTATTTATCATTAAAGAGGACATTGGCGTGGTGCAACTTGCATGTTCTTTTAGGTCATTTCTCCTTTATATTGCTAATTCCCTCTTTTTATAGAATGAGTCACGTTAATGACTGTATATATTATCTATAGTGGTATTTTCCTGCTAGTTGGAGTTGTTTTGATTTTTCTGCTCGCTTCACAGTGTTTGCTAAACATAATGCGAGTTTGCCATTCTTTTATGTTCTGTAACTCTGAATTCAGTGACCAATATACTCTGGAATATGTCCTGTCCATTTATTTTATAAACGAGTAGTGATACTGGCTGCTTTGGGCAATGTATGCACTACTCCTCATCCCCCTTTTTGTTGTTTGCCACCATGCTCATTAGTTTTTTTGTTTGTCTACGATTCCGTGAAAATGAAAGTTGAGGAATTTTATGGCTTCTTGACCAGCTTTAAACTAATATCATTTTATATAAGAAACTTGAATGGAAAAAATCACCTATTCCTCTTTTGGTGAATTTAAGTTTGATTCAATCCTCTTTTGCCTCGATTGTGCACAGTGACCAGTTTCTTCATTCTATTTACCTGAAATGTAGATGTACCAAGATTCTCTTTTCTGTGTATGATTGGATGATTGATGCTTGTTGTAAATGATGAATCTTGAAATGTTACTTCTTGTAATATTTGAAACTGGTTCAACTAAAACATGACCATTGTCCAGTATTAAATTCTTGGAAGTTTTCTTGACATTCTGTTTCTTTTGCAGAGATCTGGATATGAAGCTTACATATTAGAAGCAACATACAAGGACCCGACTGTGAGTTCTTGACAAACTGTTTACTCTTCAATAACTTAGATTTTGTATTTCAGTTGTAGTTTTCGTTATTTAACCTATACAAATAGGAGCACACTAAGATCATTATCATATTTGAATAGAATTTCATTCACATTTCTTGCTGGTCTAAGCGTGTGTTAAATTACAGGGCTGTGCAGCAAGAAACGTGCATGGCATCACACTAGATCAAGTACAGCAGATGGCACAACAATGGGAAGAAGCTCCATCATTGTATATGCAACTGGATATGAAGGTTTGTATGCCGTTCTTTTGTTTCCAATAATGATCTCGCTTTTGATTAATGGGAAGTAGATGCCAAATAATGCCTTCATGTATGATTTTGCGTTGACCTGAAGGAAACTGATCTTGTATTTTCTCACAATATCTTATGATCTTTCTTTTTCTGTAATAGTCTTTTACGCATGACCTGAAGGAGAATGGAATCCAAGAGGTAATAGAAATAAGTTGTTTATATACCTCTCTGTCAATGGTGGGCAGGGATTAGTAAATTCCTTGTTTTGACCACTGTTTGAACCGTGGCCTTCATTGTATGAACCAACTTTGTTACTTCTCATATTAATTGCTATAGGTGGATATGGACATGGAAGATGATTTTGGACTGCCAGAAAGAAAATCCGATAACAGTACCCAGTCAGAAGAAAAAAAGGGTGCAACAGAGAGTAAATTTGAATGCTTTCTTTATATACTGTCTTCTTATTTTCACTAAGACAAACCGAAAACATTGAGCTGAGTCTTTCTTTCTGTTGATATCATCTCAGGCTCTTACAAAATGGAGAGTAAATGGGAAGCGGAATCTGGCTCTCGTACAGAAGAAGTGAAAGAACTAAGCAGAAGTAAATGGTCAAATGTAGAAGAAGATGAAACAGAGAACTCTCAGATTGTGAGACGAAAATCAAAATCTCTTTCCAAGTCAAACCAAGAACACAAGCGGAAAGGCAAATCTGTTTGGTGGGGAGATAAGGTATTTAAAACATACCACATCTACATCTTTGCTTGTTCATTTCATCTCTAGAAGTTCTCTTAGCTTTGAAAACATGTTTTTATCTTCCGGAATTTATCTGATCATTCATATCTATGGATAGGGTGGAGACGCAGGTTTTTCAATTGGTGCTACAAGGAATATGAACATGCCATCTTTAGTTATAGGCCCCGGGTCAGGATACAACTTGAAAACGAATCCTCTGTCGGAAAAAGAGAGGATTGCACTAGCTGATGCTATTGGAAAAGCAAAGGTAAGAGTAATTTTCCAGGATCAGCTTAGAGCAGAACGTGAGTCTTTCAAAGCTGTTTTTGACAAGAGACATGTACGAATCGTTACAAAGGACGACGATTAAGTGTATGGATTTTTCTCTGAGAAATCAATTATTATATGGCCTGATCCACGACATTGTTCAGTTCCCATTTTCCCATTCACATCGAGCAATAAAATTGAGAGACTTGGGAAAATAAAATAATTCATTATTCTGTTGTGCTTTTATAATTGTGATTTTGGGATCATGGATTCTTCCAATTTTTAGTCTGTACATGTATAACATTAGTTAATTTTGAGAAAATAAACATTTATTTTTGAGATTATAAATTTTAATGATTTTTATTTGTGTATGCTTGTATGATATTGAATTATTGATTACTAGTTTTACAAATTCTAAGTTAAAATAGGATGTTCGTACCAAGTTGATCTTGACAACTAAAACCACCAATGCACCAAACAACGTAAAGCATAGGCTTCGCTGATCGCTGCATAAATTTTAAATATAAATTAGTGATAGTCTTGAAACCTTACCATTGTGAAAACCTTCCTCTTTACATGCATAAAATTTAACAACTACAAGGAATCTATCTCTATGGATGAGTTTAAAAGATTGATCATTCCACAGAACTAAATTCTAAAGATAGAAACTCTTGAGGGCAACATACGAAACTCCATAATTCTCGTTAGAGAGAAGTGATTTCTACGGATATGATCATTTTATGTCCAAAATTAGCCTAAGTTTCTTTGTAATAAAAGGTTAACTCTTAGTTCCACAAGAAAATATGTAAGAAACATTTTAGATCTAAACATTCTCTAAGAAAACAAAGTCAAACCCAAAATCTCATAAAATAATGGGAGAAACAGAAGAGAAAGTGAAGAACGATGGTGATAACAAAGAAGAGGAACACAGCAAGGTTGAGAAAACAGAGAAGAAGGAGAAGAAGGATAAAGATAAGAAGGATAAGCACGAGGACGATAAAGATGGCGGAGGAGAAGAAGGAGAAGACCAAGAGAAGAAGAGCAAGAAGAAAGATAAGAAGGCGAAGAAAGAGAAGAACCCTGAAGATAAGAAAGATCCTCAGAAGTTGAAGACGAAGCTTCAGAAGATTGAAGACAAGATTCAAGCTATGGTCTTAAAGAAAGATGAGATTCTGAAGCTTATTCATGAGGCTGAACAAGCTAAGCCTAGTACTGCTGCTGTAGATGCACCACCACCAACTAACTAAACTGATTTTAAACACAAAATATAAACTACGTACAATGAGTTAAAACTAATAAATATATGTCAATAACAAATGCTGATGGATGTTAATATAGCAAGCCATAGGTTTTTTTTTTTTTTTTTGGGTTTGTTACCAATCAGAGTTTGCTTGTTAAATATGTGTTGTAAATTGTACAAAAACTATTTGTTTTGAATATAAGACTCTTCAGCTTTGTATATGTAATTCTTCTGATCTAATACCACATTGAATGGACTATAAAATTCAGATTAATGTTGTAGTAATTAAAGACCACGTTCAAATGATATTAAAATTTAATGAACCTCACCTCTAAGGCTCTAAGGAGGACCAAGAAAACATCATTGCTATTTAAATGTCAATCTTATTATTGGATCCGTCAATACAAATATCTAGACCCTCCAACACTCCAGTTGATATTTTTCATTACGTGTTTGGTTGGTTGGATTTTTGTATTGATCATTCTATATTGGTTGGTTTAAAAAGAATTCTACAAGTACCAGTAAACTATAACTAGGGTTTTTTTGTTATTAAGTATAGAAAGAAGCACCGTGCCAAGTTCATACATCACTATCCTAAGTATTACCATGTGAAAGCTTTGTCTCTTTGAGATGAATTATTGATCCTAAAATGTGAAAAATTTATGACAATGTCATCGTCTAGTTTGCCTATAAAGAGAATTGTAATAATTTCGTGCATGGTGCAGGAAGTTTCCTGCGAAATTTCCCTCACCCTTTAGTAATAATAATTAGTTTGCATGTGAAACAAACAAACAAAAAAACATTATTAAAAACTAGTATTAAAAGTTGAGGGAGCCTATAAGTCTTTGGTTTCTCCACAAAGTATTATCATTGTTAGTTTCAGATTTACAAATTACAAAGGGAATGTATAGTATTCACGTCTTCATTGATTCTTCCGTTATTGTTTCTACCACTCACGTTTTTGCAATTGATGATAATGTACTGTGTTAATAATATAACTAAACACATGCGATTGAGAAGTCTTTCCTAATTACAATACACGTGAATACTATGTTAATGTTCTACTCAATTGTTGTGGATCTCAGTAATTTTCTGAACTAGAGTCTTCGAAGATAAATGGATAATAATACGATTTCGTTATAAAGACTAATTATAAACCCCAAATATGTCTACACAACGAGAAATTAAAAACCAAAATAATTTTTCTTTAAAAAAACCCTCAAAATAAGATACTGTAGTTTCAGTATCCTCCAAAAGAAAAAAAGAAAAAATTATCAAAGTAAATAATAATCACACCATAAGCTTAGTCGAATAAAAGAGGCCATAATCAGTCCCATCCACTTCACATGTTGGTAGTAGACGAGCCCTGAAGAAGGCCATCTCTGATCTGAGCAGCCACATCACGAACAGCTCCTGGTCCATGCGGTATGAACACTGCAGAGGATTTGGAGCTAGCACCAATCTCCTTCATTGTGTCAAAGTACTGTGTAACAAGCACCATGTCCATCACATCTTTAGCAGTTGTCCCGGGCACATTCACAGCGAAACCCAACACACTATCGCGTAGTCCGTCTACAATAGCTTGTCTCTGACGTGCGATACCCATACCTGAGAGGTACTTGGACTCAGCTTCACCTTCAGCTCGCTTAATCTGCAGGATTTTCTCGGCCTCTGCCTTTTCGTTTGCAGCAAGTCTCATCCTTGCAGCTATAAAACAAGAACCAGAAAACTCAGATTCAACACGTTACAAGAAAGAGGAACAACTCAAAGAGTTATATATAATTGATGGGAAAGTTTGGTTAGTTACCAGCATTGATTTCGTTCATGGCTCGTTTGACATGCTCATCAGGCTCGATATCAATAATGAGAGTTTGCACAATCTCATAACCGTAAGCCGACATTGCCTACACAAGTAACAGAGATACACAAGATGAACACTCTTTCACAACTTCACAAAGCAGAGAAAAGAGGACCAAAACAAACAAAGATTATATAATACCTTCTCGAGCTCTTGTTCAACAGCTTTCGCAATGTCATTCTTCTGCTCAAAGACATCATCAAGAATCAACTTCGGGACACTTGCTCTAATGACTGGAAAAAACAAAACAAACAAGAAACTCAGAATGATCAGGTTCCTTAATTAGTAGAACATGTTTTTGATTTTTTTAAAAAAGAATGAGACTTACCATCAAACACATAGGCCTGAATCTGACTCCTAGTGTTACTGAGTTTGTAGAACGCATCACTGGCCTTATTAGCTAAAGCTCGGTACTGAATGGAAGCAACAACATTAACAAACACATTGTCCTGTACAAATAAGCACAAACCAAAAAAAAAGAAACAAAGATTAGTACTAGTAAACAGAAACTAATCAAAAACAGAAACTAATTTTCATAAAAGAGAGTGTTAAGAGATGAATCATAAATAAACCTTTGTCTTAGTCTCGCAACGAACATCTAACTGCTGAACCCTCAAAGAGAGGTGGCCAGCAACTTGACTACCAAGACACCATGGAAGAAAATGACAACCAGGTTCAAGAACATCTTCGAATTTCCCAAAAGTCTCTTTGATCGCCACAGTTGACTGATCCACTTGAACGCAACAAAGCAAATTTCCCATCTTCTTCTTCTTCACAAAACCTAATCCATTCAAAACAAAAACAGAGTTATAAACCCAACCAACCAAAAAAATCAAATTTTTATCAAAAAAAATTGAAGATCAAGAGCACTAATTTAAAAACACTCAGCTCAAAGCTAACGAATACACATTAAATTATCCATTGACTGTACCCAAAACCGAAATAACATAGAAAGATCGCTTTCGAATTTTTGTTAACCTATCGATCTAATCTCACAAAAGCCCAGAAAAAAAACGCTCACAGATCACAATTACACACATACATGTACAAAATCTCTCAATCCCTTAGCAAAAATAAGCTTTAAACACATAAGAATCACACAGATTTCACGTTAGAGTCGAGAATTCAGACGAACGAACTTTTGATAAAACCAAAAACATGAAAGTAGAACGAGAAAACTAAAACCCACAAAGATGATCAGAATAAAATTCTAGGGTTTACCCAAAGTTATCTTCTTTTCGTGGAGATTTTGAAGCAGAGGAAACAAAAAGCAAAACGATTTGGTGAGGAGCTCTGTAGTTTGATAGAAATAGATATTTCAGTGGGCAGAGAGGAGACGGTGTTTATAAAGAAGACGTCGCTAAGTTTTCAACTATTTCGATTTGTTTACCCCTTTCTTTATTATTGTTTATATATTGTACCCTATATGTTTTAATTTAGTAGGAAAAGCTCAGAGACTTTTTGAAGAGATAATAACTATCTGTATTCTATTTATCAAAAATAGAAACAAAAATTGAATTTTAAGAAAATAATCTTTTTATTAGAAAAAAATATATCTGTTTTTTTTTTTAATTTTGTTGTTGTATGTGATAAATATAAAACATTGGGGTCTATATTAAGAGGATTAGACAAAAGAAGTAATAGATGATCTGGTGTGAGTCGGTTACAGACTTTTCAATTTCTTTCTGTAATTATCCTAAAATCCTCCTAATACAGAAATAAATCTACTTTGAGATAATCGTCCTTAAAATTTATAATAAATAACAAAATAAAATAAAACGAATCACACAAGAAATTGCGTCAAACCAAAATTTCGATTTGGTTTCTTTGGTTTGAACTCTCTTGTCAAATGGACCTGAATTTTAATTGGTTTAATATATATGTCTTAGACGGTAATTGACTATTTCGATATTATTCAAAAATGAAATAAAAATGAATTTTTAAAACTGAGTAATGCTTTTTGGTTTAAACTCAAAACAAGTGTATGTATAACTATGGTTTATTTGGTTAACCGAAATTTTGGAAATCAGAACCGAATTAACTTGAAACAAATATTTTTCTTTATGAATTAGCCTGCATTTTTATAGCAAACTTAACAAATAATAATAATAATAATGTGAAATAGTTTAAGATTTACATCTCATATGAACCTTAAACCCTAAACCAATATATTTCATCTCAAATTTTTTAATAAAATAATAATCTTAAAATTTTTGTAGACTTTATTTGTTTTTTTTTCTCAATTATCTTATAATTAATTTCCATTCCATAAATTGGAATATTGAGAACGATTACATATAAGTACAAGACTATAAGTGTAATATCATCACAATCACAATCCACAATAATGTAAACCAATTTATCATGATTCGAACTTCAACCAATTATTTATATAATGCACATAAATCTCACATATATTGATTTCAAACATCATAAATCTTATTCTAAACATGATTTATCCGTAAAAAATCTAATAACAAAACCGAAATAGATAAAGATGGATTATCCAATCCAACTAGATACATATAGTAATATTAAACCTTAACCAAAAAAAACACCTTAACCAAACTAACATAAATTTCACAAATCTAATTTTTCATATAGATTTATCAGTTTTTGACTCATACTTGGAGATGAAATGGGTTTAGGTAAAAAACTATGCACGTAAGTAAATTTGTATCCTCCACTTCTATTATATTGTTAACAATACTGTATATTTAAATTTGGTTCAATTTAACTGTGCAGATATGTAGTTTCCTATTGGGTTTATTCCACTCCAACCCACCTAGATACATATATTAATATAACACCTTAACAAACTAAAATAAATTTCACAAATCTAATTTTTCATGTAAATTTATCGGTTTTTGACTAGTTTTTTTTGTAGATAAAGAGTTTATTTTCAATGATTTAATAGAATATAGTAATCGATTAAAACATTTTTTTTTTCATTTTATTGTTAAAAAATGAAAGACATCCCAACGGGATGACCGATGGGAGTGCTCTTAGAGATGACATGGGTTTAGGTAAAACAATGCACTTCTTTTATTTTGTTAACAACTAGATTTTAATCCGCAATACACCGCAATACGATTTTTTATAACTAAAATTTTTAGTTACATTATATTTGTTAATTTTGCTTAATGTTTAAGATTGTATAACTATATTTTGATTGTTAATTTCAATGTTATTTTGATTTGTTAATTTAGCAACTTAGTATTACAACTACACATTTTAGAGATATCAAAGGAGATTAAACATTTAGAAATATCAAAGGAAATTTACACTCATCATATACATGAGACTAATTTTAATTATAACCCTTTTAAGCATTTGATTTGTGAGCTTGTAAACATTTTATCAAAATAATTTTTCACATTAAAATATTTTCATTTTTCTATTAAATTAGAAGATTTATAGTACCATATTTTATGATTTGATCCGTTGGAGAAAATTGTATTTTATTAGTATTTTATATAATGTACACTTTATTAGACCAAATCCCAAAAACCCATGTACATTCATCACGTTAAAATGAAAGATTATATACTAGAAAACAATTGGTACTGTCACATTTATTTCACACGCTCTTGCTCTTGACCCGATCCAAACGTTAGAAGAAGAGAAGTACCTCCACACTCAGACTCGGACATGCAAACTGCAATAATCGAAAAATCGTGACTAAATGCATATCTCCTGCCATGATTAGAAGAACCTAAGTTGAATTTTATGGAATAATACTTTTAATAAGAATATAAGATTGATAATATGGCTTTATAATTTATATTAATAATTAATGACATATCACATATCCATGGGAGAGCATAGCATTTATGCTAGCTAAACTTATAACTCTAGCCCCTACACATCGTCTAATAAGTAAATACCCTACAATAAGCTCAATACAATACACTTATTCCCACGAAAGATTCATCAATATATATGCTTAGGATCTACCCTTGGTTCGACCGGTACACATAACGGCTAGCCCAAAAGAGATAATGCAAGAAGTTGATCCCACTAAGCACACACATGAGCCAGTAAAATCTCTCGAGATGATATTGATTCAGATTCTTCCCCGAAAGCCATGGATTGTGCTGGTTTAAGCCTGTTACGAAATTAACGGCCGAGACGAGAACAGAGCTCAAGTAATATCCCATCGCAAGAGACGCCCATGAAAGAGAGGTCGCAAGGGAACGCATTGTAGAAGGAGCTTCGGTGAAGAAAAACTCCATCATACCGGCTAACGTGAATAGATCGGCTGATCCAAGAAACACATATTGTATAGCCACCCAAAGGAACGTTATAGGAAGCGGCGAAGAAGAATAAGAAGAGGAGTTGTTGCTTGAACAGCAAGAAACAAGGACGTGTTTGCGTTTGGTTTCGACTAAAGCTGCGACCACCATTGCAACTATCGAAAGAATGAGCCCTGTTCCGATGCGCTGAAGATGAGTTATGCCGGCTTCAGTTTTTGTTGCTTTTTGAGCTAGGGGAGAAGGAAGTGGTTGTAAGTTGGAGCTAAGATCATTGTGAAGACTACCGGGAAGACAGGTAATGCCGCGGGTGGGACGTTAAATGAACCAAGCTTGGTGTTCATCGTCGAAGCTTGTTGGACAGAAAAGGTCGATAGTTGAGCTAGACAGCAATTAAGCATAATGGTAGACATGAAAATAGGTAAAATCTTAATGACTATCTTCACGTCTTCGAGTTGTTCCTCCGTGCAACAGAGTTGTCGAGGTAGCGATTCGCGTGATCTCACAACTTCACCAAGGAACGATCCGAGATCTTGATCATCTCCATCGCTGTTTCGCTTGGTTTCGTTGTCATCACCATCGTTTCTTGTATGACACGTAACAGCATTGCTTGAAGCTCTTCTTCTCTTGCACTTAGCGTAGAAAGCAGCGGTCAAGACCTTGAATAGAGTCGTGATTGGACTTCCACTAGGGACCTTAAGGCGATAAAAGCGAGAACCAGCCAAGAAAACCGGGACCGAGATCAAGATCGCGGCCGTGGAGACACCAAAGCCATAAGACCAGCCTTTGTTGTCTTCGAGCCAGACCACGACCGTGACAGCTATCAAGGCACCGCACGAGAGGCTAAATATGAAGTAGTTGAAGAAGAAGGATCTTTGTCTCCTCCCACTCGGTGTTTCATTGTCGAATTGTTCCGCTCCGTGCGGTGGCAAGGAGCCTTTTATTCCTCCTACACCGAGAGCTACTAAGTATAGACCCACGAACAGAACTACACGAGACCATAGCTCGGTAGAGTGCTCGTTGGCTTGGACCGTAAGTACCATTAAGCCCTGTATGTTCCACAAAATAGTGTAGGCTTGGACCGTAAGTACCATTTAGCTTTACACTGCAGATTTGATTTGCTATGAAGTGCTTACCAAGAATTCAATGGCGGCGCTGACTAAATAGATATGGAAAGTGGTGAAGAAAGCATCTGCCAAGAACCCTCCGAGAAGGGCCAAGAAAAACGCTGTTCCCATAAAAGAGGTTACTGCGTTTGCGGCTCCAGACGGTGAAAATCCCATCTTTGTTGACAAATACAGCACTAGATTGCTGGCGTTTGCTAAGAACGCAAGGTTCTCCAACACTTCCACACCTAAAAACGTGTGTAAATATACACTACCAATTATTACTCCATTTTTAAAATTAAGAGTACCTTTTTCCACAAAAAAAAAATTGGCCTATACTTGTTGTTCAAGAGAGAGATAGATTAAGTACTAAAGACTCACCCAAGACAAAAGAGGAAGCAAGCATACCGCCATGGCGACCACGCAATGCCGGTCTATTTCTCCAGTCTACGTAACCATTCCACACGCTTAACCTGTTGTTTGCTTCATCCTACACAGAATGTTGTAAAATTATCATTAATCATTGCAACTCTTAGCTTATAATAGTGTGAACTTGGATTTGGGAAAGTTGGAGAGAGAATTGAAACTCACCATATGTTCAAACGCCTGAGACATTATCATCAAGAAACAGCTGTTTTGAGAATGAAAGTGAAGTATATGATTAATAGCAATAGTGTGTGGACATTTATATAGAGAGGGAGAGAGAGAGAGAGTGGACAAGAGGGGAAAAAAATTTCGTGTGTGGTTATTACAAACGAGCGAAAACTCTAGAGACTAAACGTACAACTTCAAAAAAAAAACAGAAAGAAATGTTACTGTCTTTGATGTTGACTCTGTTTTTGTATCTCCTCTGTTTCTTTCCTCATTAACAAGGCACCGTCCGTGCATAACTGCATAGTCCTAGAAGTTTAGTTAGCTTGTTCTTTGCTATTTTTGGATTATCAAATTTACGTAAACTGAATAAAAGACGCAACTAACTTCTTCACTCGTAATCAATCGATTATGTTACAGAATATTCTAGTATATAGTATAAGGATCGATGTCAGAAAATTCATAATTCTGATAAAAGCTATAATGTTGTCCACGTAAATAAACCACTATTGTATAATCAAGAGTCTAACGGACGTGCGTTTATTTAGTGGCACTATGGGAGATATGCCGTTGGTAAGACAAATTTTATCGTCGTTAGTTTAAGACTAAAGTACGTACGGTCCACACAAGTTAAGACGGTTATTCTGGTTTAGATATAAATTGGATTGCTTAAACAGTTTTATATGTCCCCACCTTGTAAGCCCTTTGTTGATCTTTCACAAGTGATAAACAAAAATATCTTGTGGAGAATAGTATAATATCGTCGATCGGTATCTCTTTGAAGTAATTTGGAGAAATCTAAAGTTAAAACCGGTTTAATGCTTTATCGGTTTGATAGTGAATGATCGTATTGTCGAAGAGGCGGTGAGAAGGACTCGATCGATCTCTCAAATCTTATTGGTTCATACGCAAATTAGAGAGAGTTGGATCTATTATCATAAATACTGAAAGAACAATTGATATGAATATTTCATATGCAAGTTGCCTACAACATTTAATCCTTGTGATAACGATAGTCTTGTTTTCATTGTCACGCGCAAGTTTTAACCTGATTTAAAATATTTATGCACCGCATCATTCGTAACTTTGTATGAAGAGTGTGTTTTTAGCTTCAATCAGCAGCCGGTTTAACCGGTCGGAGTCAAACTACACCAAACCGGTTTATTCATGCATCAATCATGATATGTACATACATATATAAGACAAGGATTTAACTTTTATGCTTTGGCGTAAATGATTCCCACATGAGATTGGGTATATCATCTTTGGGCCACCAGCACCACTGCAACAACCACACTACATTCTGTACAAAACGCTTTCTGTGGATGATAAAATTTTGTCAGGTGCAAATTTTTATCCGTCGGTACGATAATATAACAGTGACAATGTTCTACAATCATCCAATTTGGGTGGTTGCCTAGTTCTTCCCGCAATTTACGATAGGCCCCCACCTTCTTTTAACCCCATTATTGAGTTCTATCAACTAGACGTTACTACAAGTCTACAACGCTCTAAACCGGAATATTCCCGGTTTTGTCCCGGTTTTGGTTTAGAAAGCTTGAGATTTTTTTAATTAGATTTTGTTAGTATACAAATAAATAATAATACATAGTATAACATTTTGGCAGTAAAATGGAGACAAAAATATTTTAAATTTCACAGTATTGATGATTACACATATAAATGCAGATATATAGCGGAAATTATTATTATTCATACGATGAATGTGGATAAATTACTTAGTGGAATACACAGAAAATGAAAATAATTAAGAAAATGTGAATAAGTATAGTAGTATATATTTTCCCCAACAAATTAGGTTCTGTATATCCTTATTTGGAAACTCAACCTCACTACGACAACCGTCCAAGCACGTGCTAAACAGTCCATTTATATCAACTTAACTCTTAAGTACGTTTCAACATATATTGTAGTCTATAGATGTTCGGTTGTTATGGTGCAAAATAGTGTCATTTAACTCGCACAATCCTAGTGTAAGAAGAGAAGAAAAAAAATGATAATGAGCAAATGGAGAAGACAACTTATATAAAAAGAGAACTACATATATTAAATGAACGTATTTATATAGTCATTTACACACGTTCAAGTTTATACATGAATCAAATATTTTCACAAGATTTGCATCAATATGTCTGGTATTATATATCATTCAATCGTACGTGCGTCGTCTCTTGATGATTCATCAAAATTTGATGTTTTCCTTCAAGTAACATACGACCGATTGCTGCAAAGAGAGCACATATTAATCTATATTACTACATTTAAATCACGTTAAAAAAAAACTTATAACCTAAATATTCACCAAAACTTACGAGAAGGCAGAGGATGACACAAGCAGCTGCACCTGGCACTACAAAAAATCATGTGTGTTGTATCATTTATTTTGTATCACAAAATAGAGTGAAGTAAATTTAAATTACTTATTTTCAAGTGAAGCAAATAAAAATGATTAGCATCAATTAGATTATTTGATGTTATAATTTTCTAATTTTACATCAGTTATTTAGAATTGATTTATTTTCAACTAGTTTGTATCATTTTTTTAAAATTGATACAAAATATATTTTTATATCATTTAGACAATTGATGTGTTTTTGTTTTTGGATAAAATCACTTTTAAAATCGATTTGAAATTTACATCAATTTAAAATTGATGTTAAAAAAATGGTTTTGAAAGAATTAATAAATCTAATTAATAACATATTTGCCCGTTAATTTTTTTTTTTACTTTTCCTTCTCTTTCTCTCTTGTTATCCTGATACCGACCTGAAAAAAAAAAATCTCCGATACCGAAAGAAGAAAAACAGAACAGAACTGTAGAATCAATCAGAAGAAGAAATCTTAGAAAAATTGGAAGCTTCTCTCTTGTATTGGAGTTTGGTTCGGCGGAAACTGGTAAATCTTTGTCCTCTATTTTTTTTTTTTTTTTGATTAAAAAAACAGTCCAATCCTTGTAGTCACCGATTTCTAATCCTCTGGATTTTTTTGGTTGTTGTTCATAATTGATTTGGATCCGAGATTAGGTTTTTCTCAGTGATTTAAAACCTGTAGAAATTGGGTCGAATTGGGAGTTTGGAGAACATTATGCATAAGTCTGTTGTTTCTTTCTAAGCTTGAGTAAAAGTTTGAAGATGCAAGCATTTCTTATTGTCTGATTGGAAACAGGCCATATGTAAATAACTAAAATCTTTTCATGGTATATATGACGTAGGAGTCGGACCTTAAATCTAAAGGATCTATTGTTGGATAATTTCAACCATTGGTACCCTTTTTGTTTCGTTTAGCATGAGAGTTTGTTGTGTATTTCGTGGCTCTCATGTATAATCTGGAAACTTTGAGTTTGCGAGGCCAGCCATATACCATGAAACGACTGATTGTATGTAATGGCTTAAAGGAAGGTATATAAATTGAGAAATGCAGAGATACACACTCAAAGAACGGTTTTAGAACAAATGAATGAGAAAGTAAAGACGCATTGTAGGTGTTAGAGTAGGTTGGAACCAAAATTGTAAGATGATTGATTACACGAATTGGTTTTCAAACAGATGTTGTACGTTTTCATTTTTTTACTCTGTTTCAATCAAGATTTGGTTGTTGTTTTGCATCTAGTGAAACCAAAGTTGTATCATACTCTGTATATGAGTCTGGATGTAAGTAGTTGTATAGTTGAATAGGTTTGTTAATAACAGTGACTAGTAGTCTAGAAGAGAGGCAAAATTTTGTTTCTGGCTCGACTTAGGTTAGCTAATTTGCTTCTTTAGTTTTTCATATATGCTTGTTCTCTCATTCTCTGTTTTGTTTAATCTGATGGTTGAGTGTTCAGAGTTGTAAACATAGAGAATATATTCATGTTTCTGGATTGTTTGCTTCTTTTGTCTGCAGCTGATCATTTCTGGTCTGTTTCTCTAGAGAGAGATTCAGACATATTCATCTACAACTTCAAGGATCAACAAGCAGACATCAACTGAGTATTCAACGATTCTTCTTCTTATTCCTTTGGTACAACGATTTTTCATTTGAGTAAAGTTCAAGCTACTTATTGATTTTTGTTAATTTTTGAAAGCTTACAATTTCTTCAAATATTATTTTTTCAGGTTCTGATGGATAAGTCATGGATCAATAAACCACGGTTATCTCAAGACTATATATCAGGTGTGAATAACTTTTTGGAATTTGCATTCAGTAAATCAAAATCACATGTGATGAGATGTCCATGTAACCGTTGTGCTCTAGCCAAGTCTAAGTTAAGAGAAGATATGAAAGGAGATTTAATTTGCTATGGGTTTTAAGTGATTACACAAAGTGGACACTACACGGAGAGGAAGTAAGTGTCACACAAAATGCCGGAGTACCTACGATATTGCTCAAGCTGAATTGATTCAACTTTGGATCTCTTGGATGATCTTTTTCCGGTATAGATATGAATATGGATGATGAAAATAACACTGCATCGTCGAGCAACCAATGGACACATCTATACCATCAACTTCAAAAGGAGAAGTTTTTGATGAGTTGCTTGCTGATTTCACTCAAGAGCTATATAGTGGAAACACAAAGTTCACAAAGTTGTCATTTATATTGAAGCTGTACCATATCAAGTGTATGTGTGGGATTACTGACAAGGGGATATCCTTGGTGCTTGATTTGCTGAAAGAAGCATTTACAGATGCCAAGTTGCCAAAGTCATTTAGTGACATGAAAAAAGTTATTCGCAAATTAGGTTTGAGCTATAAGTCAATTCATGCATGTCCAAATGATTGCATGTTATATTGGGAGGGAGATGCTGAAATGGAGATTTGCAAAGTTTGTAAAACTTCTCGTTGGAAAAATGATATTTCTGTTGAGAGTACGGGGTCTACAGAGAGTATGGTGCCTGCAGAGAATACGGTACCTGCAGAGAATACGGTACCTGCAGAGAATACGGTATCTGCAGAGAGTGAAGAATCTGGATCTAAAGATAGGAAAAATAAAACTCCAGCAAAGATTTTGCGTTATTTTCCTCTAAAGCCGCGACTCCAACGTCTATTTATGTCATCAAAAACTGCTACCCACATGAGATGGCATGCAACTGATAGTAACAACGATGGGAAGCTTCGACATCCAAGAGACGGACATGCTTGGAAAGCATTTAATGAAAAGTATCCTGAATTCGCATCTGATCCAAGAAATGTTAGACTAGGCTTGGCGACTGATGGTTTTAACCCATTTGGTACAATGAGTGTCAGTTATAGCATATGGCCAGTGATTCTATTTCCTTATAATTTGCCACCGTGGATGTCAATGAAGCAGACATCAATGATCCTCTCTATGGTCATCCCTGGAAAGCACGCTCCAGGTAATGATATTGATGTTTATTTGCAGCCACTTATCAAAGAATTGAAAGAATTATGGTCTGATGGGATTAAAACGGTAGATGCTTCCACAAAGCAAACATTTGACATGCGAGCAGCCATCATGTGGACAATTAGTGATTTTCCTGGTCTTGGTAATTTGTCTGGTTGGAATATTTATACACCATCAGCTTGTCCAAGCTGCAATTTTGATGGTTCTGGACAAAGGTTACTTCATGGGAAAAAAAATTGTTTTATGGGTCATCGTCGTTTTCTCCCTGAAGATCATGCTTTCCGTCAAAATATAATTGAGTTTGATGGAAAGATAGAAACAAGATCTCCACCAGTCATGTTGACAGGGTCTACGATTGTTCAACAGTTAGAACAAGTTAATGTAACTTTTGGTAAGACGCAAGGTTCAGCTGGAGTAGGAAAAAAAAGAAAACGAAGTAATTCTAGCAAATCTGGTACTCAGCAGTGGAAGAAAAAAAGTATATTTTTTGGGTTACCTTATTGGCCATTTATTTTGTTGCGGCATAACTTGGATGTCATGCACATAGAGAAGAATGTGTTTGACAATTTAGTTTGCACATTATTGGATGACAAAAGGAAGTCAAAAGATAATCTGAAGGCTAGAAAAGATCTTCGTCTGCTAGGTATACGTCCTGACTTGTGGCCTGATGATAATGGGAAGTATAAAGCAGCATGTTTTACTCTGGATAATGATAAGAAAGACACTTTTTTAAGTGTCTTTCAGAATGTAAAACTCCCAGATGGTTATGCTTCAAACTTATCAAGTTGTGTTGATGTTAATAGCCGAAAGCTAGTAGGCTTAAAAAGCCATGACTGTCATGTGATAATGAGAGATTTATTTTCAGTCGCCATTCGGAACCTGCTGCCACCAGATGTTACATCAGCCATTGTCGAGCTCTGTCAATTTTTTACAGATATATCTGCAAAGATCCTCGATATTGATGAGCTGCAAAAATTACAAGACCGCATTATAGTGACTCTATGTCGTATGGAGATGTTGTTTCCTCCATCTTTTTTCACAGTGATGGTACATTTAGTAGTACATCTCACAGATGAGGCAAAACTTGGAGGACCAGTTCCATATCGTTGGATGTATCCGATTGAAAGGTGATCTTACTTTCTCTTTAACATTTTATTTTGGTATCTATATGTACTACTGGATATTTACTTGTTAAACTATCTACAGGACACTTGGACACTTCAAATCATATGTTCGAAACCGTGCTAAGCCTGAAGGTTCAATATGTGAGCAATATTTAGCGGATGAGTGTCTAACATTTTGCTCAATGTATCTCAATGATATAGAGACACGATTTAATCGGATTTCCCGCATTGATGATCAACCTCTAGCTGAGACTAGCATAAGACCAGATTCTGAACTTTCACGTATTTTTCCAAACCTTGGAAGATTTGTTGGAGCGGGTCAGGTTTATACTCTTAACCATGTAGAGTGGCAGCAAGCACATCAACATATATTGGTCAATTGTCAACTTCTTGATCACTTACGCGAGTAAGTTTAAATCATTTTAGAACAACTTATTTATTATGTCTGGTTGAAGTTTAGCTAACTTATATCTTGTAGGAAGTATAAAAATGAGTTGTGGATGAAACCATCTCATCTGAGCAAGAAGAATCGTGCAATCGACATTGATCGCGAGTTGCATCTTAAATTTGCACAATGGTTCAAGAAAAAAGTAGACCTAAACGAGTTAGATGGGATAACTGATGATTTACGATGCCTAGCTTTGGGTCCATCTAACAAGGTAGTGAAGTATACCGCTTTTAATGTCAATGGCATCAAATTCCGGGGAACTGACAGAGATGCTGACATGAGAACTCAAAATGATGGTGTTTATGTGGCTGCTGAGACTATGAGTTATGCTAGTTCTCGTGATCCTAACCCAATAACAGGCTCAGTACCATATTACGGAAAGCTGGTTGAAGTTATTGAGTTAAACTACTACGAGGTTTTCAAAGTTGTATTATTCAAGTGTATGTGGGCTGACACTCGTACGGAACGAGGATACAAAATAGACGCATATGGGCATCATATGGTAAACTTTTCACGTTTGTTACACACCGGAAATAATGAGGGAGATGAGCCATATGTGCTGGCGTCTCAGGCAAGAATGGTGTATTACGTACAAGATCCTTCTGAGACAGAATGGAAAATTGCAGTTCATATTCAACCTCGAGACATGTATGACATGGGTGATTCAGATGAGGTCGATGGCGAAGTTGATCCTATCTCCACTAACATTTCATAAACAGAGAGTCTCCACGAGAGAGTCGTGGTTTGGTTTGAATTTTTTTTTTGTTCTTGGAACAATTTTTAGATTCTGCTGTTGTGTTTTTAAGGTTTTCGTTGCCTAAACTACATTTTTTAATAAATTAATTTGTTTAATTCTGCTATCTAAGTTGCAGACCGCAGATTTTGGTTAATTGATTTACATAACTTGGATGTCTAAATTGTTTTGGTTTTTAAGACTAAGGCTGCTTTGTGAAATTGCAGGGTTTCGTAAGTTAGAAGTTTTATCTTTGGTGAATGAGGTTTTCCTGAGTATATATATATAGCTCCACAGGGAAGAGTTCAAGAACAATAAGAAGACATTTAGTTTCAGGGATTTAACTCTATAGAAAAATATTAGTATTTGCAAATTTTTGTTGTCTAAGTTGCAGGTTTTCTTGTCTAAAGTATAAAGTACAGATTTGCAGGTTTGTCTGCACCTTGAGAAGAGTCTGAAGATGGATGTCGATAATGAAGATGCAACAGACTGCAGAGAACACGGCCATTGTTCAAGTCATTTTTGGACTTAGACAGAGAAAAGAGTCTTGAGTTTTTTTCGACTTAGACTCTGTTCAAGTCATTTTTGTTAACAGTGAGCTAGCCAAAAAATAAAAGTTATACATTCCTGAATTTATTTGCTATGGTTGTTGAGATGGTTCTTACTGTACTTGAAGACTTGAAAGTGTTTATTAGGGGCAATTTACTTGTTACGCCGACACATAAATAAGGGATACAGTTTTTCTCAAAATGGTTTTAAACTGGCAAAAGAAAGCCCATGGCTTGTACAACTCTACACAGATTTAGGCCTATTGATTTCTATTTTTCTTTTTGCTGATTATGGTCTAATGGTCTATGTGCGCTTATGTAACTCGGCATTACAATAAAGAAATTCACAAATAACGTTTTTAAAAACAGTTATGTAGTGTCTTCTTCCTTGTCCATAAGAAATGTGGTTGTGAATTTCTCTCTTTTTTTTTGGTAGGAAGTGAATTTCTCTTTTATGAATCGGAAAAGTAAACCAACTCGAAAATGAAAAATAACAATTGTACAAGGGTAGGAGAGATTGTTTTGTCTATAATTTATCTCATTTATTTTGTGTACACAACCTCTCCCTCTCTCTTTCTCATCATATAAGGAAGTTTAAATAAATTCTGAAGTAAGATATATGTAATGATGTATAATATTTTTAATTTTAAGTAAAAGTAACTCTAGAAATGAAAATACACAAGTGTAAAAAAAGACGGCGGAATCAAGGCCTTATAAATCTCATATTGTTTGCGATCGGTTTGAACCTGTTCTATGTCTCCATCTCCGTACGAGCTTGCTGAGCTAATCCTCTGTTCTTTTCTGATTTTGCAGGTAGCTTTGCAGGTAACCGTTTCAAACTATTGGGCTTGCAGCTTCGTCCCGAGCTTTAGACTTTGTATTGGGCTTTGCAGTCTTAAGGCCTTTTTAACAGAACTGTGTCGTTTTGCTCTGTTGTCTTTACATGATTAAACTTCCTAGAGTTAAACGAAAAGCTAATTTCTGATGGCTTCGATGGCAGATTAACAAGCTGGTCCAAGTGAGTTGCAGATTAAACTTCCTAGGGTTGCGATTGGGATCGGGATCGAGATCGGGATCTGGGTTGCGAAGTCGCAAGTGAAGAAAAGATGAAGAGTGGATTTTTCTTGCCCACAGAACGGGCAATAAGCCTCAGTGTTTATTCCCCTTGTTGCCAGATTTATCACCGACCGGTAAGTCACCTCTCAATGCTTTCAAATGATTAAAGTTCTAGCTTCTGGGTAGTTAAACGAAAAGAAATAGACATGAGAGCTACAACATATGATTGCAAAAGCTAGTTTTTTTTCAATCTTAAAAGACATGAGAGCTACAACATATGATTGAGCAAAAGCTAGTTTTTATTTAATCTTGAAAGACATGAGAGCTACAACATATGATTGCAAAGGCTAGTTTTTATTCAATCTTGAAAGACATGAGAGCTACAACATATGATTGACCAAATCTAGATTTTATTCAATCTTGAAAGACAGTTTAGTTTTCATCAAAAAAATTAGGGATCAGAAGTCTTAGCATATCTCTTATCACTTTTTTAGTTTCTTTATCGTGATGAAGCTGACCATCTGCAGAAGAAATCCTCTTCTCGTTTAAATTAAGTTCTTGTTGGTCTTTGTCCACCTCTTTAACAAGTCCATCTCCGGGGTGAAAATCTCCTCCATCTTCATAGAAAAACGTTTTGTTCAGGTCAAATTCTATTATAACTTTCTTCTTTTCCTTCGTTTCTTCAACAACTTCTACTTTGTCCACATTTTCTTGTTTCATTTTCCTATATACATCAAATGGCCATATGTCAATACCAATACAAAACATCAAAAATACTAGAAAAACATAGCAATCCTACCCTACTCTAAATATATAAAAACAGAACATAATCATTAGTGGTTCCTTTGATCAAATAGAAGTAAACTTACATAATTTTTTCAGAATTTGCAGATAGAGTGGTGAGAAGAACTGAGAGTAAAGTTGAGATATAAATACAATGGTCGAGAATTTAATACAAAAATATTATAGGATTTGATTATTATCAAATTGTTAAACAAACTACCTTATTCCTTAAATCTAGGACGAATTATTTCAACATGGACTAAATTAGTTATTCTCTCACGTTAATTAAGTAAGGTAATTGATTTTTTTTGTCATTATCTTTACCAAGAATTGAGTTTTTCCTTTAAAAAACATTACTATGAACGTATACTACCAAATTTATTTGGCGAAAAGAGAATTTCAGATCCCGCCCACATATATTTTATGTCAAGCGCCAAACTATTATGTTTTAGTATATATTGAGATGATTAGAGTTAGGGTTTTTAAGGCAAATCTATTTGGTAGAAACTGCTAGCAGAAAAACAGAAGAGGAACTCGTAAATCTGGTAGAGTTAACTTGTTTTTTATTCTTTCTATATCCCGCTTATTCTGTAGTGTCTAACAAGTTTTGTTTTTTATTTTTAGTTTAGGATTGATGATGGATTCAGAGACACAAGCACCTGAAGATTTATCACAGATGGAGACTGAATACATGATGCCTCCTCCACTTGCTTCTGAATGTAAAAGCTTCAAATGGAAAGTACAAGTCATAGGTAAATCTGATTAACACTGAACAATATTTTTTATTAAATCATTTATATATAGTTCTTGGATCTGTTGTTTGAACGGTGAATTATCCCTAGGAATACTTGTAGATGAGAGATATGTTTAGTTAATTTGGTTGTAGACTTGATTGAGTCTATATCATATTTAGTTGTAAATTTTTCCATCCGTAACTTTTTTTTTTTTTTTTTTTTTACAACTCCATCCGTAACCTTAATTGTTAATTTTATTTACTATATATTAATCAAATTAATTATGTTACATGTGTTCATGAACAAGATACGGAGGGAAACATTGACAGCAAAATGGTGACATCTAAAGAAGTATGGAAATTTCAAAACATCAAAGTGATTGTGCATTTCGACGAAAACGGACAGCCAATTGGAGACTCTGGTGGTTTACTTGGATCATGGTTAGGTCAACTAAGCAGTGATTTGAATTTGCTCCCCATCGACTACAATGATTGGAGGTGTGTGAGTCATCACACAAAAAATAAAGCGTGGGATGTAATTCAGGTAACTTCTTCCATCTAGTGATTTTTATTAAATCTTTTTTAATTAAACAATGTTTTGAGATATTTTTTTAGTTTGATCTCTATTGATTCGTTCTATGTGTTGTTATTTCAGTCTAGATTCTGGTTTGATGATCCCACTATGAGAAAAAAATATGTGATGAGTGCACTAGGTAGCAGATGCAAGGATGTGAAACTACGTCTTTGGAGAGATCACAAAAAAGATACCGAGGATGAAACAGTGGCGAATAAACCCATTAATGTTCTTGAAGAACAATGGTATAATTTGGTTCACACGAGGTTTGAGCGAAAGTGGAAGGTATTATATAATCGTTCCATATTTAGTTGTACTTGATTGAGTCTATATCAAATGCAAGTAATGTTTTTAATATGGTGAGTTTTCAGAAAATGCAAGAGCGGAATACAAAGAGCCAAAAGAAAAATACCATGCCTCATGTATTTGGAAGAAAGAGCTTTTCAAGGAAAAGAGATGAGATTGTAAGACCAACTCCAACCCATCTCTATTTTCATCTCCATAATGGAGTTTGGAGTCAATTTTGCTCCAACCCATCTCCATTTTCATCTCCAAAATAGAGATCTCCATTTTTTTCTCTATATTTGGAGACCTCTTTTTTTTCTTTACACTACAATTTGGAGATCTCTATTTTTTTCTCCAAAATGGAGTAGGGTTGGAGTAAAACCCAACTCCAAAATAGAGTTACTCCATTTTGAAGAAAAAAATGGAGATATGGGTTGGAGATGCCCTAAGTAACTTATTTGTCTAGTAAAACTTGTGTAGTATATTAATATTAATGTAGTGTATATTTTTTATGCATGTATTTTTAACAAAGAAAATGAAGACGGGAAACACTCCAAGTCGAGCAGAATTTTTCGTTCAGTCTCGCATGAAGCCTGATGGAAGCTTTGTAAGTGAGGAGGCAAAAACACATGCGGTTAGTTTTTTATCTGTCAACCACATGGGATTAGTTTAAAATGTGCTTTTATAGTTATAGTGTTCACAAGTTAATTATAACATTTCTAAATATTTGGTTGTTTTTTCTAGGAATCACTTACAACTTTGATGAGTCAAAATCCACATAGGATAAACAATGTCGCAGCTAGTTTGGATGATGAATTTGCTCAAGTGTTTGGTCCAGAGCGTTCAGGACGAGTACGTTGTGTTGGTCGTGGACCCACACCTTCAAAATTAGTGAGACGTTCAACTACATCTAGAGCTGAGATAGAAAATTCTGAAATGGTCATTGGGCTCAAGACACAAGTGAATGAACTATCCGACCAAGTTAGTGGACTGACTACATTCGTCCAACAAATAATTGGTACTTCCACTCCTGATCAGGTATTAATATAATGCTAGTTTTTCTACCTTAAGTTGTATTTTTGTAATTTAATATATCAAACTAATATATCAAACTAATTTAGGCAAGAGCATGGGCTACAAGTTTTGCTGGAGCTTTTAGGAACATACCAAATCCACCTTCGACAAACACACCAAGTTTGCCTAATCCTAATCAGGTAAATGGTATTCATATATTAATTTAAAATTTCAGATCCTACATTTTATATTATATATATATATATATATTTTTTTTTTTTCTTAATCAGAGAATGGACGATGGTGCCAATGGATATTCAAACCATGGAAACAACGTTAGAGATATATGATCACGGAATGGACAATGGTGCCAATGGACTTAGTTTTACAATGTTTTTCTTAGCTGCTTTGCTTTATTTATGTTTTATGTTATTTATTTTCTAATTTATGCTTAATATATGGATTTTTATTTAATAATTTTTGGTTTTAAAATTTTAATTTGTAATTTTTTATAAATCAATTAAATAAGCTATTCTGAAATTAAAATTCAATTATTAATACGAAAATAATAATATTGAGAATATTTTTTTACCAAAATTAATTATTAGAATCATTAATGAGAAGTGACATTAACTTACCATCAATTATGTACAAATGATAATAATATCTCAAATCGATTAACGCAAATGATACAGTTATTAAAATCAGTTACGGAAAATTGATACTACTTTTTACTTCAGTTATATATAACTGATTCTAAAATATTAGAATCGTTTATTGTCAATGATACAACAATTAAAATCACTTCAAAAAATTGACACCAAAATAACATCATTTACGTACAAGTGATATTAATAGTACAATCGGTTTTTAAAAGTGATGCAATTATTCGAATCATTTGTGATAATTGACACTAATTTTAAATCAGTTTAACTAAATGACATAAACACTAGCATCACTTAAATAAAATGATATAAACGTTGACATCAATTTTAAACAAATGATATATATTGACATTGGTTATAATAATCGATGTAAATATTTGAATATTAGCATCGTTTTGATATAAACTGATACAAATTATTTGCATCAACAGAATATAAATCATTCATTAAAGTGATGCAAATTATTTTTGCATCACTTAAAACCGATGCAATAATAGAAAAGAAATGATTTAATACTACTGATTTTTTGTAGTGTGGGAACAATGCGTACCAGAAATTCAAGTGATGGAACTTTGCTCCATCAATGAACAGTAATGGTAAACTTGCCGCTGATAAAACATGATAAATCAATATTAACTCTCACAAGTCTTAAATCAATTAATGAGAAACAAATGAATGAAGAAAATAAAAAAAAGGACAGAAAAATGTTAAGGAGTAAATTGAAGGGGACACCGACCAAGAGTTTCAGGTTGTTCATTAGGGTACCTTTGTCAGCGGTAGTGTAGGAGCATGGGTGATTGGATTTATTTTCTTTATGGGCTTTTTGATTCAGATCTTTAGCAACATGGGTTATAAAACTCAGATTTTGTTTAAATATTTGCATCATTTTCTTTTTAATTTGAATTATAATTCCATTCAACTACATCATTGATCTTATACTTCTATAATTAGCTAATTGGTGTTTGTATATTTTGGTTCTATTTGATTTGATTATATATGCACTTCGTTCTATTAATCGATATTTTAATTTTTTTGGGATATATGTAAAAGAAAAATGAAAAAATATAATTTACCAGGAGGGTGATTGGCACGAGCAACGACCATGAATGCGATGGAAGCGGCGAGAGCAACGCTCCGGGCTAGCCAACCTGGCCCGAAGAGGGAGAAGGCTACCACACCAATCGCAGCACAACCTATTTGAGCCATAAACAGATTGTATTTCTGAAAATATAAGAAACACAAAACACATACAGTACTCCTCAATTAAATTGTTAAATAAACTGATATAATGACAAAATTAATTACCAATATTATAGCATCTAAACTTCCTAGTTCCTACTTTAACAACATTTGATGGCTTAAATAGGCTGTGACTGATTATCCAAAGACATGATAAAGCAACAAGAAAATAGTGGACCTCTTTATTCCATAGAAAAAGTGAAAGCTCACAAGAACCAAATTAGAAGAAAATCTTCAACTAGTATAATGGATATAGATGTTAGTGGGAAAATATTTCGTCTAACTACCACTATCTTTCTAATATTAACTATTTAATTCCTCTAGGTGTGTTGTTACACCATTCAAATCCTAACAACTTACTTTTGGTACTTGCGTTGTATATCTCATGGAGGAAAAAACAGCTTTTGAAACTATATGAGAGATCGCTATTATACAAAACCAGTGGTTGAAACTAGAGATATACCCGAGCAGTAGGAGCAGAAGGAGTGGTGAAAAGAATAGCGGAGACAGCACCAAGTGGTGCAACCGACATTGAAATCCCTTTTGGAGATAGCAATTGATCAATTCTTCCCAATATTGCCATTGCCGCAAACGCTCCTACTCACAAACAAGGGTTATAGTTAATAAACCAAAACAAATGGTATTATCACAACTCTCTTTTTCGAAGGGTCTATATAACATATATTTTTTTAACAGAAATGAATCCATGCATAATACATAATATAACATGCGTAAGTCACACAAATCTATAACAAAACAACATCTGTTTTGCAATTTCCATTAGCTGATTGTCTAAGTTTTTTTTTAGTTTATAGGAATATATACGTTTATTGATTCACTACGTACTAAATTAGTTTAATCGATTAAACGTCATAAATTTTGCCAAAAAAAATTATTCGAATTTTCAGCCATAACGTTAGAAAAATAGTTAAATGAGGAATTTATATATTACGTTGACTTGATTTGCGTTGAAATTCAGATTTAAGTTCAGACCATAGAGATGGGTAATTATAGCTGTCACACATGAATATAATTTCATACTATTATTAGAAGAAGTCAGCTATAAACCTTGGCTAATATAAGCTCCGTGTCAGCATAGGGTTTGACTAAACGCAAACTAAGATTCTCAAAAACAAATTAATTACTTTGACTATATTTCCCAGCATTAAGTTACTTACAAACATAATCAAATACTAGGAGATATTCCGTGCTATACTGGGTCAATATCTTTTCTAAAACAATAATATGATAATAATAAACTTATTGTTATATTTATTTTAAAAAATATTTTATTTGAGATATTATTTATTTTAAATATTGTAATTGTTCGATATATATATATATATATATTTTGTGAATACTAATTATTTTAGAATATTATAGTTTTTAATTTGTTTGATGTATAATACAGTTTTATATTGTTTGTTTGTATTATTTGCATCATTATTTTGTGAAATATTTGGAAGTAGCAATTATAATATTCTAATTGTGAGTAAATAAAATTTATGAATTTATCAGCCACATAAATTTAGTTTTACCAATCCGCCAATGTAAAAAATTAAAATATACATTTTTTCTTCATAGGTTGAGTAATATATCTTTGATTTTTAAAATTCAAATCACAACATATGCAGAAATTCTTTTACATATTTATTAATCATAAGTATTATATGATAATTCAAAACAATTTGTAAATAAAATAAAAGAAAGATGATAGGAGAACCATAATTTAAAATCTTAACAAAATTTTCCAAATCTAGTTATTAAAAATAATCATATTATCTATTTGGATATAAAATTTTAGTTTTAAAAATTCTGATTGGTTATATATTTTAAAAATAAATAATAATTTTCGTCCATAATTAATTAGAAAAAGAATTTTTTTTTTTATTAATAATTATTTAAAAGATTTTATTCAAAATTCTGATATATTATTTATATTTGGTCAAAATATTTATTATCTTTATTAAATTAAGTAATTAATAATTAATCTTTATTAAATATTTCTAATGACATTTGAATGTAAATTTTTACACTTTTAAAGTTAGTTTTATATTTGTATTTCTCAATTAATATAGTAGGATTACAAGCCACCATCCATTAACGATTATTCGATATTCATTCAACTGTTTGCCATAATTTCCAGTTAATAATATTTTTTCAATTTATCTAAGACTCTTTACACTAATTGCTTAACATCATTCAAAACCACAACTTTTCTCTATTTTTTTTTTCACCACCACACCTTTTATAGTCAAATACTTAAATTTTATATTAAAAAATCGATAGATTGGTCAAACTCGAATGGTAGGTTCACATAAAATGACCATTTGGCCTTAGGAAAAGACACATTCTCAATCTCTCTCAGTCAGAAATTAATTTTCTAATTATATATTCTTTGTGTGTGCACCTCTCCTCTCTTCCTTTTATTTTCTTCGTTTGCTACTTTTATACCCTAATCCCTACTTGTAGTTCTTCTGATTTACAACCAAAGTGCATCAATTGAAGATCGAGAAAACATTAGTTAAAAGACTTATGATCTGAAAACTTTTGACCAAAAAAAAAAAAAAACCATTAAAAATTATGATGTTAAATACTAGTAATTACTAATTAGTATATCATTTGTTATTAAATGACTAACCAGCTGCAGGCCAAATGACATCACTCAGCAATAGAGCCGTAGCCGCCGCCGTCTTATCTGGCTTCCACGAGTCCCACGACGATGTCGTCAAATTTCCTGCCGAAGCCACCACCGTGCTTACTTGTCGGCGGTGATTTAAAGTTGCCGGAGTTCTTATTTGTCTCAAGAATTCGTTATACGTAGAGATCCCAAGAAAATGCCGGCTAGAAACGTTGGCCAACATTGGCGGTGATTTTAAAGCCGCCGTAGAAGTGAGGCTCCGGCCAAGAAGAGGTAGTGGCTTCACGGCAACAGAAGCCATGACAAAATGGTTCTTTGAGGTGGAGAATAAAGATAAGACCGCTCAAAAAGTGGGATTCTTGATCTCTCTAAATATCTCTTTAGCAAAGTCTAAAAATACCGTTTCTCTCTGTTATCTTAACCAATAGGAGAGAGACAAGTGATACATGTTTGCATGTATTTATATACACTCACGCAGATATGTGCCTATAAAGCGTAGATTAGCATATACTTTTATAATTCCACAACTATATTCTAGCAACTGTAATCGGTTTTAATATATATACAACATGCTAAATATCATGATCATGAAATTTTTTTTTTTTTAATATCATGATCATGAAATTATTGATTAACTCGAATATTTGAATTTTCTTACCCATATTTTTTTAAGTTCCAATATTATATTAAATTCGAAATTATTAAATTTAATAATTTCCTTTTGTAGTTATAATATGTATGAAAAATATTATAACTATCACTACAACATATAATGGACGAAAATAGCATATATTTTTTTAAAAATTAAGACTATAGCATACTTTTAATCACTAATATATATTGGTTTACAAAAGTTCACTGTAAAGTTATAAAAAAATCTATTAATCCTAGCCAGTTTGATAATACTGTAGTATAGTTTTGCAATTAATTAATTCAGAATTAGGTTATAGTTTTTTTTTTGAACAATTAGTTTAAATAATATAGCTCTTTTATAAGCGGAAAATAGACCAAAAATCTAATTAATCTCCTAAATCTGTAATTATTGACTCACTATGTTAGTTTATAATGGCCAAACAGAAAACCTTTAATCTGATTGCTTAGTTATAAACTACTTATGTAAAAAAAAAACGAATTTTCCAAGAGTTAGGGCATCTGCAATGGGAGAACAGCTGTGGATGTTCTTAGTGTTAAAAAATTATTAAGATAATGTAAGAACATGAGTTAAGATCTTTTCTTTAATTAGTTGGTT
The DNA here is from genome assembly GCA_023657505.1 of Camelina hispida. Taxonomy (NCBI): domain Eukaryota; kingdom Viridiplantae; phylum Streptophyta; class Magnoliopsida; order Brassicales; family Brassicaceae; genus Camelina; species Camelina hispida. The sequence continues at coordinate 31,850,958 of CP094636.1, read as the reverse complement.
AATGGGAGAACATGGTTAAGAACATGATGATTCAAATCCTTGCTGATTCACCTGATTACTCTTCTTTCAACAGCTACCTTACTCGACGAAGCTCGCCGACGAGATCAACAGCCGCACGACCATCACAGTCCTAGTCCTCAACAATGGCGCTATGTCTTCACTCGCCGGAAAACATCCACTCTCCGTCATCAAAAGCTCTAAGCCTCCTCGTACTCCTCGATTACTACGATCCTCTCAAACTCCACGGCCTCTCTAAAGGCACAACTCTCTCCACCACACTCTACCAAACCACCGGAACGCTCCCAAACCTAGGATTCGTCAACATCACCGATCTCAAACATCACCAAACTCGATTCTTCTTACACCAAATCAGTAAAACAGATCCCTTACAACATCTCCATCCTCGAGATCGATTCTCCGATCATCGCTCCGGAGTTTTAACCGCCTGTTCCTTCCGCCGCCGTGTCGAACATCACCGGATTACTCGAGAAACCACCTCAACCTCCGGCGACGGTTATCCTCCACACCGGCGTTGCTCCGTCGAGACTCGCCGACACTGTGCTAGACGCGACTCCCGTTGTGAGCAGATGCACCAACTCCGGCGGAAGGACCTTCACCAACCGCGGCAAAAAAACGTTTCCAATCACACACTGACACGTCACACTAGAACATGAGTTAAATCAGTTCTACAATAAGATCAAAAAATATGATCTAAGCCCATTTATCTAATATTTCCAATTTAAAATTGGCTAAGAACATAGGGGGAGATGGCCCGTTGCGGATGGCCTTACGAGTAATTTTCAAAAGGTTCTCTAATTGGCGATATCTCTCATTGGTCTCTTGTAATATATGTAATCAAAGTTATATAACAATTTTTTTTTTTTACACATCAAAGTTTTATAACATATCCACGTACAAAATTTATGAATATATGTAATCAATTGATATAAGTCTATAACATGAATAATTGAAGAATGATTTTATATCAATATATGTACGTGTAGATAGCAGCAAAGCATATAGGGCAAAAATAAACATTGGCCTTTTAAGAGGTGGATGGGGCTTGGAGATGTATGAAGTCTCTTCCATTTAACGAAAGGTCATCTGATTATTCAGAAGATATATTAAAAAATTCCAGAAAAAAAAAATCAAGAAATTATCAACTCTCTCTAACATAGCTTCTTTGTAAAAATCTCAGCATTTTTCTTTTATAAGAAAAATATATAGTTTGTCCACAAAAAAAAAAAATATATATATATTATTGGTCGACCATTATCTATATTTTTATTTTGGTCTTGATATCATTTTCAATATTATAAGATTTGCTGAAAAAATACCATTTTCTTAAGAAAGTTTAAACTATTTTTAGTCGACCATTAAGCATTAACTAGACCAAAATTCATATATTTAGTCGACCATAAACTAGACCAAAATTAAGACAGTATTTTGTTCTAATATTTCCGAATTTGCAAGAATTTTAGAAAAAAACAAATAATCCGAATCCAATTGGTAATCTTTAATCTACACCAAAAAAAACAAAAAAAAAACAAAAAAAAATGAGAGAAAGGTAAAACAGAACATAAACAATAATAAATAAATAACAGAGCTCTCTCAAGTGTCCTCTGCTTTGAATATTGAAAATACAAGAGAATGGATCGTTACGTTTACAAAAACATTCAAAAAGTGCACAAGAACAATGCACCTCAATAATCTTACTCCACCTTCATTTCTAATTTACATATAGACCCCCTCCATCCCAAACTACAACATTCATAACAGCAACAACAACAACAACAAAACCGCCGTGGGACTGAGATTTACCGGCTACTTCTAGCCGTGCATAAGCAAGCGGCCCCTAACAGCAATCAGACTGAGAATCATCGTAGTAATCGATGGCAGAAGGGGACATGACTTCTTGGTCAAGCAACTGAGCCACCTGGTTCATAGCTGGCCTGTCCTCAGGGTTAGCATCTGTACACCTCGCAGCTATCTCTAGCAATGCCTCAACAGAGTCTTCGTCTACATCGGTGCATCTCTTGTCCATCACATCCTCTAATCGATTCTCTTTCAACACAGTGTTCATCTGATATAACATGTACATTTCATTAGAAACCGAATCTTATGAAAGTTAAAAACAGAACGGTTCTTGTCAGAGAGGTGTTTTTCTTACCCATCCAACAACATTCAAGCCTCGTTTAACGAATATTGGATCTGTTGGTCTTTTTCCAGTAACAAGCTCGAGGAGAAGAACTCCAAAGCTGTAGACATCAGACTTCTCCGTCGCTCTCCCATTTTGTAGATACTCTGTTTCCAAGATTCATCAATATAAGAAAAAGTTCGAAACTATTGGTCTAAGATTCAAAAAGGAAGTTGGCAAAGAACAGAACCTGGAGCAAGATAGCCAAAGGTGCCAGCTACAACGGTGGTAACATGAGCGTCTTCATCAACAAGAAGCTTAGCAAGACCAAAGTCCGAGACTCTAGGTTCTAGTTTATCATTGAGTAGAATATTGCTTGATTTTATATCACGGTGAACTATCTTAGGACTACAATCATGGTGTAGATACGCTAGACCCCTCGCAGAACCTAGTGCTATCTTCAACCGAGCGTTCCAATTCAACAAACCGTCTTCTTGAGCTCGTTCTTCAGAGATAAAGAAACCAAAATAACAAAACATGATCAATACACATCACAGACCAAAATGAAAGATAAGAAGATATGTAGAAGTGCATTTATTACCATGGAGAAGATCGTCTAAGCTCCCAACGGTTAGATAATCATAGATGAGAAGTCTTGAAGATGGTAAGCGGCAGTATCCACGTAGGTTAACTAGATTGATGTGTTTGACACTTCCCAAAATCTCAACCTCTCGCTCAAAAACTCGGTCTGATCCTTGTCGACTCCTATCTATTTTCTTAACAGCAAAGGTTCCAAGATCGTTCATTACCATTCGATAAACTGTACCAAATCCTCCTGAACCCACAATGTCTTCCTCATCAAGAGACTCTAGCTTCTCTATCAGCTCAGTCGAGGAGTATGGTAGATCTCCATGGAATGTAATTAGCTTCTTACCTTTTTAAAAAGACAGATGAAGAAACACATTTTAGAAAAATGATTAGCGGCAATAAAAGACAAGAAGAGACAAGATCTTACTCGTTTCAGATGGTTCCTTTTGTTTCTTGACTTCTGTGTACTTCTTTACTGTTCTTTCCTTCTTTGAGAGCATCCAAATCCATAGGAACACAAAGATCACAATGAATGCAAGAGCCATTGTAGACATTGCTCCTATCAAAATTCCTTTAATCAATCGTGAAGACCGCTTTGGAGTCTCTGTGTGGATTTCAAAAGAGATATCAAGAATCAGAAAACATAGCCAAAGGAGGTCTCAAGAATCAATGATTTAGTAAGTAATAGGATCTTGCCTGATTCATCATCAGTTTCTGCATGAGGAAGAACAACAGGGAAACCCATTGATGATCTACATGGCTTGTGAATTTGCCGGCCGCAAAGGTCCAAATTACCGGTAAATCTAACCATAAAAAGACACAAAAACCACAGTCAGAAATAACATTAGCACATATGATTTTTAAAACCAACAGTTTTACACATGAAAATTCTCACGTTTCAACATCAAATCTGCTGAGAACTCCAATATCTGGGATCTCGCCAGAGAAAAAGTTGGTAGACAAGTTCCTGAATCAAACAAATAGTTCAAGAACTTACAAAATCTTGCACAGTTAACATATCTAAACACAAGATCCTGTTTGTAACTTACAAGGAGCGTAATCGATTCAATCGACTAATTGATGAAGGAATAGCACCTTTAAGTGTATTGCTTGATAGATCCCTGAAAATATCCCAAACCATCACAATTTCTTTAAAATGATACAAAATTTAAAGAGAATTAAAAGAAACCAAAATACAAGAACAACAAAATTTGAATCTTACAATATAGTAAGAAATGTAAGGTTGCCAATATCTGGTGGAATCCCTCCTTGAAGAAAATTAGCCCTCAAATACCTGAGAACATGTTTTAAAACAGATACCAATGTTTATGGCTCAACACCACTAATCAAATTTTTACTGCTTAAATGTAAAAAAAAAATGACTTACATAGCTCTGAGCTCAGTGCAATTGGTGATTTCATTAGGAATAGTCCCATGTAAGCTGTTCTGATGAAGTGCCCTACATAACTCCAACCAAATTTGAATTGAAAAAAACTACTTAAAAAGATACTAAATTTTAACATAGAGAACAAATCTATAATAACTCACAATCTCTGCAATCTACTAAGCTTTCCAATGCTAGGAGATATAATCCCACCTAGTTGCATGTAAGGTAAGTTTCTGCACAATCCAGGAGTTACAAAATCAAAACCACGATGGAGAGAATGTGGTAAAAGAAGTAGAAACAATCAAACAAGAACACATTCTCTTACATAGAAACAACTCTCTGGTCTTGAGAATTACAAGAGACGCCAGTCCAAGAACAAGGTGTCTCATCTGAATCTTTCCAGTTCTCTAAAGAGTTCCTCGTATCATTAAATCCACTCTTCAATTCCAAAAGAGCAAACCCTACAAAGATCAACAAAATAGTTAGAAAATAACTTCTTGATGATCAAATCTCAGATTTCTCACCAACCCAAATAAAAAAGCAAAGGACTTTAAAAGTGTATTTGAACTAACCATCAAGAGTGAGAGCAAAAGAGCAAGAAACCAAAAGGGTAGCTGTAGAAGAAATCACTAAGAAAACCCAATTCGTGATACCCATTTCGCCACAGATTTCAAAAAGAGAAACTTGTTTTTAGGCTTCGATACGAAACAGTAGAGAACAAAATCAAAGAAAAGATGAGTTTTTTTTAATCCCCCCAATCCCTAATTCGAGAATGGAGAGAGACTAGTAGTGATTGGGAATGAGTGAGAAGGTGGAAGAGGAAGAAGACTCATGATGAAAAATATTACTTTTGTTTTTCCTAAAAAGAATTCTTCTTTTAATTTTTATTTTTTAATTTTAATTTTCCCTCTTCTTTTGAGAGATTTTTTGAAAATCTACAGGACTCTCTCACTCACCTGGAGAGCTGTGCAGAGGAGAGAGAGAGAGAGTCAAAGACCCGTTGTGATGAAACATTATTCAAAATTTGTCTCTCCATCATCACACTCGCAAGTATAATTTGTAAAACCTACTCGCTATCGTGATCGAAAAAGGACACGTGTTCTTCAGGTAAAGCGAGTAATTGATAGATTGTACTTGAGGCGCGAGTGAAAAATGCTATCTGAAACTGTGTCGTTTTTGTAGTTTTTTTTTTGTCGACTTGTAGTATTTACTTTGTCTGAGTCTGATGAGAGAGATCTGCTGCACTGGAAAAAAAAAAATGTGTAATCTGACGAAGAGTATTAAACACTAATGTCGTCTGAATTATTTTCCCATGTACAGTAATAATAATTTTCGTACCAAGATTATTTATTTGCATCAAAATCAAATTTATTTTCCTCGAAACAGTAGTTTAATTGCAACGAAAATGGGCCGAGCTCATATAAAAGAAATGAAGTGATCCAAAGCCTAAAGGCTTAGTCAGGCTTCCAGCCGAAGTTATAGTATATAGTATAGTATTTGTTTTCATTTAATGTAATTTCTTTGGTAGTTTTAATCTTTTCATAAGAATAGGGTTCTTCTTCGGTTTGGTCCCAAAGGAAATTAACCCGGTTATTTCCGGTTCATTTTACTATGAAATTATTTGGGACTCCTTTCAATTTTTATTTGTTTTTTTTCTCTAGCTCCAACGACGACCACGTGCGCCTGATTATTAAAAAACTATTAAAAGGGGAATATTCAATTTGGGAAGCTAATAAATTAATTACTCTTTAATTCTTTTTTTTTATGATTTATATAGTATATTTGTATATTTATATGCTACATTGCTACTATATTAATTGAGAAAGACAAATATAAAACTAAAATATATATATATATATATAATAAAAAAATTACATGTTCATATTATTGGTTAAATATAAGATTAGAAAATAGTGTTCATTATTCTTTTTTCATTCAAATCGTTATATAGTAATTTATCATAGCTACATTAATACAACTTAAGTGAAAATATATAAACCATCAAATATAATTGATATTGCGCTTTGACTTTAAAGTAAATAAATGACTTTGTACTAAATTAACTCATTCATTTCCCTTCAAACACAATTTAAGTGATTACATACTAACTTTTATTCTTGATCCCAAAGTTTTAAACAATGCTACCTTGATCCTAGAAGAATCAAATGAGCATTGTTTAAAACTGTGGGATGTTTCAGACTTACATTTCATCATGACGATATCAATCACGTGTAGAACCCCAAATGCTGAAATTTAAAATATATTTTGGTGGACATTAAATTCCATCAAACATATAAGATTTAAATGGATAAATACTCTATACAAATATGCTTAGAGAATGTGATAAGACAACATTTGTTTTTTATATAAAATAGCAAAGATAATTTTGTTTTTGTAATTTGAAACAATGATTTTATTTGATACACTTTAATACTTTATGACTTTCATTCACTTATTCAACAATAATGAAAAACATTAACATTATATTTTATATTTAAAGATTGTAAGCTAATAAAATAGCTCATATTTTCAAAAAAATATATGTAAATATTGATGTAAAGAATGAGTGAGTTATTTCATAATGAGTCGCTTGTTTTGGATATAATAGGTGTTAACCCACGCTACCCGTGAGTTCTTACATAATCGTTATTCTATTTTGAAAAAAAATAATATAAATTACTATGTTATTATTATTTTATTTCTTTGGTGTATATTAAAATTTAAAGACTACGTAGTATGAATTTAAATGAAGTAAAGAAATCAATTTTTTTTTATGATAATATATTTAGTGCAATTAAGTAATATTGTATCTTATATGTCACATGCCATATAATTTTAGTTGTAGTCATATTTCAAAATCATTGTGATATATATTTTCATAAAATTTATTTTGTAGTGTTAGTTATGCATATTTTTATTTATTTATGTGATAGCTTAAAGAGATTTAAAATATTTCAATTAAGAAAAAAATCAAAATAATAAATAATAGGTTTCCAGTGTGGGACATACATATATAACTAAGTAAGTCTAACAATAGATTATTAGACTAATATGTTTTCCATAAAAATAAAATTAAAAAACAGCAACTTCTTTATTAGGTTATTATCTTAAAATCTTTAATTGTGTATGGACTTTGATTTCTATAAAATGATAATGTTTCATTTAGAAAAAAATAATTAAACTATATATCATATATTAAATGTATATCCTATTCAAATAAACTGAAACTTTTATTAATTTAAGGTATCATTGGTTAAATCAAGGAAAAAATAATGATATTGTAGAATTTATAAAATTACGTGAGATTTGAAATATGAGGTCACGAAGGTTATAATGAGATATGTGTCTTTATTTTAATAGATAATACAGAAATCAATGTATCAAAGGTAACTATTTGAGAGTTACAAAAGTGCAATTAAGTGTATATTAATACATTTTTAACATGTTCTATTATATTAAATTAAACTCATCGAGAACACTATGATATTGTTATGGGAGTTGCAAATAAACTTTTATACCTTTCCAACTCCTAAAATTAAAACCCATTTAAGGAAGGTTAGAAAGCATTGAATAAAAATCAACCTGACCAAAACCTTACTAAAATTTTAGATTTTTTAATCATAGGACACATAGATATATCAATCGGTCACCTAAACTGAATAATTGGGTATTATTAACTTTGCAAACTGATTGAACCAAAATAGGAGTTGGAGTGATATTGGGCCTTTTGGCAGTTTTAAGTGTTTAGATATAACTTATAAACATTCCAATTCGTTCATATTTCATAATTGGTTCCGACTAACAACAATAACAGAAATGGAAACGGTGAACATTCAAATGAAGAAAGTTATAGGCGCTATTGTTACTGTTTTGCTATGATAAAGAGGCCATCGCTTAGTATTACAAAACAATTAATAATTTGATTTGGTGTCAGACATGGAGCTGAGCAGATGATCAAACCCAAATTCCTTAAAAGAGTTTACCAACAGAGATAGCATTAACATGCAAGTGCAGATACAAAGACCAAAAACGTGGAGACAATGCAGATCTGTAAAATAGTACTGAAAACTTCAGAGGCAATCCTAAGTGCATTAATCTGGAAGACTTGAGAGGAATATTAGGACTCATACAAAAGCTTAACGAAATAGCGAACCAAATTTAGGAACAAAGTACATAAAAAGACCCAGACATGTCAAATACAAGCAAGAAAAAAAAACCTGCAACTCGTAGTTGAGGTTGAAATGTAGCAAACGACTAAATTGTTTTTTAAGGCGGTTTTTAACTAAATTACTCTTCAGTACTCTTCCTCCTGTTGGTTGTATTCACCTTCTTCCTCGTCCTCGTACTCACCTTCCTCATCAGCAGTTGCATCTTGGTATTGCTGGTACTCTGAAACCAAATCGTTCATGTTGCTCTCTGCTTCTGTGAATTCCATCTCATCCATACCCTCACCTGTGTACCAATGCAAGAAAGCCTTCCTCCTGAACATAGCTGTGAACTGCTCACTCACACGCCTGAACATCTCTTGGATCGATGTTGAGTTACCGATGAAAGTGGAAGCCATCTTGAGACCAGTTGGTGGGATGTCACAGACTGTTGACTTCACATTGTTGGGGATCCACTCGACAAAGTAGGACGAGTTCTTGTTCTGCACGTTCAGCATCTGCTCATCAACTTCCTTTGTGCTCATCTTGCCACGGAACATAGCAGAGGCAGTGAGGTAGCGTCCGTGTCTTGGGTCTGCAGCACACATCATGTTCTTGGAGTCCCACATTTGCTGGGTGAGCTCAGGGACTGTGAGGGAACGGTACTGCTGAGAACCTCTTGAGGTGAGAGGAGCAAATCCCACCATGAAGAAGTGAAGACGTGGGAATGGGATGAGATTCACAGCAAGCTTACGGAGGTCAGAGTTGAGCTGACCAGGGAACCTCAGACAGCAAGTCACACCAGACATGGTCGCAGAGATCAAGTGGTTAAGGTCACCAACTGCACACATTGAACAAACCAAAATACGTTAGCCATAGACACATAAAACAAACAACATGATGAAGCAGAGCAACAGAGCTTGCAGAGGAAACTATATTGTAAACCAGACAGTATACCAAACCCATAAACATCAATGAACTATATACAGATCGCTAATGTAACAAAAGTTACTAGCTATTTACTTAAAACTTCACCAGAGAGTATTGTTCGATTCAAAATTAAAGAACAGCTTAAGGATTTGTCATGGTGATGAGCTCAACATTGATGAACAAAACAATAGCACACAAGGCAAGACAATATAGACAAGAACATGCCTCTGGAAACAGTAACTAAACGATAGAGACTTGCAGATCAGAAACTGTGAACCCAAACAATGACATAATCACTATCTAGGCAACGATATATAAACATAGAACAACGAATCTTAGCATTTGTGAAGACCACAATAGGATAACGAATCTTACAGCTGGGAGTAGTGAGTTTGAGAGTCCTGAAGCAGATATCGTACAAGGCCTCGTTGTCGAGAACCATGCACTCATCAGCATTCTCAACAAGCTGATGAACAGACAAAGTAGCGTTGTAAGGCTCAACAACAGTATCAGAGACCTTAGGCGAAGGGAACACCGAGAACGTGAGCATCATCCGATCTGGGTACTCTTCACGGATCTTTGAAATCAAGAGCGTTCCCATCCCAGATCCAGTTCCTCCTCCCAACGAATGACACACCTGGAACCCTACAAAAGCAAATCTCACAGTTCAAAAACACTAGCACAGGTATACTAAACCCTAAAATCGAACAGATCTAGAAGAAGAAGAAGAAGGTTTACCTTGAAGACAGTCGCAGTTCTCAGCCTCCTTGCGAACAACATCGAGCACCGAATCGATTAGCTCAGCTCCCTCAGTGTAATGACCTTTCGCCCAGTTGTTACCAGCACCAGATTGGCCAAAAACGAAGTTATCAGGGCGAAAGGTTTGACCGTAAGGACCAGATCTGAGACTATCCATAGTCCCAGGCTCCAAATCCATGAGCACAGCACGAGGAACGAATCGACCACAGCTAGCTTCGTTGTAGTAAACATTGATGCGCTCAAGCTGTAGATCTGAGTCACCAGTGTACCTACCGGTTGGATCTATGCCGTGCTCGGCGCAAACGACTTCCCAGAACTTGGCACCGATCTGGTTACCGCATTGACCTCCCTGGATGTGAAGAATCTCACGCATCTTCGGTTGTTTGAGAAGAGAGATTTAGGGTTAGAGGAGAGAGAGAGAGAGAGAGAGCTTTCTAGGGTTGTTTTGAAGAAACGCAAAAAGTGTGAGTGAGTGTGATTTGTGAAGGTCTTTTTATTATTGCTCTCTGTGTTTTTTTATTGTTTTTTTTTTTAATTCTCTTTTTTTTTCCCCACAATTAATTATTTCTATCTCTAAGAGGCGCCGATTTTGTTTTTTTCCGAAATTCAAAATTTGAAAATGGTCCGTTTCTTTCTCTTCTGTAACTTACCAAAAATTTTCAACACTATTATTTTAAATTTCGAATATTAATTTGTTATTTTTGGTCAGGATATTAAAATATGTATAAAAATACTTTTTTTTGAATTACAATAGTGTTTATAAAAAAATTGGGCACATGTTGTTGGCAGGCTTTTTTGGGCCCATACAGATAGATATATTAAGATGGAATAATGGAAGAGCACATGTTGATTTGCTTGTTTACAAAGGGAAGAGAACGTGTTGTTTGCTAAAAAGACGAGTTTCACTTTATCCAAAACTATTTATGTTTGTTGAACTGATGATGGTGGTAATTTATATTAAGTAAAATGAACCATTTGCAAACAAATTATAAGATTACAATATATATAGCATCAACAATTGGTAAAAATGAAGTAAGACAATACAAAAGATATGTGTTGATGTGTTTATGAGTGAACATTTTATAACTATATAGAAATGTCAAAAATGCTTACCATGTATCGTATTTTCCTTTCAATAAATAGTTAAGTACTGACTTGAATGAGATGGAGCTCTTTTGTTTAATCTAAAGTGTTTCGGTTTCAAATTCTGACTTGAAATTTGGGCCCAACTGGTACTACATAAAGCCCATTTTCAATTACCTGACCCAACATTTAATTGGTTGGAACTGTTTAAACAAGTAAACTAAATACTAATGGTATTTTTGATGTAATTTTGTACAAAAAGTAAGGTTTCTTTTATAACTAACTTTTCGATTAATAGTAGTGATATATTAATTAATGTATAATAAAGTAGAAATATTAATGGTAAACGACAAATTTGGTTTGATTATTTTGTTTACTACGGAACTTCTTGGTTCTAATTGAAATTAATTGTATATAGTTTTGGTTGATTAACAACTATATTTGGTAAACGGCTTGTAATTGTCATGTCTACTAATGAATTACATTTATCTTGTGACTTAACTAAACGAGGCTTATTAAAAAATGTTCTAAGAAAAATGAGGAACAAAATGAATAATCTAAATAAAGGCTTTCCGTGAAAATTGTTTTAATCTTTTTAAGTAAATTTTTTTGAGTGATATAGTTATCAAAAATACCATTATTCAAAAAACTTAACTATAATGCAAGTTTGTAAGTATATCAACCATTTTAAGGTATATTAAAAAAATGGTTAAACTTTTGTACTTCTATCGAGATATAACAACTACAAGCAATTTACTACATTGTTATTAATTCAGCAAAGCTGATTTCGACTGAAAATCACAACAAATAATTACCAAAAAAATAATTTTAACGAGAACAAAATTGTGGTGATGGATTTATTAACAAGATGTTTGGCTGTCATTGTTGAAAAAAGTAATGTACTAGTTTTCAACAAATTATTACCAAAATCAACATTGACGAGAATAATAATTAGTATATTTAACATTTTTGAAATTTGTTTTTTAAATGATTTTTAATATATATTTAGCTATAATAGCTGTTGAAATTTATTATATTTAATCATTTTTAACCAATTCTTACCAAAATCAACCTTAATATAATAATTTTTAACCAATTCTTATCAAAATCAGCTTTAACAAAAATAACTATTCGAGGCAGGGTCAACCAGAATAACTCTGTCAGCCTTGGTTAAAGTAAGGCCGACACCTTCAACTTGAGAAGTTAAAAGAAAAATATGAGCCACATCACCTTCTTCACATTCGTATAAAATATTAAAGTTTTATAGAACTGTTAGTATTAACTTATTTATTAAATTAATTATTTAATGTTAATGACATGCTTTTAAATAATTGTCAACTTCATAATTTATTTTATAAATGTCTCCAAAAATATATATATATATAAATAGTATACAGTTTTATTATATTACGTACATATTATATCAACCTAATTATCTTAAATTTGAAATATTCCGACCAAATGGTTTCTTATCCGATGATTGGCTTTATTATTCGTACCAAAAGTTTTCTAAATTCGTATTTTTATATACTATAAGGAAAAATACAAAAGAAAAATCGTATTGAGATATGATGTCAATTATTATTTATAGAAAAATTCCCCACTCAGAAACAATGGGTTCAGAATTTCCCATACTTATTCGTAATCCTTTCTCATCTTTTATTCTTATTTTATAATTATATTTTATTCTGAAGAAAATCTTTGGAATCTGAAATTAATGGAAACGAATTACGCCTATGAGAAAATGTATACAATTCATTACGATGACTTTGTTTGCCAAATGATTTTTGTAGTAGACTCGGACCTTTCTGGTGCTGCTATGCTACTACCACTACTAACTCCCTTCGTGTTCTATCTTTAATATTCGCTATTATCCGTTTTCAAGCATATTCTATTACTATGTTTTTTTACTAAATGGTGTGAACTTCTATTACCGCATCTTTATTTACTATTTTTGGTTCTTTGTTCCAACACTTTGCGTTAATCTAAAGTTATTGATAATAACAATGACATGCCATTTAGTATTCCGTTACTTGTACAAGTTGAAGTATTCTAGACTCTTTTTTTTTTTTTTATGCATGTCAGAGAGACATATATACGTATATATGTATATATATATTCTTTGAGTGTAATTATATGTTTACATCATTTGATCTTTAAAGGTCTTCCAGAAATAACAATGATAGATGGCCTAGGTTTACAAAATTAGGAAAGTAGTATGAACCCACTTATGAGATAATACCTTAATTAGATCAGCTAACCCACTTACGTAGTTCGAACTCCTAAAAAAAACAACTGAGATGAACCAAACTTATGAACTGATAACTCATTTTTGAGTCTCCTAGTTCATTAGGACAAAAATAGCAAAAATATCAATATATGTAAGAATATACGTAAATAAAATAGGATTAGAACTTTACATAAAACCACAATTTGATATCAGATTAACAAACATGTTCAACCTATTAATACGTACTATGTTTTGTGACATCCCATATTTCATGTATTACATTTTCTCGGGGTTTTTAAAATTTTAATAATCATTTTCTCCATTAAGTTAGAATTTAACTTGCTCTCGTACTTTTCTACGTAATCGATTTTGCAAACACAATTTCTTTATTGTTTTTACAAACACATGTGAGTGAAGAACAAAACATCGGACTTTCTTCTAACAAGTACAACATATATACGTTCTTTTTGTCACACAAGTACGAGATTTATTAAAACATCATTTTCGTGATATGTATTAAAAAGACCACATCTTTGTTTACAAAAAAACGACCACATTTTCAATTGGAACAAATTCAAAGCTACGGAATAAAGAAACAAACATAGATAAACGAGTTCAAAACCAAAAATATTATATGCTCCTTCGATGTCATTTGTGCTGCAAGTTATTTTGGACCTCTGAAAGTGCTTACACGTGAAAGTTATACGCATGTCTAAATTGTCTATGGCTATATTGCTTTTATTGTGATTAAACAAAGTTAGCTTTTGCATAATCGACTTGTTAGGATAATAATTATAGTCGTCTAAGAATTTGTTCTGCTTCAAACAAGTTGGACCAACGAAGGCAACGAAGCATAGAGTTGGACCAGATTTTAACTGAGTGGGCACTATGCAATATCATTATAATTATTAAAACTCGACATGTGGCTTAATCTTTAAAGAAAACACCAATAAGATAATTGAAAAGTGATGTAATTCCCTGTGGTCCTTGATTTTCCAGAAGGGCAACATAGAGTAAGAGAATCAGAACATTTTATATGAAAATGAAAATATTAGCGTGATCAGTTACTTTATTCTAGTAATCGAAAGGGAAAAGAAAATTGAAGAAGCTTTTCGACTGTCAAAAAGAACAACTCAAGATACTAAAAACCATTAGAAGTGAAAGATGAAGTGATTCCATAAAAGACTGAAGGGAAACATATATCATCCATCACTTCGAGAATCAAGAACATGTTCGTTTGGTTTCTTTTTGTTTTTACTAAACCAAGGCAGTACTGACATAACAATATAATCTTTAAATATATAATGATACATTTTTTAATCGTAAAATGTAAAAACTCATCGTTTAATATTTAACGACTAGTGAGATGACTAGTTTTGCAATTTTAAACAATATAATGTTTTATCCAACACATTCTTTTTATCTTTTATATGTTACCTACAGTAATAATTTCTATGATATCTCTTAGTTACCTACTTTCAAATATATTATTCGTCGATAGTTAGATGCATAGTACATACATTATAACATGTTCTCGAAGAAAATTGATCATAATTCAGCCAATAGATGTGTGAATGTACAATATGGTCAGTGATGAAAATAAATATTAAAATTTAACAATTCGCACAAAGGAATCTATCGAAGGGTAGTGGATTTTTGTATTATTGATATGGTCGAGTGTTTAGAACTATTTTTGCTAACTCGAATATTATCTTCATATATCTCTCAAGCAATTCTGTAAAAGTCGGATTAAGACTGTATCTCCACTTTATACAATATCCATCCCCTCTCTAATTCATTTTGGCACTTTCATATACAAGAGTATCAATCAAGATATGGACCAATCTAGTCTCCCTAGCTCTCAGCATTAGCTCTAGACTCAAAGTTCGATCGTTATCAAACAATTTCTAGGAGATCTTACAACCTTAAATTTTGGGAGTCTTTTCTTTGGTCCGATTAGACCGGATCATAAATTCATAATGGACCTAACTGAAAATTATTTACCCTTTTCTTTGGTGATATGACATATGTATGAGAATATCAATTTTTTGTTAAAGAATTATCTCATTGATATATAACTATATACAATCCAAAATTTTCATATATATTCAATATTTTAGGCTAGTGGTCAGTAAAACCAAGTCCTAGCTAGATTTTTGCATTTTACGTTGAGTCATTCGATGTATTTTTGAGTTGATTTAGTATTAATACACTCGATCATTTTGGAGAAAAACATTACACCTCCGATTAAACAATCTCCACAGTGTACTGTGGCCGTATTGATAAAATATTACTTATCCACGAATACGAGGCATGAAGGTAAGGTGTAAGCATGATGTTGTGCTTACCTAATTCGCCCCATCTCTTTTCTTGAGAGCCAGTCTTTTGTGTTTAGTTGTTTACTATAAATTCCTCATTATCTTCTTTTTTTTTTTTTTTTTTTGAAAACCAAATATATAAATTAGAACAACCGGGTTCACCCTCCAACTAGTGGGGAGGCATTACACGACAACAAACTAGCTTTTGCCAAGGCATCAGCTTCTGAGTTTTCTGAACGAGGTACAAAACAAAAACTAACAGAAATAAACTTCAGGGAGAGGAGACGAATATCCTCCAAAACTCCGTCGAGTTCAGTAGCGTGGCCACCGGAATTGATAAGACCAATCAGGTCCGGCAATCCGAGTTGCAGACCAGCCTTACAGCACCTGAGCTAAAGCCGCCACGATGACTTTTAAAGCTAAAGCCTCGCCACGAGAGCAGAGGAAACGCAGGGTCGAGAAGAACTTCCTTTATGCGAACAACCAGCGGGGGTCGTCCTAATAGTCCAGCCCAGGCCACAAACTTTCGTTGAAGCCTTCCACGCTGCATCAGAGAAACCGATCCAGGCCTCCGGATGAATGGCCTCAGCTACAGATGGGCTCCTTCTACAAATAATCTTCGGATGGGTCTGCACCGCCTGCTGCCAGTTCCTAGCTTCCACTATAGCTTTTGGAGGACCTCTGTTTCAGACCAAGCTCTATCTTCAAAATCAACAGGTTCCGCTTTCCAAAGGTACCACATGATCCAGGGGAACAGCGGAGCCAAACTCAAACCCACGGGTGGGAGAGTGACCAACTGCCCTACCACCACCAGCCAGTCCTTAACTGACAACAAATTAACTGAGTTAGGTAAACCAGCCAGAGGAGCTAACCGCCAAACTCTCTTCGCAAAAGGGCAGGATTCCAGCACATGCAATACATCTTCATTGCCACCACATCTCTTACATCCCATCGCCTCTCCTAGACCTCTAACTCCTAGCGAACTCCCCACTGGGATGGCATTGCGCACCGCCTTCCATAAGAACATTCGCAGTTTAGGCGAAGTGGCGACTCTCCACACATGCTTCCTCCAGTTGAATCCCTCTGCAACACTCTGAAAGCCTGGAAGTGGACAAAGACTGTAACCAGATTTCGTGGTATATTTCCCTGACCTTTCTGGAAGCCACCTAAGCTTATCTGGTTTTGGGGAATCACTCAAAATTTGAATGAGTATCTCTTCCTCATAATGAGGTAAAACTTTGCGAATAACCTCCACATTCCACCTAGTAGAATGAGGGTACATCAGATCCTTTACTTTCCACCGGGCCGTCTCTTCCGTAGGTGGGCCCAAAGGGGATAAGGGGAAAGACCTGGACAACCAAGGGGAGTACCACACATCGATGTCTGCCCCATCTCCAACTATCCAGCCAATACCTTTCTTGAGAATATCTCTGCTCTCCAGAATACCTCTCCACCCATGAGAAGCATTGGACGGAGCTGTCACCTCCATAAAGGGGACTGCCGACAATACTTACCCAATAAGACTTGACCTAGTAAGCAATTCGGCTGGATCAACAGTTTCCAGCCAATTTTGGCTAACAGGGCGTCATTAAAGTTCGAGATATCTCTAAAACCCAGGCCTCCTTCGTCCTTAGAGATTGTGAGAGAGTCCCATCCTACCCAGCAAATTTTCTTTTGTCCTGGCTTGTCATCCCACCAGAATCTCGTAAGGACCGATTGCAGTCTTTTACAAAGAGACACCGGGAGTTTAAAGCATGACATAGCGTATGACGGCATAGACGATAGGACTGTCTTTAATAGTATCATCTTGCCTGCACTAGAGAGGAACCGGTTAGATAAGGTCAGTGATCTTTGTCGAACCTTATCCACTATCTCAGTGAAGATATCTTTCTTTTTTCGTCCAAAGTGCTCCGGTAGCCCGAGATATTTTCCAGCTCCTCCTTCTTTCGTGATTCCCAGGGCTTGTTTCACTCTAGCTTTCACCTCTTGGGGGGTTTTAGAGGAGAAAGTAATCCCAGACTTCTCCACATTTATACATTGCCCTGAAGCCTCTTCATACCGCTTAAGAATAAGCACAAGGGTCGCGCAACTACTTGGACTTGTTTTACTGAAGAAGACTGTATCATCAGCGAACAGTAAATGATTAATCAAAGGGCTATGTCTTGCAACTCGACCCCGGGAGTGATCCCGACCTCGAGCATTTTGACACAAACCTGACAGCACCTCAGTACAGGATGAACAGGTAAGGAGAGAGGGATCTCCCCGCCTTAAGCCCCGCGATGGTATAACCTTTCCGACGGAGCCCCATTAACCAAAAAGGCGTAGCTTACCGATGATACACACTCCAAGATCCATTTAGTCCAAGTATCATGAAACCCTAGTCGCACTAAAACCGCCTGTAAGAACGACCATTCGATCCTATCATAAGCCTTGCTCATGTCCGTCTTCACTGCCATAGAACAATGCACCTTGGCCCTGAACTGCGGAGGAAGTGTAATACCTCGTGAGTAATCGGGACGTTGTCCGAGATTGCCCTTCCTGGTACGAAAGCCGACTGGAATTTGGAGATGAGGCCAGGAAGCAAAGGCTGAAGCCTTTTTGAGAGAATCTTTGCGATAATTTTATAATGCACGCTGCACGTAGCTATAGGTCGTAGTCGAAACTCTCTTAGGACCCGATATCTTTGGGATTAACCTGACATGTGTTTCATTATGCCTCGGGTGAAGAAAGCCACGCTCAAAAACTCCTTATCTCAGTCGACACCTCTTTCCCTATGATTTCCCAGAAAGAGTGGTAGAACCCTGCAGAAAACCCGTCGGGACCCGGAGCTTTATCCGCATGGATATCACTCACAGCCTCAAGGATTTCAGAATCCAAAGGGATTCTAACCAACTTGTTGTTCATAGCCGTCGTGACCTGAGGGTGAAGAGCTTCATCCACTACTTGTTGGTGTCTAGTGGGGATCGTTCGAAAAAGATTATCATAGAAACCTGCAATTGATTCTGCTATCCTTGCCTCTTCAAACACTTCAATCCCATTTGCATCCTCTATAACCGAGAAGTGATTGATACATTTCCTCATTCTCGTGACCGAGTGAAAGAAGCTCGTGTTCTGGTCACCTTCTTGGAGCCACAAAATTCTGCTTCTCTGTCTCCACAAGGCTTCTTCCTCCTTATACTCACTAGCTAGCAGTGTAGTGAGTTCTTCGATCAGCGCCGTGTCTGGAGTAATAGATGAGAGAGCTTCCTCTAGAGCCGCCTTTTTCTCCTGGATAACCAGAAATTTAGCTTCCAATTGTTCCTTTGCCCATTCAATGAGCTTTCGCCTGCATCTCCCAAACTTTGAAAACAGTGGTTCAGGTTCATGTGAGGGCCACACATTAGAGATCAGATCACGTATTTCCTCCTTTTCTCGAAGCTTTCTGTCAAAGCGGAACAATCCTTTCGCCTTTAACTTATACGGATCAAAATACGTGACTAATGGTCTATGGTCCGATCCCTCGAATCTAAGATATCTGCATCTTCCTGCTGGGAAATCTTCAGTCCAGCTTACGTTAGCCAAGGCTCTATCCAGCCTCGAAAGGACAAAGTGGGAGTGTCGTTGACCTCTCCAAGAGAGTTTATTCCCTGAATGATTCACATCCCACAAACCGTTAGTTGAGAGGAAGCTCCTAAAGGGGATGAAAGAGCCCTCTGGTCTCGCCGGCCCTCCCACCTTCTCCGTGTTATCCAAGATTTCATTGAAGTCTCCCACTAAAAGCCACGCAGACTCTCTGCCCTCCGCTAGAGCGGAGATTTCATCCCGAGACGGATTCTATCCTCAGATTGGGGAACCCCATACATAAAAGTGGTAAAGGAAGAAGTATTCTGAAACTTGATCCTAGTATCAATAAAGTTCACTGAGGAAGATAACACTTCCACTTCAACCTCTTCCTTCCGAATAACGCAAGACCCCCACTGAGCCCTTGGGGAGGCACCAAAAAGTGGTGAACGAAACCCAAAGCTTGGGTAGACTGGAGGACAACCTCATTAGGATTTTTTGTCTCCATGAGGTAGAGGACATTAGGGGAGAAAACAGACTTTAACTCCCTGAGCCTTGGAACTGTAAGGGGTCCTCCAATCCCTTGACAGTTCCAGCTCACAACGACTAAGGAAGAGGACTTGGGGGGATTTGAAAATCCCCTTTAGCGGATGGCTTTCTTCTTGCCGCCGTTCCTGGAGCTGCTAAACTTGCTACCGGGTTCATGTCCCCTCCTGCCGTTGGTCCCTCCTGACAGAGCCTCTTTCTTGATGAAGATGGCTTCTGGCGAGATACTGCCCGCTTCTTCGAGCCAACCCCTTGCAATGGACTTCTCACAGTCTTCGACTTGCTCACCCTGGAAGTTTTCCTTTTAGCTACCACCCGTGTTTTAGGCTTTGGGGCAGTCGCTGGTATAGAGATAGTGATCTCGTCCTGCTCCAGATCCACCCTCGAGAAACATGGGGTCTAAATGCCACCGAGGATTCCCATTCTCCAGGGATAATCTATGCCCCAAGGTAGGATGCAGAGGGATAGCAGAAGATTCCACAACTAAGTTGTTTACCATCGGGGATACACCCTGAGACTCCTCCCCCAAATACTGGATATTAACATCCTGAAGTCTACCCGACATAGAAGAGGAAATTCCATGAATAGGGTGCGGAAGCCCTTCCCGCAATGAACCTGACAATCTCTCCGAGCTGGTCTTCTAGACTTAGGGGTCACCTGAACTTCGGCACTTCTAGGTGGGAGAGGGGGGTGGAGGGAGGATCTGTCGACTTGGTTGGGCCATATCCTGGAAAGTCAGCCTTTGAGCAAGATTCGATCGCTGTGGGCTCAAACGAGCCCCTCCTGTCCCCCTTCTAGTATCCTGAGAGCGGTGAAAGTTTTGCGGCGACACATGCCTTCTCCTAGTCTCCTCATCTCTTCGACTTGCCGAGGACTGATCTCTAGTGAAAGGGGGCAGCCGACGGTTCCTTGTCAAGTGTGAACCATGGCTAGCGGAAATTCTATGCTCCCTTTGGGCCCTTATGGATGAGTTGCGGTTCGGGAGAACCTTCTAGAAGGGCTTCTTCGGTGTTGCCTAGTCGGGGATCTCCTTTGGTGATGTCTTGATGGGGACCTCCTCTGATGAGAACGATCATGATGTCCTCTTGGGGTTGAGACTCTTCCCGAATGTCGTCTCTCTAGGACTTGCCTTTGATCTTCTCTAACCACGCCTTCTACTCGCTCATCTTTGAATCTTGGTAAACCTCTGACTGGTGTAACTCTCCTCTAGTAACTCCCATAGCCAGAGGATGGCCGTCTAACAAGCAGTCCTTCTTCTCATGGGTTAGAGAAAAGCAGCCAAAGCAGTATTTCTCAAGCTTTTCATACTCCAGGTTGACCATAGTTATCTCTCCGACGGGAGAATGATTGGGATCTGTTTTTCCAACGGCTGAAGAGCGTCTATAAACACCCGGATCCGAACATCCTCAGTATCCACCGCTTCGACTAAACCCAATTCCGCTCCTATAGCTGATAAGGCTTCCTTTGTCCAGAAGTGTTGAGGAACCCTTCCAACCGAATCGAAGAGAATCCTTGAAGGGAAGTCTTCCGAAACAATTGGTTCCCAACGTTGAAGAACAAACATCCAGTGTTTGAAGTGAAACGGGGACCAGCTAAGTACTAGTTGCAAATCATCCTCTGTTTTAAAAGTGAACTGAAATTTCCCCATCCCAAGCTCTCTTCCCGTAATACGACCTTCCAAATTCCGAACTGGATCATGTAGTTCACTAACGCCTTTGCATTTTGAATTCTCGGATTTGTAACCCTACCCACGAGGGTGAGCCTATTCTTCGAATAAGACTTTGGTTATCGCATACCGGAATACGGACTGGGGACCGCTGACGGAGACAACCCGACAAGGCTACTCCTTTTGCTTTCTCCGAGATGTAAAACGCCGAGCCATTAAGTCAGCCGAGACTCGAACCTATAACTTGTCACCGGTAGGGATACAGTGGGGAGCACACGCACCGGCTTCGCTGGTACCAACAAACTCAGGGACAAAATTCGATCAAGCTCTACTCCAACTTCAAATAGAACTCAGGTCAACTAACTGACTTACTACCACTGCAGAAAATCGCAGCAACGACTCCGGGAAGAAATAATAGATCTGAAGAATCTGCAACTGGCGAAGAAACCTCCACTAACGGAGTACACCACGAGGAGAAGAAACTACTGGGAGATAGACTCCCCAGGGCAACTCAGGGACGGAAGAAACTTCACAGATCTCGCCGATACACCGGAAAAATAAGGAGAACCCGCAAAAGAGGGAGGAGGGACCCAGCCCCATCCTTCCGAACCCACCCAAAAACGGCAAACAATTTGAAAAAATTACCTTCTTTAGATAAAAGAAGTAGGTGAGATCTATTTTATCTCTCCTAACCCCGTATCCTAATAGTCACTCTTGGGTAACGTGCCTGAGAGCTCTAGGTAAAGACTAGCTGTATCAGAGTAGTCACATACTATTCCTCATTATCTTCTATATTGCATATGAGAAATATCACTTTACTTTATGCATTTATTCGAAATTTCATTGGACCTATTATCGTTTTTGGCAAAATTTATATTAATAATAATAAAAAATTAGTGGCTTACTGTCTCAAGGGTATATATATGTACTTGATATTCACTTTCGGTTGCAATACCATTTATGTGTTTTGTTCTTATTTCTACTTGACAAATAAGTAATTCAATATAGCTAGAAATAGAAGGCCTCAAAAAATAACACAAAGTTTATAATTTATAAAAGAAAAGAAAAAAACAATCAAAGAGTGAATGCCTGATTGGAGGATTTTTGAAGCATACTGTTGAAATAACAACTTTATTATATAAAGTTGCAGAGAAGCACATGTCGAAGGTTCGATTACCTTTTGCCATAAATAATACAGTAAACCGTTTTTCAAAAAATAAAAAATAATACAGTAAACCTTATCATTTATTGTCACCGAAATTAGTATTTAACCGCTCACCATTTCTTTCCCAAGCAATTGTTTTGGGTATTCAGAAAAAATTCCCAACTTGTTATCATAAATACACGGCACCGCATATATAAATAAATATGTATAATTAAAAGATAATTTATTGTTTGCCTATACTCAAATTTTAAAGTTATATTTCCACCTTTTTATACAACAAAAGTTATTGTCTGGCTAGTATGTATTATAAATTTTGTCCTAGCAAGTTGTTGTTATACACAATATGAAATTATCAAAATAAAAAGTTTCACCAAAAAAAAGATTTGGAAAATAAAAGAGAGAAGAGAAAAGGGAAAAGGTAACAGCAACGCGTTGGGCGTTGGGTTGAAGATCGCAATCGCACTGCCTTTTAGAATTTATATACTAATTTTGACTTGGAATCACTTTAAGTGGATTGGTGAAAACGACACGCACTTCTCCTCTCCCATTCCATTTGTAATTTGCCAAAACGTGACGCATTTCGATCCTCTTCCTCCCACTTTCCGTTTTAACATAACCCAATTATACTTTGGTTCCATAAATCATAATTAACTCTTAAGTAAATTGAATGGACTCAAATGCATTCACATCTAAACCTACGTGGCTACGAGCATGTATTGCATGTACAACATGATTCACGTGATTCTTGTAAATACAAATATAAATTAATCTGTGTGTAGTCTTATTCTGTTGGCCTTTAATAAGTTTTCTTACATTAGAATGTGTAGTGCGTTTTTTTATTGTTAACCTTAATGAATTCTATGGTTGAACGAAATTAAAAATCCAAAGAAAAACTTGGTGAACTAGTGGTGGTGGTAAAGACCGAATAGTAAAGTGAATTAATGATGTTTTAAATGGCAGGTGAAAGCAACATAATGTTTCGAACCATTTAATAATAGCTAGGAAAAATTATTTCGGTCCAAGAAAATACAATATAGCGAACCAATGTGTTGATCAAACCACTACATATTAAATTTTAAAGTAATGAAAAAAAAATGAAAGATGAAAAGAAAAAAAATCTATTTGCAACGACCGCCTACCGCTTTTGGTTCGTGGCTGGATGCCCATTTGTTATAGTTTCATGTAGGGCAAATATAATTGTGGTTGGGGGTAGTAGTACCAAAATATGGGAAAGAACATCATCGGACAAGTCATACGGGGTCGAGTGTGCTTGCACTTCCCCAATCGACCGACCAAAAATATCAAAAGCTAACATTACAAATCATACCTAAAACATTACTGATCGGATCCTTGGTGTGCATTACAAAAAGCTGACAACATTTTTCTTTGCCTTTTTATCGTCACGATCATAATTTTCAGTATCTCTCTCTTCCTGGATGGGGTAGGTCTAGATGACTAGATATGCCTCTTGTTGAATTACTACATCTAGATGTATTCGAATTAAGCTAGACAAAATCTCATAGCTCCAATCCGAAACCTAGTTTCATATATGCATAATATATATCTCCTTTTAAAACAAGTGCAACACTTTCTCTTATGATTTTTATTTATTTATAACAAAGGTATATATATACACATTGAATGTTGCTAATTACTCCCTCCGTTTCACAAAGAGTGTCATTTGAGAGAAATTTTTTTGTTTCACAAAGTGTGTCATTTTACATTTCCAATGAGTGTTTTAATGCTAAATTTTCTTTTTTACCCTTAAACCCAAAGCTATTTTCATCAAATTTAAATCATTAACTACTTATTAAATAGGGGTAAACATGTATAATTCTAACTTTTCTTAATTTGTGTGAAATGTGTCAGAATGACACTCTTTGTGAAACGGAGGGAGTATGTCAGTACTGCTTTTTACAGTCTAAAATAGCCCTATAGAGTTGGGAAGAAACCACAAGATTAATGATTACCATTTCCAACAAAAGGACTAATGATTAAAAAGAAATAGCTAAAAGGGTGATTTCCGTTCCTATTGGAATGTAATTTCATCATTAACTGCACTATGCAATAAAAGCTTAATTATATCATAGCTTATTTATTCTATATATGGGTTTCGGTGTGATCTTGTGGCCGGGGTGATTGTATTTTCTTTAGTATAGATTTGTTTTCCTGTTCAAATACAAGAAGAGTTGGAAATAATATACCGTTGCCTCTTACTCAGTAATCATAAATAAATTTTTAAAATAAGAGGAAATATGTGGACCGCTGATCAAACTAAGAAAATGGTGGCCTACTACTCAACGGGTTTAAAAGTTGATTAGTCTCTTAAATACTAGTTAAAGGAATAAAAACAAACTGTATAGTGTATACATATGTCGTCCCACTAAACAAACTACTAGCTATCTGTCTAGAAATAAGTGAACGAGATTGTGAAGAATATTTTGGTTTTTATGATTGTATATAGATTAAGATTTCCGCAACTAAGATTCTACTTTCCTTGTCGGCCAGATAATTAAAACTTAACAATACACATTTCCGAATTTGAAGACAACTCTGCATTTAGATTATTGGTACACTAAACTATATATATACACCCAAAGAGAGGTATTCATATGATTATGCAACATATTTTGCTTAGGAAAAAAAAAAATCCAACCCTTATAATATAACAAACAACGGATATCTTGAATGAGTTTGTTTTTAATTTGCATACATTAATAATCTCCTTTTTTGTTAATATAATACTTTTTCTTTGTATTCTTGCTCATAAAACAATTTCAAGGATAGCAAGAATGCAATATCTAACTTTTATGTACAATGATTAGCCTAAAAACAAGTTGTCGCTTGGTGTGTACTCATTTTTATAGTGATTTCTACATCTACA
This sequence comes from Camelina hispida, assembly GCA_023657505.1. Taxonomy (NCBI): domain Eukaryota; kingdom Viridiplantae; phylum Streptophyta; class Magnoliopsida; order Brassicales; family Brassicaceae; genus Camelina; species Camelina hispida. Next base: position 31,825,580 of record CP094636.1, on the reverse strand, counting down.
GATTAAACTCATTCAACTAGATAATCATTTAACAAAACACTAAATATAGTACTATAGTCTATATAAGGGCTATAATGCATACACTTTTTCATCATTGACACGTGAAAATGGTCCTAGACGAAAAAGGTCTGGGCAGGGCAGTTATGTGAAGGCAATGAGCATGAAGGTTGACTCTCGTGGATTTGCTTTTACGATTTTGGTATCTGTTAAGCTTATCAGAGCCGAAACGATTGTTTCGTTGATTCAAGTATTTTCTTATATACGGTTTCAAAATATGTATATATAGTTACACATGCAATCTTATAAAAGTTCCGTACTTATATTATAAATCAAAAGAGTCGACTGGAGTACAAAACAGATAATATATTATAAAAGAATATTTTTGGAGACTAATAAATTTTCGAGATTTCAAACTATAAAACTGAAACAGTACTGAAATGAATTACGATTATTATTCGAAATTAAGAAAAATACATTTTCAATGACATTCATCTACGAATAAGTTGGAGGCTTGGGTGACAAGGTGAGTACATAATAATTCCAGCAATTATTGTTGCGTAAACTGCAAGAATCGGGACCAAATTTTCAAATTATTCAACTCAATTATTTTCCTAGAAATTGTCTCTAAAAATATTTCGCAACAAGACACTAATATGACAATTAATTACGATTATTGTGAGTGAGTGAGGTTTTTTTGAGGGGGAAATGTGAGTTAATTAAGGTTGTCAACACTTGCGGTTGTCCTTTCATATGTAACGTATGTGTTCGACTTTGTGGTTTTTAATCCGCCTTCGGAGTACACTTTTCTTAGTCTTTTTTGTTCTCCCGGCCAATTCGAATTTTATTACAGGCGTATGAAAATAGAAATAGAAATACTATTATACTCAAAGCTTGTAATCTGTGTTACGTAACCAATTCCAAGAATATAAACCGAGCGAGGAACTGGATTCTGTTAGATTCTTTTTTTTTACTGTAATGAATCCAACCGGAATTAATGTTACCCACTCGGTTGTTTTACAAGACACAATAATTGGCGTTTTGGTTGTCAAAGAAATCAGATTTTCTAATTTATTTATTATGGAAACTTTTTGACTTATCCGTATATGTAGTTCCAAAAGATGAAGTATTACGGCCTATCATTAACTACCTAGTTGACCTATGTTTTACGGTTGAGATGGTACGTATACGGAACAACGTAAATAAGTTATTAGTAAACTGTTAACGTAAAAATAGACATAAAACGCAACCAAACAATGAAGACCTATGTCTCAAAAGTTCTCTACAATAAATCAGATGGTTTACAGAATCTTTGCTTAAACATCCTAAATAAATAAAAAAATCGTAATAATACTCTGGTAGTAATAATACTTTAGGAGGTTATTAAACGGATAATTGTTTTTTAGAAGGGACTAAACAAAGGGCAAAGATATTCACAAGTCATATCGATTTATTAAATTGTAGATGAAATTATTTAGTTTGTTTGCTAATTATTGGATTTGTCGTATGCAATACTTTCCGCAAATACAATACATGTGCCACTATGGATAAGAGACCTGGTCGCTTACAGAATGATCACAAAAGATATGCCTAACATCACTCACCATCACATAAATAGTCTAAACCCCAACAAATGTTAAAGCATAATTATTTCTTCTCTACTTATAAAAGGTTTTAAGTTTTCGATATGTGGAAAGTTACTAAGCATAATTGTTCAGCACAAACAAGTCACGCAGTAAAATTTCCGATCATTGTCATTTTAATTTTTTAAATCGAAACTACCATTAGTTATACAGTATCTTATAATTTACATAAATATATCATACATTTTTTTTAGTGATCTTGGTTTAAGGTGGATTATGGTTTTTCTACACCGGTGTGCCATAATAATAAATTAGTTTCCCAAACTTACAATCACCATATGATTATTAAGTTTTTTTTTTGACTTCATAGAGACATAGACTGTCAGTACTATGAATCTTGGACTAGAGGCATTAATTCTTTAAATAAATTGTTCATCGTATTTCTTTGACAACTACATGCAATTAATTATGGCAACATATGCTTGAGGGTTTTTGTTGTGGACCAAAGTTGTAAAATGAAAGGGATTATAGTTGAATTGAAAGCTCAAGTTGATGAAATTGAAAAAGGTACCCACCCTTATTTGTGTCATGTCCAATTAGTATCACTATCATCTCACAAGATACTAATTGTCTACGATAAATATTTATTACTAACGAATAAGGAAATATATACATCAATATTTATTTATTTCTAAAACTATATTTTATTTTTATATATTAACCAAGATAAGCATCATAGTTTTTTTTTCTTGATAACCATAATAATATTTTTGAAATAGAATGTCAATTTTTATTTTCTTCCACTTCAATGTTTGTAACGATTATGGAGGAAACAAGCAATGAAAAACCATATGGTGGGATTTGATCCCCTTCTTTTCATTCAACAAAAAAAAGATTATCTTTCAGTACCACTAAACCACCAATTAATTGGTCTTAGTGAACATATTATGCGCACACAGGCATAAAAACTGAACTATGCATTATGTTTTATATAGCTGGAGTATGCCTCCTCTGATAGATGCTACGATTTTTTTGAGTCGTTTTTTATTCCTTAAATCCTTTTTTGAGCTCACTAAACTAAATAATGAAAACGAGTAACAAATCACTTCATGTCGAGAATTTCATCACAACTACCCATTAGATTCTTCGTTTTCTTGTCTCTTCGACCTGACAATCATATATATATTCTTAACATATTTTTATTCGTTCTTATGAAGATTATCTACCTTAATTTTGTTTTACGATCATATTAATTTGCCTTATGGTAGTCAGTACTCAAACATGCCACGATTACATATTACCATGTCAGGCGCTTCGCGTACGTTCAAAATACAGATTGAGGCAAGACATCGCTGATGGAGTTTTATCCACTCTAATTTTTCAGATCACCAAAATCCAATGTTTTCTAAACGACATATATGTGTATAAATATGCATGCATACAGGGAAATCAGATGATGTAACATAAATGAAAATTTATTACTTGTAACACAAATTATTACTTGTAACACAAATATGCCAATTAATTCTATAAAGAACAAAAAAAAACTTGTCGCAAAATTTTGACTTTCAAATCTAATCAAACTAAATGCTTAAATAATATCAAGTTTGGCGTATTTCAGCCAACAATATTACCTTTTATTTACATTTGTAAGAAATAGCTTTTAGATGATTTCTAACTAACTTGATTATATTAAAAAAAAATCCCATTTCATTAAATTATCGAAAACAAACTTTTTATATAAGCGGGAATCAGAAACCTACAGTTTTTATGAGAAAAAGAGTCAACGTGCTCTTGTTTTCTTATCGTGCCATTCAACATATATATTGCTTGGATCCTGCGTCAATGTAGTCTAATGACTATTTTTTTTTTAAAGGAAAAAAAAAAAACTAAAGAGCAGAAGTAAACCACGCTGAAAGGTTGTAATGAAAACGATTTGTAACTAACTTTTTTTCTGTCAATCCAATACTATAAACGAATACTAGTTAGTATCTAAAAGGTTTCCATACTAACTTAACCAACAACGGTAAAAACAGAACCAGTGGTCGAAATTTTGTTAAATCGATCGAAACAAAAAACGTACATCCCACTTTCTCGTGGGTATGTGTCAGTGCGTGTGCGTGTAAGTAAATTATTTATTGGTCACACACATTTTAAACGAAAAGAACAAATGTTTTCTTAATACAGATTTTGAAATGACAAATATGATGGTCTTGGAAGCTTCATCACAAGTTAACTAACCACTTAAAAACATAGTACTATAGTACATATTTTATTTCATATATAGTGATCATATTCATATAATACTATATAGTATATGTATATAGATATCATTTTCCTGCACAAAAAAGTATATAGATATCATTTTCAAATACATTCATATATATAATGGTGTAACTTGTGGGGAATGATAAATGTATTATAAGGATAAATTTATTTATCCCACTGTATAATAGTAGTATTAAAAAGCGTTGGAAACTTTATAACTCGATCTCGAAGTCATAAACGTAGTTATTACACTAAAATATAAGTAAAGCTACTACCGTATACTAGTATAAACAATTAAATTGTGTAAAGATGAATAAAGAAGAAGAACAAAAAAAACTTACTAGTAGTAGTATAAGAAAAATGGACGGAGAGCTTAAAAGAACGTGCCGTTATTAAGAGGGAGTGTTCTGATGGGGCCACACCACTTATTAATGGAATCTACATTTTCACTAATTTTAATGTTCGGAGAAAAACAAAACTTTTTTATGAATATTATAATCACTAACAGAGCTCTCCTTCACGGCCAAATACACAAATTACTACTTTGTCTAGATTCCTACAACTCTACTTCTCCACCATCCTCTTTCTTCTTACCACTATAAATAGAGACATCTCTAGGATGAAGAAAACAGTCATCATTTGCCTTTGAGAGACATAACAAAACACATAACATTAAGATAAAAGAAACTACAAATAAATATATATACGACTATTTTCTTCTTTTTTGTTGTTGTAATAATTTACTTAGCAACAAAATGGAGAGAAAACATCTTGAAGTTGAGTCCAAGGACCAAAACCCTTCCTCCGCCGTGTACGGTGGCTCTGCTACGGCTGTTGACTCTGTTGATGAAGATGTTCAGAATCAGAAGAAAGTCGTTTTTAGAGGCTGGAAAGTCATGCCTTTTATTATTGGTAACACAACAAATCTTTATGATCATTTATCCATTTTTTTTTTTCCTTCTTCTAATTTTAAACCTTTATTATTATGGAGTTTTGTGATAAATTCAGGAAACTGTTTTAAAAAAAAAAAACTATATTAAAAAAAGAAAAGAAGAAGAAAAACATCAGTCTTGCTTGAAGTCTTCGAAGACTTGTTAGTCTGATTTGTGACGAGGAGAGTTGTTTTTGTTTTGTTTTGATTTTGTCAGATTCTGTGTTGTCTTAAACTTTGACTTAGTCAACGGTAATTTTAGACAAAAAAAAAAAGAGGGAGATCTCGAGATTTTATAACATATATTTGGCAAAAAAATTAACTAAAACACACAGATTTATATAATTCTTGATTCTTAATTTGGTTTCTGATTCAAGCAAAAGCAATATGTTGAAAGTTTATCACAAACCTCTATGTTTGATCAAAGTCTTACGCTATTGGTTCTTTGTTATTGTTACAATCAGGAAATGAGACATTTGAGAAGCTTGGGATCATTGGAACACTATCAAACCTTCTGGTTTATTTAACTGCAGTCTTCAACATGAAGAGTATCACAGCTGCAACAATCATTAATGCCTTTAGTGGCACAATCAACTTCGGCACTTTCGTAGCTGCTTTCCTCTGTGACACTTACTTCGGTCGATACAAGACTCTTAGTGTCGCGGTCATCGCCTGTTTTCTTGTAATGATCCTTCCTCTTTTTTTTTAACAATCTTTGGGAGGTTTTAAAGTCATAAAAATCTGATCAGTGAATATGGTTTTTGTAGGGATCGTTTGTGATACTATTGACTGCTGCAGTGCCAAAACTGCATCCAGCTGCATGTGGAACAGCGGCAGATAGCGTGTGTAACGGGCCAACTGGAGGCCAGATAGCGTTTCTACTGATGGGCCTCGGGTTCCTTGTTGTGGGAGCAGGTGGGATCAGACCGTGTAATTTAGCTTTTGGTGCTGATCAGTTTAACCCGAAAAGCGAATCAGGGAAAAGAGGAATTGACAGTTTCTTCAATTGGTACTTCTTTACCTTCACATTCGCGCAGATCTTGTCGCTGACTCTAGTCGTGTACATTCAGTCTAATGTAAGTTGGACGATCGGTTTAACCATCCCGGCCGTTCTTATGTTCTTGGCCTGCTTGATTTTCTTTGCGGGCGATAAGTTGTATGTAAAAATCAAAGCCTCGGGTAGTCCATTGGCCGGTATAGCTCAAGTTATAGCGGTTGCGATCAAGAAACGTGGATTAAAGCCCGTGCAACAGCCTTGGCTTAACCTTTACAATTACTACCCTCCAAAATACGCAAACTCCAAGCTTAAATACACCGACCAATTCAGGTAATAACACTCACACACACACCACAAAACTAGTCTTTTCACTTTCTTGATATGTTTTAGGTTTACTGAAAATGCTTTCTTGTATTTGGCAGATTTCTAGATAAAGCGGCCATCATGACTCCTAAAGACAAGTTGGACTTAGATGGTAAGCCTGCTGATCCGTGGATGCTCTGTACAATGCAACAAGTTGAAGAAGTGAAGTGCATTGTGAGAGTGCTTCCTATATGGTTTGCTTCATCAATCTACTACTTGACCATTACTCAACAAATGACTTACCCCGTCTTCCAAGCCCTTCAGAGCGACCGTCGCTTAGGATCAGGAGGATTTGTGATCCCTGCAGCCACCTACGTTGTTTTCTTGATGACAGGAATGACAATCTTCATCGTAGTCTACGACCGTGTGCTCGTGCCTACCATGCGAAGAATCACTGGTCTAGACACCGGGATAACGCTCTTGCAAAGAATCGGAACTGGAATTTTCTTCGCTACCGCAAGCTTAATAGTCTCGGGGTTTGTCGAGGAACGAAGGAGAACATATGCTCTGACTAGACCTACACTTGGTATGGCGCCAAGAAGAGGAGAAATCTCCTCAATGTCAGCTATGTGGCTGATTCCGCAGCTCTCACTGGCGGGTGTAGCCGAGGCATTTGCAGCGATTGGACAAATGGAGTTTTACTACAAGCAGTTTCCTGAAAACATGAGGAGTTTCGCAGGATCCATATTTTACGTAGGAGGAGGAGTTTCCAGTTACCTTGGTAGCTTCTTGATTGCAACGGTTCACAGGACGACGCAGACCTCGTCCGGGGGTAACTGGTTAGCTGAGGATTTGAACAAAGGAAGACTTGATCTCTTCTATTTCATGATCGCTGGAATGTTGGCAGTAAATTTCGTTTATTTCTTGGTGATGTCAAGATGGTATAGGTACAAAGGAAGTGATGATGCAGTGACAACATATGAAACCAATGAAGATATCATCAAACAGCAGGACAAGAACGTTGCCTGATGATTATGCGTTTCTCTCATCTTCTGGAAGCTGTTAAGACTTCGTTTTTGGTCAGCTTCAATCCCCTTACATTTTCTTGGAATAAGCCATAGAGAAATCAAGTAATCATATAGTTGTTCTGGCTTTCTTTTTTTTTTTCTTTTCTCTTTTCTTTTCTGGTTCTTAGATCACATCTCTTTCTTTCTATCATTGTGGACAAAAGAGAGATTTATATCATTAGATGTATCGCAAAATAAAAATTTGTCTTGCATTTTGAGGATTCTGTTTCTATCTTCTGTCATAATTCATCATAATAACAGAACAAATCTTAACACTCAGAAGAAGTTAAAAAAAAAACACAAACAAAAAGACTACTAAGAAACTGATACTTATATGCATAATTTGTATTGAAGTTTCTAACAGCGATATTGACCTTCTTGATTGATTTTGAAACGGTTCTTGGATTCTCTCTCTATGCTTCTCTCAGACGGTGTAAGCTTGTTGAATGGTTTCAATGTCGAGACCTTTTAGTCTCACAACTGATTCAACATGACCCTTGAGTGTGTGAAGCTCCCTCAACCTATCAAAGTTTAAGAAAGAATGAGACAATAACAGAATGATCTGGTTTTCTCCTCAATATCAGAAAAGTGTTCCTTCTCTGGAGTTCACAGGAAGAAAAAAGCTTTGATGACTTTTTTACCTGGCTATCTCGGCTCTTCTCTTAGCTTCTTCAGCCATTTGGGAAAGCTCATTGAAATGGGTTCGCTCTGGGAACATCTTAGCATCTGGTGCTTGCAGGCCGTGCAGGGTTCTCTGTGCATGCGCCCATTGTAGCTCCCTTTGTTCTTTCCCGAAATCTTTCTGCCTTGTGAATGCAACCTATGGAACATACGCAGAATCGATTAAAGGTATCCATTTGAGTCACAATCCAAGATCAAGTACAGATAAGGCAAATGAAAACATAAACGTTGCTTTTTGATGCATACCCTTTGTTCGATAACAAGATCCCAGGCTCTGCCGCTAAGGGCATAGCGAATCAAGAACTTGATGATATCAAGAGGAATATAGAATACGATATTGTAAAGCCAGATGACCCCAGCCCATCCCCACCCGATCCCTTCTATTGCAGCAAAGCTCCAATTTGCATAAACTGCAATTAGAGTAGCCACCTGTTTTGAAAGAAAAAATATCAAAAGATGGAACGGCGGTTTATATATACTCTAACAAGAGTGCTGACCACAGATAGTGAAGTGGTACACTGACCAATTGTGCGAGGATAAATGCTATCACAAGCCACATCCCAGGACGTTCAACGTAAGACCAACTCCGTGATCGGGTCACAAAGATGAGGGCTTGACTTATGATGCTGACTTGTAGGTATATTGCTGAGGCAAGCTTCCGGAAATCATCATGTGCTGTTTTCTCAAGTGTTGAAACTCCAAAAGTTCGCTGAAATCATCAGATAATAAAATCTTGTCAATAGGACACAAAAAAACAGGAATTTGACACTCTGGTTCACGATTTTATCTAAAAGAAGAGTTGGAAACAACTTCTGAGGTGTGAATGGAGCGTTTTGGTTTTTAATGAAGAGAGAGATTATACCGGGAAGAAGTCAGTTTTATATGCAACCCAGAAAAATATAACTGTCATCATAGCCATGTAGCTCCCAAACACAACACCAGTTGCAAAAATCTCTGACAGTTTCCAGCTATCTGGAAGAGGGGAAGGTTTCACTCTGTCTTTTGATATTGTCATAATTGTGCCTACAAAGTCAGTGCCACAAGAGTTAATTGATATAGCAGAACTCTAAGAAAACAATGTAAAATCAGCGTAAAGTATAAAATTAGTATCAATGAACGAACCATCATTCAGGATGGCAATGATAAGAACCATGAAGGGTGGAAAGTCAAACTTCCATATGAGAGCAAGTAGCATGAAGCCAAGCTGAATTAACATAGATTGTAGAAAAGGAAATCACAAGGAGTATCATACACATGAAAATCAAGTTATAATGGGAACTTGTTTTAAAAAAAACACAAATCAACTTACGACAATACGGATAGTGATGGACACCGCATATATCTGTCCAGAAAAAACAAAAAGCCAGCTCAAGTTATTAGTTTACGAAACATAAGAACCAATGATATTGACTTGCATAAATAGAATATTGTATGCATGATTCCTCCATGACAATGCAGAGAAAGTTGAAAGATATGATGGAGAGTGAGAATAGATGCAACACTCACTGTATAATTTTTCATTCTCTGGAAGATAGCACGACTGGTCAAGACAGCGCTGATGATAACACTTAGACCAGGTTCAGTAAGAACAATATCTGAAGCACTGCGTGCTGCGTCAGTTGCATCAGCAACTGCAATTCCAATATCAGCCTTTTTAAGAGCAGGAGCATCATTTACTCCATCACCTGTCATTCCACAGATATGCTTCCTCGCTTGTAGTCGCTTAACTATCTCATATTTATGCTCTGCAAACCATTTCCATTACCAATTTTGGTTAAAATCCTAAGATACGCTTGGTAAAGTTTTTGGAGAAATAGGGAAGAAAACAATTTACCAGGAAAAACGCCAGCAAAGCCATCGGCCTTTTCTATGAGATCATCGATGGGTAAGGCACCTATAGATTCATCCTTGTGCTGCCCAAGCAAAGCAGATGAAGGGTACATGTTGGTTCCCATCCCTAAACGGCGTCCAGTCTCTTTACCTATAGCCAACTGATCCCCTGTAGAATGTAACAAACCTTTAGCACAGACTAACAAATACGGAAAAGAAGAGGCATAACTCAACAACATTGCAAATAATGAGAAGACGGTCCTGATTAAGGTGTGACAATTAGAATAAGGATATGACATAGAAAAGCATTATAGACAACAAATGTATATGGAAGGCAAAAAATAAAGACATGTCGACTTTTAAGGGAGACTACTCAAGTTCTGAGTAGAACAAAATATTCACCTGTGATCATTTTGACATTCACCCCAAGATTTAAAGCCCTTCTAATTGTCTCGGCACTGTCATGCCTAGGTGGGTCAAAAAGAGGCATGAGACCAATAAATTGCCAAGGGCCTCCAGCACTTTCCTTCGTCCCTTCCGGAACTTCCTGCAGAAGGCCAAATACTTCCAACCTTGAATCTTGTATCAACTTACACTAATATATCCTGGGAAACTTGAGGAGCTAGTCTCCAAATTACCTGGTATGCCACGGCAAGAGATCGCAAACCCCGTTCAGCGAACTTGTCTATTACAGCATGAACTCTACGCTCAATCTCTGCTGTATTGTGCGCAAGATTTAGGATCTGAGAAAACGGCAATAGAAGGTAATAAGACTATAGTCAACACCAAACTTTTTGAAAAGAACATATATGTCAACCGACAGCTTACTTGCTCAGGTGCACCTTTGCTGACCCTATGCATTTTACCATCACTGTCAATATATGTAAGAGCCGTCCTCTTATCAGTGGGGTTGAATGGAAGAAAGTGAACCTCTCGAACACCAGCTCGTGCCTACAGAAACCAATATTGAGGAAGATTTAGACTAAACAGTGTAATTTTGTAGCAATTAAAATAAAAAATGTTTCTGTAGCTGAACCAGTATTACCTCTTTAGGGTCAGCAAGCATCCCAACTATAGCAGCATCGATGGCATCCTGGTTTTCCAGTCTAGAGGCTTGAGCTGCCATCAGGACTACTGTATCCGCATCCACTCCTTTCGTGAAAACCTATAAACATAAAACTTGCACTCATTCAGAAACAGCTACCGTGATCCTGAATCCTGGAAAGATGCATTTATTTAACCAAGCCCACATTACCTCGATAAGATTTTTGTCAACAGTAAGTTTATTCAATGTTAAAGTTCCAGTCTTGTCACTGCAAAGCACATCCATGCCAGCCATTTCCTCAATCGCTGTCATCCTCTTGGTTATTGCTCCCTGTGATATATATCAGAATATAATCATACAGCCATTAACCACACAGAAATTTCAAGCAAGTTCATTCAAAACAAAATTCTTTAAGAAATTAAAAGACAACATAATACAAAACAGACAGAACTAATGTGGATATGGCTAACCTGCTGAGATAGTCTATGCGAGCCAATGGCCATGGTCACAGACAGAACTGTAGGCATGGCGATTGGGATACCGCCAATGAGAAGCACAAGAAGATTATCAATTCCAGGACGATAGTCTCGGTGTTGAATGGGATACATCACGACAATCTCAATGATCATCCCCACTGCAATAGAGCAAATGCAGAAATTCCCAATGGCAGTTAAGACCTGAAACAAAACAGATATAAATATTATTAATATAGTTTGAACCAACTTGAAAAGGAAACAATGATACACCATACAAGATCCCAACAATGAATATGTAAAAGAATCATGCCTGTTGGAAATGGCCAACTTGGTTGGTTGTATCGACAAGATGCGCAGCCTTTCCAAAGAAAGTATGGACTCCCGTTGCAATGACAACGGCTTCAAGCTCTCCCTGTTTGCAAGTGGAGCCAGAATACACACCATCGCCTGGACCTTTGGTTACTGGTAGAGATTCACCGGTAAGAGAAGACTACAGAACAAAGGGTTCAAAACAGCTTCAGTACACATTCTTTATTTGGAAAGTAAGAAAAACTTAGCAGTGTAATATCTAAACATCAAGTGGCTAATAATGATTAAAGCTATGTGCAGCAACAATATGGGTCAAACCTGATCGATCTTAAGGGGATCACCCTCGAGAAGGCGAGCATCAGCTGGAACGATATCCCCAAGCTTGATGCTGATTATGTCACCCGGAACAAGAATTGCAGCATCCTGCTCACCCCACCTTCCATCTCGAAGAACCTTCACAAAATACATTAAGCAATTGGTAAACCATAAATGAGTAGCTAAGAACCAAACTGACATATCTTAAGACAAATACAGAGCAAAAACCTGAAAACAAAGAAGCAACTAGCAAAAAGATCAAACCTTTGCTTTAGGGGCAAGACGTGCCATAAGAGCAGCAGCAGCATTCCCAGCGTTGTTCTCCTCAATGAAACTGATGGTGGAGTTTATCACAAGAAGAGTAATAATACCAACAAAGTCTTGCCAATCAGGAGGTTTCCCCTGGTAAGCAAAGTATTATTAAGAACACAGACCAACAGAAGTTAAACTTTAAAAGGTAAAGAGTCTAGAATATGCTCGCTCACTCCTCCATTAGCAAGAGCAATAGCCATGATAGCAGCAGCTTCCATCACCCAAGAAAGAGGATTCCACATGAAACCAAGAAATTTCAGGAATTTGCTTTCCTGCAGAAGAAAAAAAAAAAGAAACTTTTTGCTTCAGAACATCGAAATTATAATCTTTTGGAGCTTACAGAGCTAAACACTAGAACCCTAAAGTCCAGAAAACAGACGAAAACAAGAGAAGAGAAGGGAAAAGGAACCTTTTTCTCTTCGAGCTTGTTATGGCCAAAGAGAGCAAGCCTCTCATCAGCAGCTTCAGTAGTGAGACCTTCTCTGCTACATCTCAGACTCTCAAAAACTTCTTCAATAGGCACATTCTCCTGGTAAAACAAAATTGCTTCAGATAAATATAACATCAGAGACAAACAAAAACAAAAAATAAAAACCCAAACTTTTTGAGTAGATCTGTTACCAGATCCACCGTTTCTTTCAAAACAGCCTCAAGGACTTCTTCCTTGTCTCCCATATTCTCCTCCTACCTCCAAACTACACAACAAAAGACAAATTATTACAAATTCGCCATGGGAAAACACCACCAAAAAAGCTTCGAAAATATCGAGAAACAGAGAAACAGAAACCTGTTTCTTGAAGTTGAAATCCTTATCTCCTTCTTGTTTTTTTTTTCTTGGGGTGTCAGAGAGAAGAAAGAAAGAAGAGAGGATGAGAAAACCGCTAAAGGTTAGTGGCAGTATGGGAAGCTAACACACACACACACACTCCGACCTCTCTCTCTCCCTCGCCCCACAATTATATCTCCTTTTTTTTCTTATTTTAATTTAATATTCTTAGTCTTGTTTTAGGTATCTTTTTTTCTTACTTGCTTTCAACCTTTTTTCTCCCCTGCGTCAAAGATTCAGTCGACCTTCTTAACTCAATTAGGAAATTAATTACTTGATTAATTACTACATTACAATCTGAATTATTCTCTACTTATCTAACTATCTTAAATACTCCCTCTATTTCAAAATGTAAGTTGTTTTGGTTGAATGCACACTATTCTTTTTTTGTATTTACAGTCAATTTACAGCTGCAAAAATTTTGTATTTATTATCTGACTATCTGTTTTTTTCCTTTTTATTAACAAATCTTAATCATCTTTTTTTTTTCCTTAACCAAAGCGTTATAGTATCATCATGAACAATTCTTGGGTTCACCCCTAGGGGTGAAGCACTCTTATTCACCCCCTATTAACTAAGGAAACAAATGATTAATTAAAGAAACAAAATCTGTATATCAATTAATTTTATAATTGTTAATTCTAAATATTATATTATAGTTTTTAATTATAATATCAAAATTCAAATTACTTTTTTATAAACCCAAACCGACAATTTTTTTTAATTGTGTAATTTAAATTCTAACCACTCTTTTATAAACCCAAATTGAAATACAATTTTGTTTAATTGTAAAATCTAAACCCTAACTACTCTTTTATAAACTCAAACCGACATATAATTTTCTTCAATTGTAAAATCTAAACCCTAACCACTCTTTTATAAACCCAAACCGATATATAAATTTGTTTGATTGTAAAATCTAAATCCTAAACCCTAACCACTTTTTTATAAACCCAAACCGACATATAATTTCGTTTAATTATAAAATCTAAACCCTAACCACTAATTTGTAAACCCAAACCGACATATAATTTTGTTTAATTATAAAATCTAAATCCTAATCACTCTTTTATAAACCCAAACCGACATATATTTGTTTTTAATTGTAAAATCTACACTCTAATCATTTTTTTATAAACCTAAACCGACATAATTTCCTTATTAAAAAATCTACAGAATTTGTTTCCTTTATTTGTTTTGTCTTTTATTTTAATTTTGATTTATTTTATAAATATGATATATGACATGGCGTTTTGTTGTATTTTGATTGGTTAATTAAGAAGGGGTGAATATAAGAAGTCCACCCCTAGAATTTTTCATCATCAAACTATAGTTAAGGTTTTTGCATTTGTTGTTGTTGTAGGCGTCGATGACCGTTGAGATTTTCATAAAAAATTAAATAGTGCATCATCATTACATTGTACTGTAAATTAATACTACTAGTAAAAAGAAGCCATGTGCATCCAAAAAAAAAAATGGTGGCCATATGTGAAGAAGAGCTCTGATGCTCGCTTTGTAAAACCGACACGTGTCCATGAGAAAAAAACAAGAACACAGTTCACAATTTACAACACACGCCAAAACACAACCCACGTGACGCAGACCCTTTTTTCTTTTTTTCTTTTCTTTTTCGAGATATTAAAGTTGTGTTTTTTTATTTTCCTATATAAAAAAAAAAATTAAAGTACACCATGTTCCGTACGGTACCCGTCCGTAAGAATAAAGATCGAGAGTTTCTTTTTTTTTTTCCGCTACATAAGCTTTTTTTTTTTTTTTCTAGACGTCTTCTCATTTTTCTTTTGCAACTTCGTAACGCATTATTAGTTTGATTGATAATTTCATGCCTTTCCAAGTCTTTTTGAAATTCGTCTTTCGATTATGGAAATTTGACTAGGAGATGATCCATTTATATCAAATTTTATTTTTGTTTTACAATAAAGTATACTTATCAAAGTTATAATAAGTCACCTTTAAATTTTTCTTTTGGCTTTTTCCTCGGCAACGTCAACAAATATACAGTATTTTTACTTTTAGCTTTTTATCGTTTTATCATTGTGTTATTTTAATAATCAAAACATTACATCAATATACTGCTGTGGTGTTCTATCCTAAGGGGAAAAAATATATCTTGCTAGTTGCTTCTAGGGAGTAACAATAGTGAATTGGCTTGTAGTGTATACCATTTGTCTTTTGTATGATCAAAACTATTGTATATGTAAAGATTCAAAAGTTCCTATAGCTTTTTGACTTTTTCTATATGATTAAAAGATGGTGTATAGGAATTTTGATATGCATAACTGCATAAGTTTGTAGGGCCGTAGGGGCACTTGTGAATTAGTAGCTATGGTCATGTCTCCAGCTCTGATTGCGTTTACGCAACGGAAGAAGAAGAGGTCGTCAAAAGGCAAAAAGAAGAGGAAGAAGAAGACAAAAAATGAGGTTCAAGTGCGTTTCAAAGCTATATGGTCTTCTCATATATATCCGTTCCCGATATTTTAGCAATCATATCGTTATCTTACGGTCGCATCCCCACATCGACAACCTGGTCCTCGTCTATACATGAGTTTGGTGGACCACCACCTGGCGTGTAATTCAATGTAGGTTTACCACAACCCCCGTGAGTCTTTACTGCTAGCTGTCATTGTCTCTAGTAGTAGTGCTGAGTCTTTCGACCAAGATTTGACAATTCCATGGATGGGAGGACCCAACAAGGTGGTTCATCTTCGAGGCTTGATTTTATACGATGTTTGCAGAAAGGCGTGTATCTAATCCCACCACCAGACAGAGTGTGACCTTAGCCGCCGTCAATTCCAACATCTTTGCTCAAGATTAATCATAATATATAGTTCAAGTGAAAAAAAGTTAATACAGATTGTTTCTGTGGACAAAGATTCAAAGAAGAAACTATTTTTTACGTCACATTGGTAAATAAAACTATAAAACGTTACAACTTTTTTTAACTAAAAAAATTACGAAAAACTAGAGAAAAATGTTTTCAATATTGAACATGGTCGAGTGGGCTAAAGCTGCTTGATGTCCCAAAAAGATACGTAAAGGCCGGATAATGGGCCGTTTAAGATGGGCTTTTGCATAAAAACCCACGAAAATAATATTCACGGATCCACTGAATTTACTGGTTAGATTTAGATTAGATGATTTGTCGTTTTTTTATTTTAAACTTTGTTTTTTTTATTTCTACAAAGTCATCTTCTGCGTTCTTCTGCGCACAAAGGCAAGGCAAAGAGCTGCCGAACCGAACAATCGGATTACACTATGGGTTCGTCGGATACACAAAATCGCCGCCACATCGCCGCCGAATTTCTCCAAAACACCGTTAGTTCAATCTCTTCCTCCATCATTCCACTCTTCCCTCGCAAAACGGCGCCGTCTCGTGTATGCCTCCCACTAAAATTCACGGTATCAGACGATGTCTCCTCTTTCGAATCGACGGTCAAGAGCACATCATCATCAGGCCTTAATTCAACGGTTAGGATATCATCTCTGAGCTCCGATGGGAAACGCGGTGGACCTGCCTTCGTCGGTCAGGTCTTTAGTATGTGTGACCTTACTGGGACTGGTCTTATGGCTGTTTCTACTCACTTCGATATTCCTTTCATCTCCAAGAGGTTTAATTATTATTCACTTGTTCCTTCTTCTAGTTTTGTAGATCTATGTACTGTTTTGGTTGTTAGATTGGATCAGTGTGCATCGAGATATTGATGATGATTTAGGCATAGGTGGTAAAATAGTAATTACTAATTACGTTACATCTTGTGGGAACACAGGACACCTGAGTGGCTAAAGAAAATGTTTTCAACTATCACTAAGAGCGAGAGGAATGGCCCTGTGTTCCGCTTTTTCATGGATCTTGGTGATGCAGGTGCATTGACACTTCTCTTTGTAAGCTTTTTTTTGGTTATCCAGTAACAAAGTCTAGCTGCTACTTGCTTGTATGTTCTTTTAGAGCTTTCTGGTTCTGAATCAGGCTGTAATATTCTGAACGCATTTACAAAAACACTGTCATTGCCTACAACTTCAAATTATGTTTGTCTACTTTTTGCATGGTTTAGCGATATTTTGGGTTTGGATATTTTTCGTGACGTGATGTTTGTTTTCTCAGTTTCATATGTTAAAAAACTAAATATTCCAAGCGGAGTGGTTGGGGCTTGTCGACTTGATTTGGCATATGAGCATTTCAAGGTAGGCCTCTATTGCAACGAGTATGCTGTTCTATGCTACATAGTCTACATCTGAATTGTATGTTTGAATGAATCAATTCTTGTTTCATTTTTCTCAGGAGAAGCCTCACTTATTTCAGTTTGTTCCAAATGAGAGACAGGTAAAACCACGTCAGTGTGATATGCATTTCTGGTATTTCTTTGCTCCCATTTAGTAACGTAGTTTTAACTGGAATGGTTTCTGATTTGCAGGTGAAGGCTGCCAATAAACTTCTCAAGTCTATGCCACAAAATGGTGGAAAACAAAAGGTGGATGGCGTTCCTGTTTTCGGTGCTCAAAATTTGGACATCGCTGTTGCAACTGCAGATGGAATTAAGTGGTAAGCTTTTACTGATGCTTAACAATGTGAATTTGGTATCCTCTCCGTGTTATCAACTCCCTCCAAGTTTTACTATTTGAACACATGGCCTTTTTAAGTATTCTTGCAGACTTGGCTGCTGTTTAATATGAAACGTTGTGGAAAAAAATTCTTATACATGAAAAATCTTGGGATTGTTTTTAGTATCTAATTCTGTTAACCTTTACCAGGTATACCCCTTACTTTTTTGATAAAGCTGTACTAGATAACATTCTTGAAGAGTCCGTAGATCAACATTTCCATAGTTTGATACAAACCCGGCATGTGCAACGAAGACGAGATGTTGTTGATGATAGCTTAGCATCAGAGGTTATGGAAGAGATGGGAGATAGCATGCTAGAGCCACCAGAGGTACACAAGTGATTCTATTTTTTTTGTTTTTTGTCAACGCAATTGATTCTTGTTAGTTGTTATGATAAAATCGGAGTAGAACTTGTCAGTTGCTATGCCTATTGTCCTGCTGGGTTCCTGTGGGTAGAGATCATGTTTCTTTATCCCTGGTAGCTTGTCGTTTTTAGCAGACGAAAATATTGATCATGGCTATTCTTGGGTTATCTCTTGGGGTTGGTATTGGAGTTCTAGAAACTTATGGTATTTGTTCTCGTGTTAATCAAACTGTAGGTTCAAGAAGCCATGGAGGAGATTGGCACTTCCGGAATTCCTTTGAGTGTTGTGGCAAAGGCTGCAGAGATTCAGCTCTTATATGCGGTTGACAGAGTACTTCTAGGTAGTAGATGGTTTCGAAAAGCCACGGGGATCCAGCCAAAGTTACCTTATTTGGTTGATTCTTTTGAAAGAAGGTATGCTCTTGCATGTTTCATAATTTTCAAAGTCGTTTAATGAAAGATGTTAGTAATTTGGTCTCCGAGACTGTTATATTTGCATAGTAAAAGCATTTTTATGTCACATTGACACAAAAACTGTGAAATTTGCTCAAGCAGAATGTGAAGTTTGGACATTTAACATAGTTTCAGTTGTGTATGTTCTCAAACTGAAAAAGCTTTCAATCTTTTCTAGTTTAAGTTATAGGAGGATTGAGGTATACGAATTTTGCTATAGTCCTGTGCTAATTGATGTGATTTACAGAGATCAACACTAAAACTTTTTCTCTCGTTCCTCTTAGGAGTGCATTCTCTATCCAAAGAGCGTCAGGATCAACAAATAGATGTCTTGGTGATTCAGTAGAAACAGATACTTCTGCATCACTGCTAAGAGTAGAAGAAGGTGATAGTGCAAGGGAAGACGAAAAAAGAGAGCAAAATCTCTGGTTTCCTTTTGGAGATTGGCTTAATCACTCTGTGTCGAAAAAAGATCACGCTCATCATAACGGCTCATCAGAT
Source organism: Camelina hispida (assembly GCA_023657505.1). NCBI lineage: Eukaryota > Viridiplantae > Streptophyta > Magnoliopsida > Brassicales > Brassicaceae > Camelina > Camelina hispida. Next base: position 31,806,703 of record CP094636.1, on the reverse strand, counting down.
CAAAGGTACTACTAATTGTTCTCAAAACATTTAAAGACAAAAACGTTGTTGAAGAGTGTAATAATCTCAAAACATGCATTGTTTTGGTTTATTTACAGGGATATGGAATCTAGAGATAGAGAAATGCTGGAAAGTCCATTCTTACCAAAGATAACAATGGTAGGGATTTCAACAGGAGAAGCAGCACAGATGAGCAAGGCAAATCTGAAGAAAACAATGGAAGATTTAACAGAAGACTTGGAGCAATCAGATGAAGGGAACGATCATGGTTCAAAACGTTATGACCCGCTAAAGATTGAAGAGAGAGATCCTCTATTTGTTGCAAACGTTGGAGATTACTACTCGGGTTTATCGAAACCTGGTTCCGCTCGGTTGTCTCGTCGAGGTGATGATGACCAGTAACGAAACATATAACATACTTTGTATGAATTGTGCAAGCCTAGTTACTATTTTTGCGTTTAGGCATGTATAAAATTATATATGTTGTCTAAATTCCAATTTGGTTCGATGTTAATTGCATCTTGGTTAATTTATAATGGGCTTTTTCAGTATAAAGTAAAAGATCCAACAATGGCCCAAGATTCAATTAACGACCATTAATAAAATCGTTAATAAAATAAGCAAAATGATTGGTTTGAGAGCGTATCGACGAGATAGAAATAGATCGAGGAAACGAAGGAGCCGAGGAGGAGGAGAGAAACTACTTTAATCTGTGTCTTATCGATACGAAAATTCAAATTAAGTTTGTGGGAGAGAAACTCAGATAAACCTGGCACAAGATCTGTTGTTGTGAAAATTAGTAGAGAGCAAAAATCTCTAAATCGGTGGGAGATTGAAGAAACGGTAAGCGGAAAAATATGAAGACGACGAAAGGAGGGAAAGTGATGAACCCTACTGATGCTTTTCGCAAGGAGCAACGCAAGAGAGAAATTAAACGTGTAAGGGCTTTTTTTTTTTCTCCATTTTTGAATTTATCCCCATTTTTTTGTTTTTGTTGGTGCTTATTGACGAAATCGAATTGGGATTAATTGTTTTTGTAGCTGTGTGAGTTTTAGATTCAGCTTAAATTGCTCTGTTTTCTTCGTTTCGATGATTAGCTTCAGGTTTATAGCTTGTTTTGGTGATTTTAACATTTTGTTCTAAGTGGAGGGAGGAATCTATATCCTAAATTAGACTTTTTTTTTTTTTTGGTTTGTGTGGGAATTAGAGAAATTTAATTTGGGATGCTCAGACTCGTTTGGGTCAATAGCTTTGCAGTAGCTAAGAAAGTGAAGAGATTTGAGATTTTTTTGACCATCTTGTTCAAATGTTTGTCTCATACTGTTTGGTTTGTGTCTATTTATGGCTTATGTTCTTATGTTCTTACGATTTTTACATTTAACAATTGACCATCTTGTTCAATTGTTTGTCTCATACTGTTTGGTTTGTGTCTATTTATGGTTACAGAACAAGAAAGAGAGACAGAAGGTAAGAGAAGTTGGAATTTTGAAGAAGGATCCTGAACAAATCAAGGAACAGATCAGGAAACTTGATATGTCAAGTAAGTTTTGCTCTACTTACTATTAAAAATCTCACTTTATATATGCTCTGTGGTGCTACTGTTGAGGGTCTTAATCAAGCTGAACTGATGAAAACAACTTATACCTTCGAATCAATTATGTTTTTTTCCAGTTTCGTAGTAATTTTCGGCTTACAGGTTTTCACGTGTGTGTATCTCTAAAGCCCCACAAGAAATTTACAGTTTCTTTTTCCAGTATTGTAGTCTCTATACAAACTAATACAGAGTTGATATTTTGATTGCTGTAGAGGCTGAAGGTGCTTTGGACAAAGCAAGAAAACATAAAAAGAGACAGCTTGAAGATACGCTCAAAATGGTGGTCAAGAAGAGAAAGGTATTTCTCTACTAGAGTTAGCTTTTTATTTTTTCATTTGTCCTACAGGTACTCCCAGCTTATTGCCATTTCTTTGTTTTCACAGGAATATGATGAGAAAAAGAAGGAGCAAGGTGAGGCCACAACCTCTGTTATGTTCAGGTAATTACTTGTTCTATCATGTTAATTTCATTTTCTGCAAATATTGATTGTTAAGATGTCATCGGCTTTCTGTTAGATATATGTATAACCTGTTTGTGTTTTCTATGCAGTCATCTACCCCCTCAACGAAGAGCAACCGGTGATGAGGACTTAAAACCAGAGGTACTTCGTTTGTTTTCTTTCTGTTCCCCCTGCTTGATTTCAAAAACCTCTTCTCACTTTTTTGCATATAATGACAGGACTCTGTTTACTATCACCCTACGTTGAACCCAACTGGTGCACCACCCCCTGGAAAGCCACCAATGTATAATTCATCAATAGGTATGTCTTTTGTTAATGCTGCTTCTTACAAATCAAAACACTCATTTTTCTTACTTCCTTTTATTTAATCGGTAAAAGGATTTTTTTTTTTTTAATGTTTTGTAGGGACTAGTATCTCCTCAGATGGTGCTTCATCTAGTGGTGCTGCTTTGTCTTCTATTACCGATTCAGAAGATTCAGTCCTAGTTGCTCCTCCTCCACTTCCTCCACTCCCTCCTCTACCGGATGGGAATAATACTTCTTTGCCACCAACTACGGGCCTTACTTTGCCACATCCACCATTTCCACCCCCACCTCCTGGGCCACCGCCCAAAGAGCAAGATTTGGTTCGTCCTCCTCTTCCTCCACTTCCTCCTGGTCTAAGTGGAAATGAAGATGATGGTAGATTCCCTAAATCATCCGATCTAACCTTAAACAATCACAAGGTAACACCTGTTATTGATAGCTGTCTTAAATTGGTGCAATGTACGTGTTTTCGTGTATCAGATGGATAAAGATTGAAATTTGATTACATTTTTTGCATATTTATTGTGCAGAACGCTAATATAACTTCAGTCCCTCCTCCCCCACCACCTGGCCTTCCATCAGGTCCTCCAAGCAACGAATCTGAGAGTGTTCCTTCAGAATGTAACGCGAGTAGTTTCCAAAATGCTAACCTCTCGAAGATGGTTGCACCACCCCCACCACCACCATTACATCAGCAACATCAATCAACATTTGCAGGAGGTGCTGCTTCACTCACTAATTTTCAAACTGATGTTCATCTGCCTCCAGGAATGCATTTTCCACCTCCGCCGCCTCCGCTCAATATGCATCCTGGAATGTTGGGTGGTCATCATATCCCAAGGCCACCGTATGGCCCACCGCCTGGACCTCCTCCAATGGTGAGACCACCGCTTCCACCAGGACCACCACCGTCTAGTTTTCAAGACGGTCAAGCAATGATCAGACCATATGTACCAAACAAGCCATCTTATGTGAAATCTGCTGCTCCTACTGTTGTCAGGAGACCACTCGCCCAGCACACACCTGAGCTTACATCAATGGTGAGTTGCATGAATTGGCCACACCGTTTTGGTATGTGTCATTTGAACTCTACGTATCAAATCAAATGCTTTATTTGTTGTTGTTGTTGTGCAGGTTCCTGCGTCAGTTCGAGTCAAAAGAGAATCATTAGCTGTGACTAAACCAAAGCCAAAGACATCGATGACAACGAGCTTGGGTTTTAGACCAAGAGCTATTGCTTCTGCTGCACCTGTGAAGGTAGAGTCAGCCAAGACATCTGCAGCTTCAAAGCCACAGAGCATTGATGATTCTTACACAGCTTTCTTAGAGGACATGAAAGCTCTTGGAGCACTTGATGGATAAACTTAATGGTCTTATTATTGTCTTCAAACAAAGTTATTTTGGTGTTGTTGGATTAAGAATCTTGGAGAAGTAAAAAGATTGTTATATGAACTTAACTCGCTAACAGTTTTGTCTTAATTACCAGTTACAAAGGAAAAAAAAAAAAAATTCAATTTTAGAGTTTAGAGCAAAATATTTTTGAAAAGCTTTTTTTAAGTAGAAAGGCTATGTAGCAGTAACAGGATGAAGAGACCAAATTTCTTACCAATAAATAATTTGGAGAACATAGGGCCAATAATTCGATGGAATTCGAATTCCCCTTATTGGAGGGTACTCTTGGACACTAGTGCGATGTGTTCCGATTTTTTTTGTATTTTGTCATTAGAATTTTGCCATTGGAATTTAGTGCAACCTTTTTCAGTTTTTGGGTTTGAAAATTAGGGTAACCTACTTCCTTGTCACTGCGGCAAGAAGATTTACGAGATCTTTTGGTTTAAAAGAAACCAATTATCCAAATAACTAAAATAATACTCATAGATTTTGTTTTATTATTGTTAATTATAATTTTCAGACAATACCTTAACTTGTACTTTGAGACACACATGTACAAGTCTAATCGGGATGATCATGTCATGGATGATGTACGATTTTTTTCATTTTCTAGGTCAACAAGGACTTTTCAGTTGAGAGACAAAAATTTGGAAGTGGGTTGTATTTTTAAAAACTAAAGTTAAAAATTTGTATCCTTTAGTCAAAAAGGAAAAAGCAAAATCTTATCTGCATTTGATAGTGATATATATAAATAGTGTGTGAATATAACCACACGATTCTATCTAAAGTTTAGATATGGAATATCTCAACACCTAACACCATAAATGTGTGCTTTCCTTTTGCATTATTTTCTTATTGCATTGAGAACGCATTACACTATTTAATATAGATAAAAGTCTTGTTTTACTTTGGCCGCCGAACGAGAGGAATCACTATGTGCAAATCCACATGGAAGCAACTGTCAATATCTAATAAACCAAAGTGGTGACGATTTTTTCTCAACAAACTTACAAATGAATTTGACAACCTTGCAAGTTTTTGTTAGAGAGTCAACCCCTTTATAAAATATTACAACATACAAACTTTATCTTGTTCCATTATCTGTCTGCATGGACAATACATCACTGATCATATCATTTATCCTATCTAATGACATGGTTGATGAGTGCATTGTAGTCCAGTAATTATATCACTGTTGATTGAAGATATAGAAAGATTTGCATTACATAGATCACTTTAAAACTCACGTAACAGTTTAAATTGACTAGTTTTCCTCAGAATGTCTAGAAAGCAAGTGGAACTCATTTTTACCTTCTAGAAATTCATCGTAACCTAATTAACATATATATTAATTTATGATAAAGAAGTGGACTGTTTCAAAAGTCAAATGGTTTCATTGATGAAATAAAGTCCATGCCGTTGAATAAGCTCAATTTTCATAAAGTGAGAAGTAGGAAATGTAATTAAGAGAAAATGTCGTCAAGGAGATCCAAGTCTACCACCCATCTAGATCTTTTAAGAAAACAAGAAAACTAGTGATACTACGAATTAGTATTAAAGTTTGTGGACCACGATTTAATCTGCTCCGACCCGCTTTGATATTCAGACTATAGCTTTATAGTTGGCTCCTAAGTTAAGATGGATTCTATTATAGTATATAGTCGTAGTGGGTTGTTCAAATTATTCGGTTTTCTTTCATGGTTAGATTAGATCATCTCACTTTTAAAGCTTTTGGTAGGTTTGAATCTATTGTATATGCCTTTATTAGTAGATATTTTTTAGTCGGTAGACAAAACTTAATCAGTGTTTCTCCTCCACTGTTATAAACTTTTCTAAGAGATCAATGTACAGTATCCGGTTTAGCCAAAAGGACTCGCAACGAATTAGATGACAAGCGATTTTTGAAACATAGAAAAAGGAATGTTGCCTCTTCTATGACATTTAAATAAATGGAAACTTTGTAAAGCGTGTGAGAAAAGGGGAAACGTAGAGCAACCTAACAAAAGATAAATATTTGGTGATCAGGTAACAAGATGTAAAATGTTCACATGGATGTCGAAATTGACCCAATGTTCATGTTAGGTAATGCTAAAGTATTAACATGGTTAACATACGTAACGGGACGGCTATTATTTAATTAATTAAGTCTGTCATATAGTCATTTATACCCAAACCTAGAAGAAACAGATCATACATTACAATAGACATGATATAAAAGAAAAAAGAAGATCGTAGAACATACTTAAATACGAATACAAGACATATATTGTTGTTCTCTGTTGGCTATCTAAATGATCGAAATGTCTAAGCCTTGTTCTCTTTACTAGTATACGAAAATATTTGCGTTTAGAGAATTCTATAAACGCCAAATCGTCCCGGTTTATGTGTTAAGTTGTTGCTTTAGGGATAGTTCAGCAAATAATAGGCTACTCGACACCCTATTACTGGTTTTGATAAGAAGAGCTTTGGCTGAGTTACTTAAAAAATCATTTAACTAAAAGAAACAATTAAATGAGTTGATCGAGAGAACTACTAGTAGAGTAGAGACTAGAGAGAAGCTCGCACATATATGTATATGATTGTTATTGGATTTATTGCTTGTAGTTTTCTTCATAGCGTTTCCATCATAAAATAAGTTAGAAAACTATGTCACATTTCTTTAATTCAATATAAAAAATAAAAAAATTGAAAAAAAAATTCGAATATCAAAACTTCGAGAAGGATGGGGTTGACAAATTCGTATAACCAATCGAATTTAATAATTTTGAGATAGACAAATTAGCGTAACCGTTTCACCCTATCCAAGAATTAATTAATTTCTCTCCTATATATATGCTTTCTTTAATATTTTGACAAGAAAAATTTCAACGTCTATTTCGTATTTAGACACAACTATGTTCCTATGGTCCTCCTACACACACATATATAGCATTGAGTCTCCTCCTTTGAGATAGAGAGAGAGAGAGAGAGAGAGAGAGAATTGAGTTGTTGCATAGTTCCAATAATGGCAAAGACGAATCAATCCATCACTATCTTCTGTTCCCTTCTTCTGCTTCTACTCTCTGCAACAACTTCTCATCCTCTCTGCTCAGATTCAAGTAAGTAGTACTGTCCTCTGTCTTCATGTCGTTTTGAGTCTATTTATGTCGTTTTGATGGGTTTGTTTTTTGGTCTTTTTGTCAGAGACTCCAGTCAACAACAATGAGACACTCCAGTTCTGCGATTCCTACACAGGACGTTCTTGCTGTACTTCCAAAGATGATCTTCAATTGCAGAATCGCTTCAACTCAATGAACATCTCTGACGACTCAAACTGTTCCTCCCTTCTCAAATCCATCCTTTGTGCTGTAAGTCTAAATCAAATCCTCAACCTCATATAAAAAGAATCAATCATTCACTTACCTAATAGTTTGCAATAGTATTGATCTGGTTAAAGCTATTGATTCTGAACTTCTTAATTTCCTCAGAAATGTGATCAGTCCTCAGGACAACTGTTTGATGATAATTCTGAAATCCCAATTCTATGCAACTCAACTTCACAAGACTTATGCTCAAAACTATGGGATTCATGTCAGAACATCTCCATTGTCTCTTCTCCCTTTAGTCCCACTCTACTAGGTGGTGCTACTTCGCCTCCTGCTTCCTCTAATTCATCTACGTTAACCGATCTTTGGAAATCCCAAACCGAATTCTGTACCGCTTTTGGTGGACCATCCAACAACATAACCAAATGCTTCAATGGTAAACCGATTAACAAAGACACTGGTGATGATGATGTAATAAAGCCACCTAAAGGAATATGTCTTGAGAAGATAGCAACCGGGTCTTACTTAAACATGGTTGCTCATCCTGATGGTTCGAACCGGGCCTTTTTCTCTAACCAACCTGGTAAGATTTGGTTAGGAACAATACCGGATCAAGATTCAGGTAAACCGATGGAAATTGACGAATCGACTCCTTTTGTTGATATTACGGATCAAGTCAGTTTCGATACACAGTTTGGTATGATGGGGATGGCGTTTCATCCTAAGTTCGCAGAGAACGGGAGGTTCTTCGCGTCTTTTAACTGCGATAAAGTCAAATCTCCTGGATGCTCTGGTCGTTGTGCTTGCAACTCTGATGTAAATTGTGATCCTTCTAAGCTTCCTAAAGACGATGGTGCGCAGCCTTGTCGTCATCAGACCGTTGTGGCTGAGTATACTGCTAACGGTACTTCCTCGAGTCCTTCAACGGTAAGTTTCAAAACCCTAAAAACCAAAATGTGAGTTTCTTGTAGATCAAGATACTAAAAGAGAATGTTGCTTTTATGATAGTGTAGGCAAAGATTGGAAAAGCCTCTGAAGTGAGGAGGATTTTCACAATGGGACTTCCGTATTCGTCATCTCACGGTGGTCAGATCCTCTTTGGACCTGATGGTTATTTGTATCTCATGACTGGTGACGGAGGAGGAGTTTCAGATACTCACAACTTTGCACAGAACAAGAAGTCGTTGCTTGGCAAAATCTTGAGGCTTGATGTTGATGTTATGCCAAGTTAAGTGACGATATCGATCACTTAAGCATTGTATTTGGGAGTTTTTTATTTTGTGTTTTTAACTCTTTAGTTTTTGTGTGATTTATACTCTGCAGGCGTATCTGAAATCTCTAAGCTTGGTTTATGGGGAAACTACTCTATCCCAAAGAACAATCCTTTCCAAGGAAATGAAAATGAGCAGCCTGAGATTTGGGCTTTAGGGTTACGAAATCCATGGCGTTGCAGCTTTGATTCCGAAAGACCAGATTACTTCTTGTGCGCCGATGTTGGAAAGGTTTGTTTTTCTTTTCTTACGGCTCAAGCATTCAACTCTGTGATGAATGCAGAGTTTCTCATGAAGAGATTGTTGTGTGTAAAAAATGTAACAGGATACATATGAAGAAGTTGATATCATAACAATGGGTGGAAACTATGGCTGGAGAACTTACGAAGGACCTTATGTTTTCTCACCGTTATCGCCTTTCGGAAGAAATGTCTCCGCCGATTCAAACATGACATTCCCAATTCTCGGTTACAACCACTCTGAAGTGAACAAGCATGAAGGATCAGCTTCCATTATTGGAGGTTACTTCTATCGATCCAACACTGATCCTTGCTCTTATGGAACGTAAGTCAAAAAACTAAACTATATATAAACACTAAATGTGAAGCCCTAAAACACTAAATTCTCAAACTATTTTGTTTCAGGTACTTGTATGCAGACCTTTATGCAAACGCAATGTGGGCAGCGATTGAATCACCAGAAGATAGTGGAAACTTCACGGACTCTCTAATACCGTTTAGTTGCAGCAAGGATTCCCCCATGAAGTGTACCGCGGCTCCAGGAGGAGCTAGCTCAGGACCTGCTCTTGGTTACATCTACTCTTTTGGTCAAGACAATAACAAGGACATACATTTGCTCACGAGCTCTGGTGTGTACCGAATTGTTCGTCCTAGTCGTTGTAACTTAGCTTGCTCCAAAGAAAACACTACCGCTTCTGCTGGAAAACAGAGACCTGCTGCTCCATCTCGTCAGCCTTTACCTTCTTCCGCAAGAAAGCTCTGTTTCTCTGTGTTTTTGTTATTGTCGTCGTTCTTTTTGATGTTTCTAACGGTGTTAGATTAGTATGATGATTGTTTCAGAATCTCTTTTGTAACTGTTCTTATGTTTATGATTCGGGATTGCTTATATATTAGAAGAGATCATAACTAATAAACCATCAAGTACACTAAAAATGAAGAATAACTCTTCAAATTTTGTCACCGAAAATTAATTGTTTTATTCAATATGTCTGAAGGTATTGCTTTCTGTTCTGATCTATAAGTTCTTTTCTTATGTACTGTGGCAGCAATGTGATCAATTCCTCAAGAACAATTCAACATATTTTAAGAGTACTATTAAATATACTTTTCAAAATCAATATGTAAAGTCCATATCTTATTTGGGCTCTAGAATCATGTATCAATTTGTAATTGTATTTTTTAAAACAATTTTGTATAAAAAATTGTTGTATAATTTCTATTAAAATCTCTTATTTTTGATGGTTTATAAAATTCAAGTTATCATATAACTAAATGATATTTATTTGATGGTGTCGATAAGTTATAATTAACATTATCCTATCTAAAATTACAAAAGAAATATTATTTTTGCAATTTCTTAATTTTTTTAAAACAATACCTTAATTACAAAATTATATATATTTTAAAAAATATTTCATGATAAGATTTAGTTTTTCCTTAATTAGTTATTAATGATTTTTTATGGTAAGATCCATATTAAGCACCCATGGATATCTTGAATATTATAATTAGATGATCCAATTGAATTTTTCATCAATACCAAATTACCATTATTAATTTCAAAACTATTTTCTAAAATCAATAATTGAGTGGTAATTGGTGTAGTAAGAGTCATAATTTTACACATTCTTTATTTGTACTTCTCTTTTAATATTATAACAATAAAGATGTAGGCCTAATTTTAAGTCATGACTCATCAACATTTTCCAATAATCCATTTTTGTAGCAAAATGATTGATTTTGTAGAGTTTTTGTACAAATCAAAAAAATATATGTCTAGTTATAAATGCATTATTTATTTATGGCTCATAATTATTAACTAATAGTAGCTCATCAAATTAAAATTCTTAAACATCATTAGAAAAATCAAACACCAGTATCTAAGGTCTCCTAAACATCATTAGAAAAATCATCAAACACCAATATCTAACATCATCAAACACCAGTATCTAAAGTCTCCTAAACATCATTAGAAAAATCATCTATCTAATTGACATTATCATCTAGCAACTCCAGATCAAAATTAGAAATCATCAATCGAGATATGCTAATTGACATTATCACTTCAAATATGCTAAAAATTCTGAGAACAACCCCAGATCTAAACACAAAATCATCACCATTAACCACGAAATCTAAAAGAAGAGAAGAGAAGAGAACATGAGTTCTTGGCGTGAGCTATGTCATTAAAATGTTTTGAAAATTGAAAATGAAATTTTTTGTTGGTTTATTTTTGTCGGTGTCTCCTCCTTTAGTAGTAGGAGGCAGTGTGTTTATTGGCCGGATTTAAAAAAAGAGTTAAAAAAACAATTTAATTCAAAATTTTTTAAAAAAAAACAATTATGAATGTTTATATAATATTTACAGATTAATTAAATTTCTTTTAAAAAAAAACATCTTATATTTTGAAACGGAGAGAATATATAACTTGGTCAATATTACGGGTTTTAGATTTTATTTTGATCTTTATGTGCTTTCTTCTAATACTAATCAGTAAATATTATATACTGGTTGTTTAGTATTTTTGATGCTACTTGTATGTCGTTATCAAAGAATAATTTGCCAAGTCGTAAAATTGTTATGCAATTTGATATTTAGAACATTTAACCTAATATAGGCCCTAAATTTAAGTCATATCACTCATAAAAAATTTCCAATAATCCATCCAAGATTGACAACGTAATCTAACTATAATATTACAATAAAGGGACATATATGCAACGATTGATTATTTTTCTGGTAACATAAGTAAAATAAAATTATTAAAAAATCAAGCTAGGAAGAAAAAACCAATATTGGCATTGTTTCCAAGTCCAGTATGCTTTTCACTTGGCATTCAAGTTTCCAAGTGCAGTATGCTTTCACACTTATCCATATGCTTGAAAAATAAATATAAGCTGGTCCTAACAAGCTTACGAAACCAGTGTTCCGGTATACCTCTAATCCAAACCTTGCTCAAATCATTATTTTGTAGATCATAATAAATAATGTAATAAGGGGAAATCAAAGGAAATGGTGACAAGATAACCTTGTAAATGCGGATGAGGCAATAATAAAGTGCAGAAAATAAAGAACACAAGAACTTTGTTAACGAGGTTCGGTTTTTTCCTACTCCCCGGGACCACGTCCAGATTTCAATTCCACTAGAACAAGAAATCAAATACAACATATTCGCAAACGCATAAATTAAGCACAACCCTCTTAATTCACCGCTCCGTTCTATAACATGAAATCTTAAGGATAAATCTCTACCCTTAACTAGACTAACACCAAGCCTAGATTCAAACCAAGATAACCTAACCTTGGGCTAAACTCCCCCTGAGCCTAGACTTCAGATCTTCAACTCTCTTGAGCAACTTTCACACACACGCCACACTGACGAACAAATAAGCTTGAACAACACAAGCACCAAACCGCAAAACTAAGTTGCACACAACCACAGAAAGCTCTCTAGGATTCTAACCTTTATGCTTTAGCTCTCTTACTTCTCTAGGACGTGCCTAACACCTCCTTATATACCCATCAATACTTCCTAATCACCATAGGAGAAGATTTTCAAATCTCATAAGAAAAAGACTTTTTCCTTTTTGCTATTTTCCTTTTCCTTGTAAAACTCCAATTTACTCAACCAAAGAAATAGTAGTTTTCCTCTTCAATATATCCTCAAACCGTCCTTCAATATTGTCTTCTCAAACCTTCTAGAAACTTCCAACAATCTTGTATCACGTCTTGAATCACACATACACTACTTCAGCCATTCAATGCATCTTCAAACCTTGCCGTCTTGAGTTGTACCTTCTACCCTAAAAAAATCAATGTTGTTACAACTGACCAAATGCAACTGACAAGGCTTCAAAACCAAAGATGTTCTCGACCATCTTCCAGCAACTCCCAAGACCCATAAGTCCACCAAACCCTTTTGTGATAGATTGGTATGATCAAAGACAGCTGGTTTTCCATCATACTCTATAAATCCCACAAACTTACCATATGAAGACACCACAGGAGGAGGTGCTTTGATTATACTGAAAGCTTCAGACCTAACGTCAAAACTAACAACGATATCGCCACCCTTAGAAGTAGAAGCCAAATAATATATAACTCCATCAATGCACAGTCCTATTCTTGTAGGAAGATGATGAGGTTGACCAAACTCAATTCGTTTCCACGAACTTCCAAGTTCTAGTACGAAGACCCAATGCTCTGAGGTTAATATCCTAAATCTTTTTGAGGATACTGCAACAGTGCAAACTACTTTGTATTTATCAAGAACAGGATCGTGTCCGAAAAAGTAGAGGACAGTCTTACGGTAGTATTCTTGAGCAAAGATGTTGGAATCGACTGCGGGTAAGGTTACACTCTGTCTGGTGGTGGGATTTTAGATACACGCCTTTCTACAAACATTGTATAGAATCAAGCCGCGAAGAACCACCATGTTGCGTCCTCCCATCCCTGGAATTATCAAATCTTGGTCGAAAGACTCAGCACCATTACTACTAGACAATGACAGCAATACAGACTCATAGGGTTGTGGCAAACATCCATTGATGACCTACATAGGAGGTGGTCCACCAGACTCATGTATAGACGAGGTGGTTGCAACATTGGGGATGCGGTGACCGTAAGATAACGGTTGCTAAAATATCGAGAACGGATCAGAGAAGACCAGAGCATTGAAACGCACTTGAACCTCATCAGCGATTTAGCAGGTAATCTAGCCATAATCTCGATTAAAAGATCCAAGGCAACCTCCGGTGCGACAAAGGGATCTCCTTTTTGTCGTCTTCTTTCTCTTCTTATCGCCTTTAACGACAACCTCTTCTTCTTCCATTTTTTTTTTCTAATTTTATTTCTTTCTTCTCTCTTTATTTGTTTTCATCATCTGTTTGATTGTTTCTCTTTACTTTAGTCTCAATTTTTCTTTTTTTCTCTAATTTTTTTTTCTTTCTTTATTGTTTTCATCATCTGTTTGCTTGTTTCTCTTTACATCAGTCTCAATTTTTTCTTCTCTAATTTTATTTCTTTCTTCTTTCTTTATTTGTTTTCATCATCTGTTTGCTTGTTTCTCTTTACTTAAGTCTCCATTTTTCTTTTTCCTCTAATTTTATTTCTTTATTCTTTCTTTATTTGTTTTCATCATCTGTTTGCTTGTTTCTCTTTACTTCAATCTCCATTTTTCTTTTTTCTCAAATTTTATTCCTTTCTTATTTTTTTATTTGTTTTCATCATCTGTTTGCTTGTTTCTCTTTACTTCAGTTTCCATTTTTCTTTTTTGCTCTAATTTTATTTCTTTCTTCTTTCTTTATTTGTTTCCATCATCTGTTTGCTTGTTTCTCTTTACTTCAATCTCCATTTTTCTTTTTTCTCTAATTTTATTTCTTTCTTCTTTCATTATTTTTTTTCATCATCTGTTTGCTTGTTTCTCTTTACATCAGTCCCCAATTTTTCTTCTCTAATTTTATTTCTTTCTTCTTTCTTTATTTGTTTTCATCATCTGTTTGCTTGTTTCTCTTTACTTTAGTCTTCATTTTTCTTTTTTTCTCTAATTTTATTTTTTTCTTCTTTTTTCATTTGTTTTCATCATCTCTTCGCTTGTTTCTCTTTACTTCAGTCTCCATTTTTCTTTTCTCTCTAATTTTATTTCTTTCTTCTTTCTTTTTTTGTTTTCGGCCCTGATTGGTAACGGCTGTTACTTGTGGCTGTAGATGCTTTGACTGTAAAGACTTTGCTGTAGAGACTTTTGCTGTAGAAACTTTAACTGTTAAAACTTTAATGGCTGTTGTTTTTATTGTATATTTTTATAAATATAAATTATGCTAAAAATAAATTTATGTAGCAACATAATGAATTTTATTTTTTAAAAATTAAAATTAAAAAACAAAACTCATAAAAAATGAATAGATAAATATTTTCAACAAATTAAAAATATAAAGATATGACATAATTGATTATGTATTATAATGGTTTTTAATGCAAAAATAATTTTGAAAAATGGATCTCAAAATAACAGAAATAAAAATATATTTTTAATGAAGTATAATATATTTGTGATAAATTATACATAGATTGAAAATGAAAGTTTTAATCATCATGGATAATAAGAAAGAGAAAAATAAATACAGTTTTATTATTATTTATTTTTTTACAGCCAAAAAAGCCTCACATTTGTGACTTTAAAAATTTGTACGTACAAACTAAAATAGTGGGCAGTTAGACTTTTAAGACTTTTAAAAATAATTAAGCAGTAAAAGCATGATTGGTAAAATTTTGGCTTTTAAGACTTTAAATTAATTTTAAAGTCTTAAAAGTCTCTCCCAATCCGAGCCTTCATCATCTCTTTGCTTGTTTCTCTTTACTTCAGTCTCCATTTTTCTTTTCTCTCTAATTTTATTTCTTTCTTCTCTCTTTTTTAGTTTTCATCATTTCTTTGCTTGTTTCACTTTACTTCAGTCTCCATTTTTCTTTACTCTCTAATTTTATTTATTTATTTATTTATTTTTTTCATCATTTATTTGCTTGTTTCTCTTTACTTCAGTCTCCATTTTTCTTTTCTCACTAATTTTTTTTTTCATCATCTGTTTGTTTGTTTCTCTTTACTTTAGTCTCCATTTTTTTTTTTTTTTTTTTTCTCTAATTTCATTTCTTTCTTCTTTCTCTATTTGTTTTCATCATCTGTTTGCTTGTTTCTCTTTACTTCAGTCTCCATTTTTATTTTTGTCTAATTCTTTTCCTTTTTTTCTTTTTTTGTTTTCATCATTACTTTGCTTGTTTCTTTTTACTTCAGTCTCCATTTTTCTTTTTTCTTTAATTTTATTTGTTTCTTCTTTCTCTATAGGTTTTCATCATCTGTTTGCTTGTTTCTCTTTACTTTAGTCTCCATTTTTCTTTTTTTTTTTATCAAATTTTATTTTTTTCTTCTTTTTTTATTTATTTTTATCATCTGTTTGCTTGTTTCTCTTTACTTCAGTCTCCATTTTTTTTATCTAATTTTATTTCTTTCTTCTTTCTTTATTTGTTTCCATCATCTCTTTGCTTGTTTCTCTTTACTTTAGTCTCCATTTTTCTTTTTTCTCTAATTTTATTTCTTTATTTGTTTTCATCATCCGTTTGCTTGTTTCTCTTTACTCCAGTCTCCATTTTTCTTTTCCTCTAATTTTATTTCTTTCTTTTTTTTGTTTTCATCATCTCTTTGCTTGTTTCTCTTTACTTCAGTCTCCATTTTTCTTTTCTCTAATTTTTTTTTTTTTTTTTCATACATTTCTTGTTTCTCTTTACTTCAGTCTCCATTTTTCTTTTCTCTCTAATTTTATTTCTTTCTTCTTTCTTTTGTTTTCATCATCTGTTTGCTTGTTTCTCTTTACTTCATCTCCATTTCTCTTTTCTCAATAATTTTTTTCTTTTTTTTCTTTTTGTTTTCATCATCACTTTGCTTGTTTCTCTTTACTTCAATCTCCATTTTCTTTTTTCTTTAATTTTATTTCTTTCTTCTTTCTCTATTTGTTTTCATCATTTGTTTGCTTGTTTCTCTTTACTTTAGTATCCATTTTTGTTTTTTATCAAATTTTATTTTTTTCTTTTTTTCTTTATTTGTTTTCATCATCTGTTTGCTTGTTTCTCTTTACTTCAGTCTCTATTTTTTTTCTCTAATTTTATTTATTTATTCTTTCTTTATTTGTTTTCATCATATGTTTGCTTGTTTCTCTTTACATCAGTCCCCAATTTTTCTTCTCTAATTTTATTTCTTTCTTCTTTCTTTATTTGTTTTCATCATCTGTTTGCTTGTTTCTCTTTACTTTAGTCTCCATTTTTCTTTTTCCTCTAATTTTTTTTTTTATTCTTTCTTTATTTGTTTTCATCATCTGTTTGCTTGTTTCTCTTTACTTAGTCTCCATTTTTTCTAATTTTATTTCTTTCTTCTTTCTTTATTTGATTTCATCATATATTTGATTTTTCTCTTTACTTCAGTCTCCATTTTTTCTAATTTTATTTCTTTATTATTTCTTTATTTGTTTTCATCATCCGTTTGCTTGTTTCTCTTTACTCATCTCCATTTTCTTTTCCTCTAATTTTATTTCTTTTTTCTTTCTTTTTTTGCTTTCATCATCTCTTTGCTTGTTTCTCTTTATTTCAGTCTCCATTTTTCTTTTCCTCTAATTTTATTTTTTTCTTCATTCTTTTTGTTTTCATCATCACTTTGCTTGTGTCTATTTACTTGTCTACATTTTTCTTTTTCTTTAATTTTATTTCTTTCTTCTTTCTTTGTTTTCATCATTTGTTTGCTTGTTTCTCATTAGTTCAGTCTCCATTTTTCTTTTCTCTCTATTTTTTTTTTTTTTTTTTTTTCATGTTGTTTGTTTGTTTCTCTTTCATTTTCACTAATTTTTTTTTTCATCATCTGTTTGTTTGTTTCTCTTTACTTTAGTCTCCATTTTTCTTTTTTTCTCTAATTTTATTTCTTTCTTCTTTCTCTATTTGTTTTCGTCATCTGTTTGCTTGTTTCTCTTTACTTCAGTCTCCATTTTTCTTTTTGTCTAATTTTTTTTCTTTTTTTATTTTCATTTTGCTTGTTTCTCTTTACTTCAGTCTCCATTTTTCTTTTTTATTTAATTTTATTTCTTTTTTCTTTCTCTATTTGTTTTCATCATCTGTTTTCTTTTTCTTTCTCTCCATTTTTCTTTTTTTATCAAATTTTATTTTTCTTTTTTCTTTATTTGTTTTCATCATCTGTTTGCTTGTTTCTCTTTACTTCAGTCTCCATTTTTCTTTTCCCTCTAATTTTATTTCTTTCTTCTTTCTTTATTTGTTTTCATCATCAGTTTGCTTGTTTCTCTTTACTTTAGTCTCTATTTTTCTTTTTTTCTCTAATTTTATTTCTTTTTTCTTTCTTCATTTGTTTTCATCATTGTTTGCTTGTTTCTCTTTCTTCTCTCCATTTTCTTTTCCTCTAATTTTATTTCTTTCTTCTTTCTTTTTTTGTTTTCATCATCTCTTTGCTTGTTTCTCTTTACTTCAGTCTCCATTTTTCTTTTCTCTCTAATTTTATTTCTTTCTTCTTTCTTTTTTTGTTTTCATCATCTGTTTGCTTGTTTCTCTTTACTTCAGTCTCCATTTTTCTTTTCTCTCTAATTTTATTTCTTTCTTCTTTCTTTTTTTTTGTTTTCATCATCTGTTTGTTTGTTTCTCTTTACTTCAGTCTCCATTTTTCTTTTCCCTCTAATTTTATTTGTTTCCTTTTTCTCTATTGGTTTTCATCATCTGTTTGCTTGTTTCTCTTTACTTTAGTCTCCATTTTTCTTTTTTCTCTAATTTTATTTCTTTCTTCTTTCTTTATTTGTTTCCATCATCTGTTTGCTTGTTTCTCTTTACTTCAGTCTCCATTTTTCTTTTTTCTCTAATTTTATTTCTTTATTTTTTTTCATCATCCGTTTGCTTGTTTCTCTTTACTCCAGTCTCCATTTTTCTTTTCCCTCTAATTTTATTTCTTTCTTCTTTTTTTTTTGTTTTCATCATCTCTTTGCTTGTTTCTCTTTACTTCAGTCTCCATTTTTCTTTTCTCTCTAATTTTTTTTTTTTTCATCATCTGTTTGCTTGTTTCTCTTTACTTCAGTCTCCATTTTTCTTTTCTCTCTAATTTTATTTCTTTCTTCTTTCTTTTTTTGTTTTCATCATCTGTTTGCTTGTTTCTCTTTACTTCAGTCTCCATTTCTCTTTTTCAATAATTTTTTTTTTTTTTTTTTTGTTTTTATCATCACTTTGCTTGTTTTTTTACTTCATTCTCCATTTTTCTTTTTTCTTTAATTTTATTTCTTTCTTCTTTCTTTATTTGTTTTCATCATTTGTTTGCTTGTTTCTCTTTACTTTAGTCTCCATTTTTGTTTTTCTCAATTTTATTTTTTCTTTTTCTTTATTTGTTTTGATCATCTGTTTGCTTGTTTCTTTTTACTTCAGTCTCATTTTTCTCTAATTTTATTTATTTATTCTTTCTTTATTTGTTTTCATCATATGTTTGCTTGTTTCTCTTTACATCAGTCCCATTTTTTCTTCTCTAATTTTATTTCTTTCTTCTTTCTTTATTTGTTTTCATCATCTGTTTGCTTGTTTCTCTTTACTTTAGTCTCCATTTTTCTTTTTCCTCTAATTTTTTTTTTCTTCTTTATTTGTTTTCATCATCTGTTTGCTTGTTTCTCTTTACTTCAGTCTCCATTTTTTTTTCTCTAATTTTATTTCTTTCTTCTTTCTTTATTTGATTTCATTATATATTTGATTTTTTCTCTTTACTTCAGTCTCTATTTTTTTTTTCTCTAATTTTATTTCTTTATTATTTCTTTATTTGTTTTCATCATCCGTTTGCTTGTTTCTCTTTATTTCAGTCTCCATTTTTCTTTTCCCTCTAATTTTATTTCTTTTTTCTTTCTTTTTTTTGCTTTCATCATCTCTTTGCTTGTTTCTCTTTACTTCAGTCTCCATTTTTCTTTTCCCTCTAATTTTATTTTTTTCTTCATTCTTTTTTTGTTTTCATCATCACTTTGCTTGTGTCTATTTACTTCAGTCTACATTTTTCTTTTTTCTTTAATTTTATTTCTTTCTTCTTTCTCTATTTGTTTTCATCATTTGTTTGCTTGTTTCTCATTAGTTCAGTCTCCATTTTTCTTTTCTCTCTAATTTTTTTTTTTTTTTCATCATCTGTTTGTTTGTTTCTCTTTCATTTTCACTAATTTTTTTTTCATCATCTGTTTGTTTGTTTCTCTTTACTTTAGTCTCCATTTTTCTTTTTTTCTCTAATTTTATTTCTTTCTTCTTTCTCTATTTGTTTTCGTCATCTGTTTGCTTGTTTCTCTTTACTTCAGTCTCCATTTTTCTTTTTTCTTTAATTTTTTTTTTTTTTTCTTTCTCTATTTGTTTTCTTCATCTGTTTTCTTCTAACTCTTTACTTAAGTCTCCATTTTTCTTTTTTTATCAAAATTTTTTTTTTTTCTTTATTTGTTTTCATCATCTGTTTGCTTGTTTCTCTTTACTTCAGTCTCCATTTTTCTTTTCCCTCTAATTTTATTTCTTTCTTCTTTCTTTATTTGTTTTCATCATCTGTTTGCTTGTTTCTCTTTAACTTAGTCTGCATTTTTCTTTTTTTCTCTAATTTTATTTCTTTCTTCTTTCTTTATTTGTTTTCATCATCTGTTTGCTTGTTTCTCTTTACTTCAGTCTCCATTTTTCTTTTTCTAATTTTATTTCTTTCTTCTTTATTTGTTTTCATCATCTGTTTGCTTGTTTCTCTTTACTTTAGTCTCCATTTTTCTTTTTTTCTCTAATTTTATTTCTTTCTTCTTTCTTCATTTGTTTTCATCATCTCTTTGCTTGTTTCTCTTTACTTCAGTCTCCATTTTTCTTTTCCCTCTAATTTTATTTCTTTCTTCTTTCTTTTTTTGTTTTCATCATCTCTTTGCTTGTTTCTCTTTACTTCAGTCTCCATTTTTCTTTTCTCTCTAATTTTATTTCTTTCTTCTTTCTTCATTTGTTTTCATCATCTTTTGCTTGTTTCTCTTTACTTCATCTTTTTCTTTTCCTCTAATTTTATTTCTTTCTTCTTTCTTTATTTGTTTTCATCATCAGTTTGCTTGTTTCTCTTTACTTTAGTCTCCATTTTTCTTTTTTTCTCTAATTTTATTTCTTTCTTCTTTCTTCATTTGTTTTCATCATCTCTTTGCTTGTTTCTCTTTACTTCAGTCTCCATTTTTCTTTTCCCTCTAATTTTATTTCTTTCTTCTTTCTTTTTTTGTTTTCATCATCTCTTTGCTTGTTTCTCTTTACTTCAGTCTCCATTTTTCTTTTCTCTCTAATTTTATTTCTTTCTTCTTTCTTTTTTTGTTTTCATCATCTGTTTGCTTGTTTCTCTTTACTTCAGTCTCCATTTTTCTTTTCTCTCTAATTTTATTTTTTTCTTCTTTTTTTTTTTTGTTTTCATCATCTGTTTGTTTGTTTCTCTTTACTTCAGTCTCCATTTTTTTTTTCTCACTAATTTTTTTTTTGTTTTCATCATCTGTTTGTTTGTTTCTCTTTACTTTAGTCTCCATTTTTCTTTTTTTATCAAATTTTATTTTTTCTTCTTTCTTTATTTGTTTTCATCATCTGTTTGCTTGTTTCTCTTTACTATCAGTCTCCATTTTTTTTTCTCTTATTTTTTTTCTTTTTTCTTTCTTTATTTGTTTTCATCATCTATTTGCTTCTTTCTCTCTACTTCAGTCTTCATTTTTCTTTTTTTCTCTAATTTTATTTCTTTATTATTTCTTTATTTGTTTTCATCATCTGTTTGCTTGTTTTTCTTTACTTCAGTCTCCATTTTTCTTTTCTCTCTAATTTTATTTCTTTCTTCTTTCTTTTTTTGTTTTCATCATCTCTTTGCTTGTTTCTCTTTACTTCAGTCTCCATTTTTATTTTTTCTTTAATTTTATTTGTTTCTTCTTTCTCTATTGGTTTTCATCACCTGTTTATTTTTTCTTTATTTTATTTTCTTTTTTTATCAAATTTTATTGTTTCTCTTTACTTTAGTCTCCATTTTTCTTTTTTTTATCAAATTTTATTTTTTTCTTCTTTTTTTATTTATTTTTATCATCTGTTTGCTTGTTTCTCTTTACTTCAGTCTCCATTTTTTTTATCTAATTTTATTTTTTTCTTCTTTCTTTATTTGTTTTCATCATCTATTTGCTTCTTTCTCTTTACCTCAGTCTCCATTTTTCTTTTTTTTCTCTAATTTTATTTCTTTATTTGTTTTCATCTCTGTTTGCTTGTTTCTCTTTACTCCAGTCTCCATTTTTCTTTTCCCTCTAATTTTATTTCTTTCTTATTTTTTTTTTTTGTTTTCATCATCTCTTTGCTTGTTTCTCTTTACTTCAGTCTCCATTTTTCTTTTCTCTCTAATTTTTTTTTTTTTTTTTTGTCATCATCTGTTTGCTTGTTTCTCTTTACTTCAGTCTCCATTTTTCTTTTCTCTCTAATTTTATTTCTTTCTTCTTTCTTTTTTTGTTTTCATCATCTGTTTGCTTGTTTCTCTTTACTTAAGTCTCCATTTCTCTTTTCTCAATAATTTTTTTTTCTTTTTTTTTCTTTTTTTGTTTTCATCATCACTTTGCTTGTTTCTCTTTACTTCAATCTTCATTTTTCTTTTTTCTTTAATTTTATTTCTTTCTTCTTTCTCTATTTGTTTTCATCATTTGTTTGCTTGTTTCTCTTTACTTTAGTATCCATTTTTGTTTTTTTATCAAATTTTATTTTTTTCTTTTTTATTTATTTGTTTTCATCATCTGTTTGCTTGTTTCTCTTTACTTTAGTCTCTATTTTTTTTCTCTAATTTTATTTATTTATTCTTTCTTTATTTGTTTTCATCATATGTTTGCTTGTTTCTCTTTACATCAGTCCCCAATTTTTCTTCTCTAATTTTATTTCTTTCTTCTTTCTTTATTTGTTTTCATCATCTGTTTGCTTGTTTCTCTTTACTTTAGTCTTCATTTTTCTTTTTCCTCTAATTTTATTTTTTTATTCTTTCTTTATTTGTTTTCATCATCTGTTTGCTTGTTTCTCTTTACTTCAGTCTCCATTTTTTTTTCTCTAATTTTATTTCTTTCTTCTTTCTTTATTTGATTTCATCATATATTTGATTTTTTCTCTTTACTTCAGTCTCCATTTTTTTTTCTCTAATTTTATTTCTTTATTATTTCTTTATTTGTTTTCATCATCCGTTTGCTTGTTTCTCTTTACTTCAGTCTCCATTTTTCTTTTCCCTCTAATTTTATTTCTTTTTTCTTTCTTTTTTTTTGTTTTCATCATCTTTTTGCTTGTTTTGCTTTACTTCAGTCTCCATTTTTCTTTTCCCTCTAATTTTATTTTTTTCTTCATTCTTTTTGTTTTCATCATCACTTTGCTTGTGTCTATTTACTTCAGTCTACATTTTCTTTTTTTCTTTAATTTTTTTTCTTTCTCTATTTGTTTTCATCATTTGTTTCTTGTTTCTCTTTAGTTCATCTCCATTTTTCTTTTCTCTCTATTTTTTTTTTTCATCATCTGTTTGTTTGTTTCTCTTTCATTCTCACTATTTTTTTTCATCATCATTTGTTTGTTTCTCTTTACTTTAGTCTCCATTTTCTTTTTTTCTCTAATTTTATTTCTTTCTTCTTTCTCTATTTGTTTTCGTCATCTGTTTGCTTGTTTCTCTTTAGTTCAGTCTCCATTTTTCTTTTTTCTTTAATTTTATGTCTTTTTTCTTTCTCTATTTGTTTTCATCATCTCTTTTCTTCTTTCTCTTTACTTTAGTCTCCATTTTTCTTTTTTTATCAAATTTTATATTTTTCTTTTTTCTTTATTTGTTTTCATCATCGGTTTCCTTGTTTCTCTTTACTTCAGTCTCCATTTTTCTTTTCCCTCTAATTTTCTTTCTTTCTTCTTTCTTTATTTGTTTTCATCATCTGTTTGCTTCTTTCTCTTTAATTTAGTCTGCATTTTTCTTTTTTTCTCTAATTTTATTTCTTTATTATTTCTTCATTTGTTTTCATCATCTGTTTGCTTGTTTCTCTTTACTTCAGTCTCCATTTTTCTTTTCCCTCTAATTTTATTTCTTTCTTCTTTCTTTTTTTGTTTTCATCATCAGTTTGCTTGTTTCTCTTTACTTTAGTCTCCATTTTTCTTTTTCCCTCTAATTTTATTTTTTTCTTCTTTCTTCATTTGTTTTCATCATCTCTTTCTTTCTTTTTACTTCAGTCTCCATTTTTCTTTTCTCTCTAATTTTATTTCTTTCTTCTTTCTTTTTTTGTTTTCATCATCTGTTTGGTCTCCCCACCAACAAAATATGCGAGTTCTCTCCATCATGAAGCTTTACCCAATATCCACCATGGTACACAGTGAATGTTTATGTCCTCCCCCAGACAGGAGCGGACCTACATAGGAAAGAGGTAGGTCACCTGACCTGGTAACTAATTAAATAGTTATTTTTACATGTATTTCTATAAAGTTTCAGTAGCACAGATGGTAAATTTTATATTGTTGACCTCCTCAAACCAGGGTTCAAACCACCAATATGACATAAATAATTTTTTTTGTTCTGTAATTGACCTCCCTAAATTTATTTCCTGGGTCCGCCACTGCCCCCAGATAGCTGTAGAACAAATCAGACATGGTTACTCATAAAAATTGAAAATTACAAAAGATTACATTAATAGAATTACACTAAGATTAAGAAACAAGAAGGAAAAGCAACATGCACTAAAATCAAAAGACCCCAACTTATATATGCCTTCAATATGCAAAAAACTGAACCCTAAAAGCCAAAGCCTTACCTCATTCTCTTCTTTAAGATTCTTTGGGAATCCAATGAGTAGATTCTAGTTCGATCTGTTCACCAAAAAAATCAGAAGCCAAATCAGATTTCATTCCCCCATTCTCTTTCTCTCTCAGTCTGTTCTCTCTTACGATTCGGAGAAGAACGAAAATGATGAACGCCATTGTTGTGACATTAAAAATATTAAGAGAACGCCACCGTCAATATAACACTTTAGCTCAGTTGGTAATATGTCAGGTTATGTATCTTTGGAGATCGGGGGTTCGACCCTTATCAAATGAAAAAGAATAATTATTTTTGTTTTTGTGACTTTGATTCTACGAAAGTGACGTCGTTTAAGCATAAATAAATTAGATCATTGCCACATCATCACCACCGCGTCGGCCATCCATCCAGTTAATAAATTTTCTACTTGCGTTAATTTTGAATCTTTGATTAAAGCATTTTATTAGTTTATTAGGCCTACATCTTTATTATAATATTAAAAGAGAGGTACAAAATAAATATTTTATGTTTTTTTTTTATCTTCAATGTCTTTTATATATATCAAACCATATCTTCATCCATACATGGAGAGACCGTTTTGGAGATTCAAAGTTATTACAGCAAACTTTAAAGACAACTAACTTTAGAAAACAACATAAACACGATAATTAGTTGGAAGATGATGAAGGAAGTCCATCGTCATCACACCACAGTAAGACCTCCCATACAATGAAGATCATTGTATCTAGTCTCAGCATACTTCATAAGCAAGAGTAATGACTGATTCGGACACACCATCTCCTCCTCTACAAAAAGATTTCTTGTAAAGGTCTTCATGAATTTCTTCACAACCTTTAGCCTTCATCAAACACGAAGCTCAAACCACACCAAAAGGTGTAACAAGCATCCACTAGCAAAGCTGAAACGTATTTTAAAACAACAGCTCAAGTACGTAAACTTTTAAATTAAACAAAGCCCAAGAAGAAGACACAACATCAAAGACGTGTCATCACGATTTTGATGAGCTGGGACACGTGTTCTGCCCACAACCTCCGCTACATGCGATTCCAACACCGGTGAATCTGAGGATGTCGCGGAATTCACCAACTAACATCGTTGATTTGATCACCGAATAAGGCCAAACACGATTTACACCAAAACATCAATCTCCAATCTCACCGGTTGCTAGAAACTCAAAGGAATCCGGCAAAACACGGGTAAGAGAGATTCGAATTGAGAAGGCCACGGTTGCCTATCAAAGAGAAACTCAAATCATGAAAGAGCAGCCAAAGGGAATCAAATTTTTCGGGGCGAGTTGAGCAACAACAACAACTTAGGCCAAGAGAAAACTCAATGGACGTGAAGCAATTGACGAAATCGCCAACACCAACCAATCAGAGATCCAAAGAGATTATTAGAAAAGAAAAATTAAGGAAAAACCGAAAGGAGAAAACTAAACTCCGCCGGAAAAAGAAACTAAAGCCAGTCATCGCCGCTAATGAAGCCGGTCGATACCAGACGAGAGCCAGCTATCGCCGCTAATGAAACCGGTCGATACTGGACGAGAGCCAGCCATCGCCGCTATCGAAGCCGGTCGATGCTGGACGAGAGCCGACCACCACCGCTGTGTAACACGGAAGATGTCGGATGGCTAACCGGTTAATACACCGGACGGCGACAAGGAAATCACTTTCTCTCTCTAATAAATATTTTATGTTTAGTGATAGAGTTTTTGCACAAATTAATTTCTTTTTCCAACAATCCATCTCTTTATTGAAAAGCTTGGTTTTGTAGAGTTTTTGTACAATTTTTAAAAAAAAAATACTCAATATTTGTTTATAAATGTATTATTTATTTATCTTAAATCATTTCTTATAATGATTAAACAAGAGTTATAGAAGAAAGTTAACAAATTGGCATCTCTAAGCTTGATATCACAAACCAACTTATCCAAGTCAGTTTTTAAGAGAAACAATTAAGAAGGCTACCTGCTGAAGAATATTTTTAGGAAGAGCCATCACTGATAGGGCCTGAACTTTTAAAAATAAAAAATCATTATCTCCTTCAGCTTGAATCACAAAATCAAAACAAGTTATCAATGTCCATGTTAAGAGAGAGAGAGAAAAGATTAAGAAAACGTTAACAAGCTAACAGATTTGTCATCACTCAAAGGCCTTTTCATGAATTGTTTCTTAAAAAAGAATCATCAATCTCTCGTATACAAAATCAACCACAAAACAGAATTCATCATCATATTTGGTGCTAAAACAAGAGTTACAGAATAACTGGCGCTTAAACAAGACTTATAGAAGAGGCTAACAAAATAGCATCCTAAGCTTGATTTATTATTGTCTCAAATTTATGTTTTCTTATCATTCTTAGAGTTCATGTTCATCAGAATTTTACATTTTTGGTTAAATCTTAAAATTTTGATTTTACAAAAAAAAAATTACTTAAAAGTTAAAACACATGTCTCATAATACTAGTTTTGTTATAATTTAGAAAACAGAAAGAATAATATTCAATAACTCGACTATCAATCTTTTTTATTTTATATACATGTCATGATATACAAGTCTATCATCTAAATCTTTTTTATTTTATATTCATCACTATTTTTTTTTCCCCTAGTCATACATGACCAAACCGTCTCTCCATCATCCCTATATCTTCATTCTTCACATCTTTGTGCTGAAGCCCGTTCTATAACAAGTTGTTCAGTCCGCTCAATCACGGGCTTACCACTCCAATCACCTTTTCAAGTGGAGGATCCGAGGTGGATCCTCTCCTTCCTTCCACTGCTTTCAAATCCTGAAGCTCCAACATAAACTGTGAAACCTTCACAGCTTTATCTCCTACCTTTAACATCGATACCTTCGGGTCCTTCTCCGAATGAGCAGCTCCTGGCTTCCCAACCACCTGTAATGTGAGATCCCAGAGTTAATCCACTAGGGAGCTCCACGAGATTCCCTCGTTTTGAAAGATCAGACATCAGACCGGGTTAAGGAAACAGAGAGAGAGAGAGCACGAGCTTGACCCATGTTCCTCAGCCTTCTTCTTCTTCTTCGCCGTTTGTGGATAAGTAAATTCTGTTGCCAATGTATAAACTTCTATCTGCTGTTGTTATCTTCGCTTCATTAAGAACCCCATCCACTTGTACAAATGTATCATCCATCACCCATCCACTTGTACAAGTGAGTATCATCATCACACTTCATGATGAATTTAGCAGCAACGAACCGAGCCACTACTCTGAAAGATTTGATGAGTTTATGTTGCATCCACGACCTCCTCACAGCCAGCCATCCGCTCAGCAAAATGGTTACCAGCAGAAATGATGCCAATGAAAAGCTCCAGATTTAACATCTCAAGCTACCTTTACTGGGGACGTGTGAAGCTCCAATGACCCATCTTTGCTAAACCCTAAGCCGGTGCTACCAATTGTGTTTCCTGTTAAAGCAGACTCTTTAAGTGTGGACTCGGAGCTCGCCTCTCTCGTAAATCTAGTTGGCTATGGTGCTTCTCGGGTCGGGTTAACAGATCCTGAACTAAGAAGGGACTGTGTCCGGTTGCGAACACCGAAAGGGATATCAAATGTGACACGTTTCCTTCATCAGGCTGCTCCAAGTCTTGTGTTAAATCTTCCATGGTATTCTTGAGATTAGCCTTACTCATCTGTGGAGCCTCACCAGTTGAAACCCCTACCATTGTGATCGTTGGTAAGAAGACAAAAGGACTTAGCAGCAACCTTCTCTCTTTCGATTCCATATCCCTGAAACCAAAAAAAAAAAAAAAAAATTAAAGTGTTTTTAAGATTTTTAAACAACTCAACAACGTTTAGTACCTTTGATCTGATGGAACCCGTTTGAGCGTGTTCTTTTCTCGTTCCAGAGTGATTAAGTAGAAGTACCCTGTGAACAGTATATATATAGGAGCTGAATCACTGCAGTCTGCAGGCTTTTGCCACAACGGTCATAGGAACTCTGGAACTGACAATTATCATCCATGGCTTCTTGAACCTGCCAGTTTTTAATTAACGCAAGAGGATAAAGAACCATAACATCTTACAGGTCCAGAACCAGCCACAAGAAAGAAGCCAACAATACTCATTTATAAATGATTTCGTCTGCTAAAAGTTACGAGATACCATACCTATGCCTAAATCATCAATATCATCTCGATGCCACTGATACAATCTAAGAAGAGCAAACAGTTACATAGACCTATCAAAACCTGAGGATCATACTCGGAACGATGGTAAAGTAAATGAAGGAACAAAGCTAAAAGCTCTCATGGAAACTGAATGGAACTTGAAATTTAGAGAGTGAGAGAAACAAACAAATGGACCATCGGGTTTACCATCGGAGCTGAGGGAGAGATGACTTTGGCGATTTGCTATCGGCGACGACGAGGACAATCCAAACCATGAAACGGCGTCGTATTCGGAGTTAATTTATATGGAGATATAGACATTGACTATTTCGATATGGTTTATTTGGTTAACCGAAATTTTGGAAAACCGGAACCGAATTAACTTGAACCAAATATTTTTCCTTATGAATATAGCCTACATTTTATAGCAAAATTAGAAAAAAAAAAAAAAAAAAACAATTAGAAAAAAATAATGTGAATTGGTTTAAGATTTACACCCTAAACCAAAATATTTCTATCTCAAATCCTTATTAAAATACTAATAATCTTAAAAATTTTGTAGACTTTACTTGATTTGTTTTCTCAAATTTTCTATAATTAATTTCTATTATATAAATCGGAATATGAGAACGATTACATATAAATACAAGACTATAAGAGTATTATCATCACAATCACAATCCACAATAACGTAAACCAGTTTATCATCATTCGAACTTCAACCATTTATTATATAATGTACATATATCTCACATATGTAGGTTTCAAACATCATAAATCTTATTCCAAACATGATTTATCCGTAACAAAGTCTAATAACACAACTAAAATAGATAAAAGATTGATTATCCAACCCAACTAGATATATATATATTGATATAACACCTTAACCAACAAAAAAACACCTTAACCAAACTAACATAAATTTCTCAAATCTATTTTTCCATATAAATTTATCGGTTTTAACTCGCTTTTTTGTAGATAGAGAATTTATTTTTAATAATATAATAGAATGAAGTATTTGATATAAAAATAAATAAATAATCGGAGATGATAAATTTATTTGATATAATAATTTAAATTAATAGAATGAAGTAGTGTGCAGATATGTAGTTTTTTGATGGGTTGTTCCACTCAAACTTAATAAGACGAGTTCTCCTAGTGGCCTCAATAACACTACTATTACATAGGTCATGAATAGTTGTTGGTTTTTCTATAGTTTGTAGATTATGTTTTTTAGCTTTTGGTTTTAGATTTTAGATTTTTTGTTTTTTGGTTTTTAGTTTTTCAATAGATATTAATTTTTTAAAAATATATATATTTACAAAAGAAATTAAAAAAAAAAATGAAGAAGGTCGTGCGTGTGTTCTTAAAATTCTCAATGTAGTGGATTTTGGTTTCTATCCAGAATTGTAAATAAAACTTAAAAACCTGTTTTCCTATTTTTAAGGGAATATATTTTGGCTAAAAACTTGAATAGAGAAAAAATAGATTTTTAAAAAACAAAATCTATAAACTATAGTAAAATCTACTACCATTTAAGATCATAGCAATCAAAGAACTGAATGCGAAATAGTTGCAAATCTACAAAATACCTTGTTAGCTTCCAGATTTCTTCCATAGCCTTTTAATCATTCTCCATTTCAATTTCAAAATGAATTGAAAATTAGAACAAATGTTGTGTATAAAATTGAGCCGACGGACCAAAGCCAACTTATTAGTTGGGCTAAATTTACTATAGCAAAATAAATTAGTGTGAATTTTTTAGTCTTAGAATATACTTTTTCGTTTGCCAAAAAAAAAATATATATATATATATATATATATATATATATACTTTTACATGTAGATCCGGTTTAGTTTCAGTCAAGTTAATTAGAATGATTTACGGTTTACTTAGTTTAACATAATCTTTTTGTTCATCAACTCTATTATGGTATCACAGTTTTCTTCAGCTCAATCTAGTGATTTCACCTTTTTTTCTTCGGATTTCTTCACAAACTTTAGTTACTTCACCGTCATTTATGCAATGCTGGCCTAATTATTATCACCAATTAATATGTATAAACTAATCCAATTATAAAAAAAAAAAAAAAAATATATATTTAACATGATAACATAAACTACAAAATTAATAGTTGCATTGTAATTTGTAATAGTGATCAGGCAGAAACATTTAGATAATGATAATCATAGGCTGGAAGGAAAAAGATTATAATGGCATTTAAGTTTCGAAATGCATGATGCTTTCACTCTTATCCATATGATAAAAATTCAAACTTGCATCAGGCTTACTAAACCAGTGTTCCGGTATTCCTCTGATTCTAACCTTTCTCAGAACGTTGTTTCGCAGATCATAGTAGAGAATGTAATAAGGGTAAATCAACAGTCTATATGCAAACATAACCTCACCGTTTGGAGTTATACCATCTACCGTCAGAGTAATATTCTTATCGAGTAAATGCATCTGATAAGAACTCAGCAACATAATTTCACCACTATATGTAATATGTGTTATGATTATTGGAAGGTGCTCTTGCTCCGTAATAGATAGTCCCATTGATGTGTATTTCTCTAACTATTGGAGAGTGATTTCCAATGCCTTGAATGTTCCTCCATCGCTTCATCGGATCTCCCAATGTGAAAACTTGACAAACGTGCTCCGACTGATATTGTTCTAAACCATTAATCACGCATAAAACCACCAAACCTTTGCATTTAAGATGAGAATGATCAACAATATAGCAGGTCTATTCGAGCTAGGGGTTTTGTTAGTTTGGAGTCAAGAAGCTTGCTAGCTAGTCAAAACACCTATGCAAAGTTGATTTTCAAAACATGTAACCTTTGCGATTACCGATGTTGGCCTAGTTATGTAACTCATAAATTATTAGCATTCTCCAAAAATCCAACCATATCAACAGACTAATCTAATCCGCCTTGATGATATATTAACATAAAAAGAAGAACCATTATTGCTAATCTAATCCAACACATTACTGCTTTTTTTTTTGCAACAGAAGTAAAATTGAAATTACATAATAAATAATTGCATTGTATTATTCAACGCGAGAACAATAATAGGATAATGATAATCTTAACTTGGAATAAGAAAAAAACAAAACAAATAATGGTATTCAAGCTTCCAAGTGCATGATGCTTTCACTCTTATCCATCAGATTCACATAGTAGAACGACTTAGTAAATCCCTCAAGTTTTCCTTTTCCTTTGATTTCAATCTTCTTCAAATCATTCTTTTGTAGATCATAAACGAGAATGTATGAAAGGGAAGAAAAGTTACCGGGCACCAAAATAACTTCGCCTTTTTGAGTTGTGCCTTCTAACTTAAAGTCAATATTTTTATCGAGTAGATGGATCTGACAAGACGGTAAAACCAGTGATTTTGTCGACCAGTTTCCAGCACCTTCCAAGACCCATAAGTCCGCATAACCCTTTCCTCCAAGATTGGTATGATCAAAAATAGCTGGTTTTCCACCATATCGAATCAAACCCACATATTTGCCAAATTTAGACACGACATGAGGTACTTGGACCATATTTAACTTTTCACACCTAACGTCAAAACTGACAAGGATTTCGCGACACATACCAGTGGAAGCCAAATAATATATAACTCCATCGAAGCACAGTCCTGCAGGTCCGGTAGGAAAATGAGGTAAGTCAAACTGAACTCTTTTCCAGGAACCACCTCCAGCTTCTAGTACCAAGACCCAATGCTCCGAGGTTATTTGCTTCAAATATTTGGAGGATGTCATAACAGTGCAGAATACTTTGTATTGGTCAAGAACAGGGTCGTGTCCGAAAGAGTAGACGACTATATTATAAAAACGTTTTTGGGAAAAGATTGTGGATTTTACGGCGGGTAAGTGTAGGCTTTGTCTGGTGGTGGGATTATAGATGCACGCTTTAGAACAAACATTGTATAAAAGCAAGCCGCGAAGAATTTCCACGTTGCGTCCTCCCATCCCTGGCACGGCCAAATCTTGGTAGAAATACTTATTAGCAGTATTACTAGAAGATGATTTCAATGATAGCAGAAGAGACTTGTGGGGCTTGTTGCAGACCTCCAACAGCAATGAACAACACTCGCTCTGGAGCTGGTCCACCACAGTGATGTACAGACGAGACGGCCGCTGTGGAGATGCGAGCGTAAAATAACGGTTGCTAAAATATCGAGAACAGATCAGAGAAGACCAGAGCTTTGAAACGCACTTGAACCTCATCAGCGATTTAGCAGGTAATCTAGCCATAATCTCGATCAGTAGATCCAAAGGAATCTCCGGCGCAACGAAATTATTGTCTCCTCTTCGTCTTCGTTTTCTTCCTCTTTCTCTTTCTCTTTCTCTTCCTCTTCTCATCAACTTCGACTTTGACGACCTATTCGACTTTGACGACCTATTCTTCCGAGACACAAATAGAGGCTTACCCATAGCTAGAAATTCACAAGCTCCAGCACACACTTAAAAGCATATAAAAATCCCTACTCTTCTATAGATTTATATATATATATATATATATAGAAGCAGGAAACTTTGATAAATTTTACTTTTTTTTCTTGGAAAGAACAAAAAAATAAATAAAGTGAGGTCTTTTTCAGATATGTATGAAGGA
The DNA here is from genome assembly GCA_023657505.1 of Camelina hispida. Taxonomy (NCBI): domain Eukaryota; kingdom Viridiplantae; phylum Streptophyta; class Magnoliopsida; order Brassicales; family Brassicaceae; genus Camelina; species Camelina hispida. The sequence goes on along the minus strand of CP094636.1, from coordinate 31,774,048 downwards.
GAAACAAAGCGAGCAGGGGTGATCAAGAACAGGATCATGTCTTCTTGAGCAAAGATGTTGGACTTACGTGCGGGTAAAGTTAGGGTTTTGTCTGGTGGTGGGATTAGAGAGAATACATGTAGATCCGGTTTAGTTTCGGTTTAGTTAATTAGAATGATTTCCGGTTTAATTAGTTTACCGTAATCTTTTTGTTCATCAACTTCAGTTACTTCACTTAAGTTACTTGTCAATTATACAACGCTGACCTAGTTATTACAGTATAAGTTTATAATTAATAACCCATTAATCATCATTTTCCAAAAACTCATATAACGCTGACCTAATTATTATTATATATATATATAATATTGATAACTAATCCAATTATAATATTAAAAGAAAAGAAGAAGAAATGTATTTAATTAACGATTGTTTGTTTGCAACATGATAATGTAGATAAATTATATTTTACAAGGTTTTAATTATACTACAAAAATCTCTAATTTATCATATAAAATATAGAATTTTGAATCATGTATCAATATGTAATTGTATTTTTAAAAACATTGCATATTAAAAAATGTTGTGTAAATCTCTATTTTTAAAATCTTTTATTTTGATGGTTTATAAAATTAAATTTATCTTCTTTTTTGACAATGACTAAATGATATTTATTTGATGGTGTAGATAAATTACAATTAACATTATCTATGTACTTATTTTAAAGTAAACTAGATTAGTAGGGTTGAAATTTCTTTTATTTATATTATAATTTTAGAATAAAATACGATTCCAAAAATCACGACTAATGCTAGATTAGGACCTTATTAACTTTTAAAATCAATCATATAAATTATATTTATTATAAAATTATAATATAAATAAAAGGAATATCAACATGTGCTCTAGCACAGGTCCTAATCTAGCGTTAAAGTTTATTTTTTAATTTTTCAATATGATCCCGAAGATCACAATTAATTTTGTTAAATTAGCGAGATTTGATTCCTTTTTTATGATTGCGAATATATTTTTATCCCTTTAATAACTTTTTATTGACGTGGTTTATCAATAAAATCTGTGGAAAATAAATTGATAATATTGTGATTTTAGATATTTGGAACCATATACGTGATCTTCCGAAAATAAAGTTTAGAATATCCATGAACTATCAATTTGGAATAACCCGTTTAAGATTTTCGGTTACAATTACGATTTTATTTATTACAATTAATATATGGAATTATTTATAACCTATTTGTAACCATTTATTAAAATTATAAAGTCTACCAAAACAATGTTGTGTACTTTCCTTTTATTATAAAGGGGATTACAAAATAATTTTTTTTTTTTTGCAATTTCGTAATTTTTTAAACTATACCCTAATTACGAAATTATATATATTTTAAAAAAAATTCATAATGAAATTTAGATTTTCCTTAATTAGTTATAAATGATTTGTTTTGGTAAGATACCATATTAAGCACCCATGGATCTTGGCTATTCTAATTATATGATCCAAACTAAGTTTTTCATCAATACCAAATTAACCTTATTAATTAAAAAAAATCTAAAAACAATAATTAGTAGCAATTGAATAAGAGCCATAATTTTGAAATTATTTATTATGTACCTCTCTTTTAATATTATAAAGATGTAGGCTTAAATCATACCAAAAGAAAAAAAGATGTAGGCTTAATTTTAAGTCATCCATCATCAAGATTTTCCAATAATCCATCTCTGTATCAAAAAGATTGATTTTGTAGAGTTTTTGTACAAATTAATTTAATGTTTAGTTATAAATGCATTCTTTACTTATACTAAACCATTTCTTATAATGATTAATCAATAGTAATCTACCAAATTAAAAAAATTCTCAATTAATGATTCTTAAAAATTTACAATTTATTAACATTAGTTGATAAAAATTTATAGCAAATCAATTTTTTTAATACAAGAAAATTTATAGCAAAGCAATTTCTCATGAGAACCTTTACATTCTTACAACAATAAAAGAAAAGAAATGAGATTATAGATAGGAATTAGGTCATAAATGAATAGTTTTGGACAAATCAATATTATTGAACTATTTTGTTATTGGACAAATATTAGCAAATAGTTGGGTATGTAAATCTCCTTTAAAAAATCATCACAATTTTTTGCACCAAAAAAATCATAATCACAATTCAAGAATCCATCCAAATTGACAACTAATCCAGTGTGGCTTGATGCTATATATTAATCACATGTTGAGTCACTTTTACATCAAATACTCAACTCTATTAAATCGTCAAAAATAAACTTTCTACCTACAAAAAAAACCAGTCAAACACCAATAAGCTTACATGAAAAAACCGATAAATTTACACAGATAAAATAGATTTGTAGAACTTATGTTAGTTTAGTTAAGTCAACGTAATTTAGATGACGTTGTTGGGTCGACATGGATGGTTCACCTAAAATACCTTGTGATTTATTAATGAAAATTTTGATTTTAAAGAATAATAACATTTTTAGACATAGCAAAAAAAAACAATGTATGTTATCAAAGAGGTTTGGAACATTTGTTTATATAATACTACTTTTTATATTCCCTTTATAATAAAATGGAAGTACACAACATTGTTTTGTAGATTATATAATTTTAATAAGTTGGTTACAAATATGTTATACATTAATGATAGATTAATTGGTTACATATTATACCGAAAATCTTAAAGAGAATATTTTAAAGAATCATATCATCTAATTTACCATATCAATTTCCTTTATTAAATTATTCATCAAATAAAATCTTTTGATATCTAACTTAACATATTAATTTGTTAATTATCATTATACTTCACCTCTCATTTTTATATATGAGTCTATTTTGTGAAACAAAAAAATTATCATATTATTTATTATGATTAAAAAATAGTTTTATTTACGGATATACCATAAGCTGAATTTTTAAAAACAAATATAAATTGTTCAATCTATAAAATATTCAAACTTTAGTAATATTATTCTTTAGAAATAATATCTATTGAATTAAAATTTTTACTGAGTAACGGATCAAAATAAAATTATGTCTTATAATAACATTTAAGTCATGATGTAGAATATACATAGTTGAAATAACTTCACATATAACCTAATACAACCTATTAAAATTTTATTTTAAAATATAAAATATACAAATTTTGTATAAAATAAAATTTAACCAGTTTTATAGTACGGAACTTATCTAAAATCATTAATAATATAAAACTTACAAAATATTTTTTTTTCAAACCATCATATTTAGCATATGATTTTATTACATAATGTTTTATAAAAAAACTTTTAAAAATAATCACACAAATTATATTTTATATATAAATTACAATATAAATAAAATGAAAGCACGGATCTTAATCTAGTTTACAAATATATTTTAGTTTAGCTAATTATTTAATTCATACTGTTAAGGTTATACATCCAATTTAGAATCGTTCCTCAAGATTAAGATGAGATATTATACAACCAAAGCCTATAATATGCTATCAAAAAAATAAAAAACCAAAAATCTCTTTGGATTTCTATTTCCTCTTACAAACCAAAGAGAAACAGAGAATTTGGTTTGTGTCATCTCATGTTGCAGCACTGAGGTTTCCCTGTCAACACCAACTTATCCCACAAGCAAATCATCTGTCTCGGCGACTGATAATGCGCCGTCAAGTAATTCTCTATGCAACCAAACTGACAAAACCTGAGGCTGTGAATGTAGTCCACCGGTTTTGTACCATTGTTGAATTGTTCTACCCACATTCCCACACTTACATCTTCCATTTTGAACATCTGTATTACCAAGAATGAGAAGAAGGAAAAAAAGACAAAAGTTACATAATTGTATATGTTCTGTTTCGAATTGATTAGGAGGTAATATTGGCTGGTAAATTCAGTTGCAGCATACATACCCTTAATTTGTGTTTCTCAAACTCTTTCACTATGAAGCGAGAGATATCGTTTGATAATATGTATCCCGGGCCATTGGCATAAGGTGGATAGTCTTCCTCTGGCCATTCCTGGACAAACAGATAATGCAACATTAACTTTTGGATTCAATGAGAAAGAACAGAAACAAATGATTCTTTAAGCAAAAAGATTATAACTTTTTACCTCATGCGTAACAGCCCATTTACCCTGGCGGAGCGGTTTGTGATAATAGTTGATGTTGCCAATGTATAGACTTCTATCCGTGGGTGTTCTCTTTGCTTCACTAAGAACCGCATCCACTTGTACAAATGTATCATCATCACACTTCATGATGAATTTAGCAGCAAGTTGATGAGCCTGCAAAACAGAGAATAGAGAAACTCTTTACCTATATTGAATCTTTGAAACACACAGCATCAAGTGTTGAGCGGGACTCACCCCGTACTCGCAAATTGCAACGGTTTTGAGGACGACAAGGTCATAACTGTCCATGTAAGGGACTATAACTATATCCCCAAAGAATTCAGCTTCCTTCTTTAGCTCCACATTCACTTCCTTCCTCGAGTGCTATCCAAAAAAAAACACCTGAGTTAAGCTTGCAATTCGATATGTAAAGCTCTTAACTTAAAACTAGAGACCAAGATCACATCACATGTAAATAAGTCTAAACTTACCAGTGCAACAAAGAACCGAGCCACTACTTTGGAAGATTTAACGAGTTCATGTTGCATCCATGACCTCCTCACAGCCATCCGCTCAGCAAAATGGTTACCAGCAGAAAGGATGCCAATGAACATATCAACTTGCTCATCAGGAAGTGATGGGGCTTGCCAATTGCTAGAGAGCTCAAGATGCCTCTGAGGAGCAAAACTAGGATGCGAAGTCGGGAGAGAGCCAGCGAAAACCGAGTGAACATCTATGTCCCCGTTAATGGTTAGACCAGTAGCATCCTCGAGCGTAAACCCCTTCATACATAGCCAAGAAAACACCCACATAGACAGACAATCATCAGTTCACGTCAATTACTAACCAAACCACAACAAGTTTAATCCAGGACATTGCTTACAGTTCGGTATGGGAAGGAAGTGACGTGCTTCCCATCGACACTAACATGATAACCTTCCAATCCAGCACTAAGTGTAAGCACGAAAAGCTTATCAACTGTAAATGGAAATGGCCATTCAATGGTTACTTTCTTGCTCCGACCTATTAATCGACTAAGCCACCATGAAGCCGCCTTGCTCGACTCTTCTTTAGATGTAATACTATCATCACGAGCCCATTTCTCACACTTAACCTGACCATCAACTACAACAATAATCACTGATTAGTATCACCAACACAAAACAACAGATGAAATATAAATGCTTCTGAACATATATATATACTAACCAGTCTCTTCATCATCCCTAGATCTCCATCCTTCACATCTTTGTGCTGAGCCCCATTGCATTCTATAACAAGTGTTCTGCTCAATCACAGGCTTACCACTCCAATCACCCTTAAGCCTTGGATTCAAGTGGAGGATTCGAGGTGGATCTTCTCCTTCCACTGCTTTCAAACCCTGAAGCTCCAACTTAAACTGTGAAACCTTAACAGCTTCATCTCCTTCCTTTAACATTGCTATCTTGGGATCCTTCTCCGAGTGAGCAGCTCGTGGCTTCCCAACCACAGTAATGTGTGATCCCAGAGTTAAACCACATGGAAGCTCCATAAGATTGCCACGTTTCGAAAGATCAGACCCGGTCAATGAAACAGAGAGAGAGCACTCGCTATGCTCCTCAGTCTTCTTCTTCTTCTCCTTGTCCAAGTCTTTCAACATTTTGCCAGACTCAAGCTCTTCCCATAGCTTTCTACCAACTTCCCAAGCCACCTTAGCTGACTTATGAAGCTCCACTGACCCATCTTTACTACTCGGGTTAAACGTTTCCGGGTCAAATCTCAAACTGGATAGGATCTGAGTCGTCCTCCTCCTCCTCCTTAAACCCTGACCCGGTGCTTCCGATTGTGAACCCTCCTGGTAAAGAAGACTCTTGAAAGGTCGACTCGGAGCTCGTCTCTCTTGTAATTCTCGCTGGCTATTGTGCTTCTCGGGTCGGGTTAACGGATCCTGAGATAAAGAACCGGTTTTGAAGACGAAAGGGATTTCGAAAGTGATGAGAAGCATGTAGAGTAACCCAACCGCCATTAGTATCTGAACCGATCTCTGCTTGCTTAAAGACACGAACATATCGAATTTTTCGAGTTTTGATAACTTCTGCTTCCTCATTCCTTAAACCCTAGTGATGATGATGATCAAAGAGAAACAGAGGAATCTCCAAAAAAATTCAAAATTTTTCAAAAGAAATAATAAAAAATCAAATCTTGATGAACGGAAACAATCAGTAGATTGATGGGTTACTATAAACAATTGAAAATTCCTTGTAAAAAAGAAAAATCTTTGGGGTTTGTAGAAAATTCAAAACCCACAAGAAACGCTAAAAAAAGAAGAAAAATTTAAACTTTTCTAAAGAGAGAGAGAGAGAGAGACGTGTAAATCGTGAGATGAACAGAGTAACGCGTCAGGAGAGATTTGAAGAAGGAAGCAAGAAGAGAAGAAGCGTTAAAGGGGGAGTCCTCTCCTCTCTTTCTTCTTTCTTCTTTCTTAGTTAGTGCTGCTGACGTCTGAGTAAACCGCCGTTTTGGTCCATCTCTCTCTTCCTTTTTTTCGAATCTTTTTTCTTCCCTTTTTAAATCTTTTTTTTCCTTATTTTAATTTGGTTTCCGATTTGCTACTATGTTATTAGATTCGTTAGATTTATCTTTTATGATTTTTACTTAATTTTTAATTAAATTCTCTAAGTAATGTACAATATACATACTTACATGGCCATCCACCAATAGAATAAAAGGATGAGTAAACGTGGGTTATTTTTTCGTCGAATTTAAAATGAAAAATCAGAATTAAAATATTTAAGATTTTGAGGCTAAGCAATCAAAAGTTGTCTTGATTAACCGAGACAAAATACAATTAATATGTTATTAGGTTTGATAATATTGAATCATCATTCATCATACTGTATTTGATTTTAGTAGATACGATTCTTATTTTTTTAGTATTTTTTTGAATTCTTATTTGATTGATTAATGACTATTTAGTCGGTGTTAAATAAGGCCAACTGTGTGTATTTGCGCATTACTACTACTGATTGCATCACCAATGACTCCTTTATTTATTCTCATGTTATTTTTGACTTTTCTTTCTATAATTCTCTTAGTTCTAAAATCGTTTCATATTGTAATTAAAACAAAGCGTAAATTAGCAGAACTTGATAATCAAATTAGTGTTTCTTGTTTAAAAAACAGAAGAGTTGGAGGAATCTTGAAGAAGAATAAAAGGGGACTGAAGGCTTTTATGGGAAATGGAATCAGAGGGGAGTTGAATTGGGCTTCATGTGTGACACCTTTGCATCCAGGTGTCTTCTCTTTCTCCACTTGTCTTTTCCACCTTTATTCACTTTCTCCTCATTTTAAACTATTTAACATATATTATTCATCAAAAAATGAAAAGATAAAACCCTTCTGACCAATAATAAAATAAAAACGAAAAAGATAAATACCCCATTCCTCTTTATTCGCCTCTTTATATATCATCAATAATTTATTGTAAGATATACTATCATATACAAGGAATTATAAGTTGTTTGGTTTATCATAAAAATTGGAACCTGAAAATAAATAAAGTTGGCCTAACGAATTTCACAATTTCTATTATTTCGGGTCTTAAATATCAGTTGAACTTTTCGTTCTACGCTTTAGAGGAGCATTCAAACGATGGAGTCAATGCTATCTAATCTAACTGACTTTTTAATTCGATAAATAGTGTTTGAGCGTTTTCTTTGGTTTAGAATGTAGTATATTTTTCTTATATAATTTAGAAAATACGAAGTTTTAAGATAGAAAGAACACTCACAAGTTCACGTTCGGAATGATATAAATTTAGTATGTACTACTAGATAACAAGGTGATCACATGTTAAGCAAGGTTGAAATCATCGAAACGATTAAATTATCCTCTTGGCTCTTTGCTATATTTTGTTTACACCTACCTTCATTTGCATTTGATAGTAGTTGATTATATTTAAGCTTCCGGAGTTTAAAACAAATAACTTTGAGAACGTTGACAAACAAACAAAAAAACTAAAGCATATATCATCCAAGTATCCAACCTTCAACATTAAGTAGCTTGGAATTTGGCTTTTGTGATTAAGCATTTAATTTTTTTTTTTTTTTTTGTGGTCCATTGTCACATCCTCGTATCCTAACGTACCGGCGTGTGGTTCCCTCCACTTTATCATATCAACGTGTAATTTTTTATACACCTAACTTTCATACAACATACGACTATATTATCAAGTAGGAGACCTACTAATATAAGCACTAACCATTAATTGTAAAAGAAACTATAGTTACAAGAATAAAGAAACCAACCGGCGATTCGCGCATATTATTCATTATTGAAATATAGCCGACTTATTATGATGAATCTAAACATAAACTTTTCTTTCTTAAATAGCAGAATGAAACCTAGCTAACACGTATGTTCCTGTTTGTTAGCATGTATTAATTTCCTACTGGGCTAATTAGTATAAGCTGTTGGTGATTATAACGAGATTTGCATTCTGTGTTGTTAAGCTGTTCACGGTTTAGAACAAACTGGTACTACTAATTGATCGTATGTGCTCAAGAGCTAACATGGAAGTTATGAATTAATCTTTTTTTTTTTTTAACTATATATCTAATTTTACATCGAAGTTAAAATTTGACACCTTTTTGTAGATATTAATTAATTGCTCATGTATAAATATGTATTGTAAATCTTTGCTAAATGATAACAATATTGATGCTCTGTTAGAGACTAGATCGATGATCAATCAAAATAAGAGTTGAGTACATGTACAAATTATGCATTATACTCAATCCAATTATAAGCTTGTTAATTAGTGATAACAAGAGGTATATATGATGATCAAATGCTGGTTGTTTATAGACACAGTCGTACTTATCTCCGTATATATTCTCCATTATACATGAACAATAATAAATGATGTGCGTCATTACCAACAATATGTTTGCGTATATATAAAAGTTAAGAAATATACTGGACTTCGATGATTTTGACAGCGCGACGCATGTTTGTTGATGGACGTACTTAAATTTCTTCTAAATTTCTCCTCATCTTGTAACAACAATAGATACAATCCATCATTAGTATACCCACATCATTTGACATTTTTCTAACTATAAATAATTGAGAAAGAGCCAAATTGCAGGAAAAGAGAGAGATGATAATAGTGATGAAAATGAGAATGTATGGTTGTGCCATTACAGTCTATCTGAATACACTAGTATAGAATGTATATGTAGATTGAATAGTGTTCTAAGTTCTAATGGCGCCCACTTATGTAATATTTAAAGACTTTATATTGAATATTTTTAAAAATATAAATTAAAAGAAATTTAATAAATTCAATGCACCATATGACATATTTGAGACTTTCTATTGAATATTTTTATGATAAATATATGAGAATTTGTTAAAAATGCCTTTTTGGTATACCTTTTTTAAAAATACCTTATTTGTTGAACATTTTCATTTTTGCTCTCTTTTACATAATTACACTATGTTAATTAATTTTTAGAATTTTTTTTTAGGTTTGGGTTCCCAATTTACATTTAGGATATAGTTTTTAAGGGATAGGGTTTAATATATAGGGTTTAGGGTTTATAATTATGTCATTTTATATATTAAAAGGAGTATTTTTTAAAATGGATACAATAAAAGTATATTTTTGGAATGTGACATAGGAAAATGTATTTTTGAAAATTTCCCTAAATATATTAAAAAGAGAAATGCAGTTAAAATTTAAATTAATTTTTGCTAAAATGATTTTCAACAAAACTATGAGTTTTTGTCATTATGAAAGGTTTCGGGTTGGCTTGGCTGAGGAACAAAAGAAACTTTTATCAGAACAAAAGTCTTCGACTTAAGAATTGTAATTAGAAGACTCCAACACCGACGGTGGAACCAAAGATGATAACACTTCTCGTAAGTCTTTTTAGAATGTTTTTCGTTGACCTTTGAATCTCTCACTATACACTTATTGAATCATGGACACTAACATAATCTCAACGAAAAGAGTTGTTCACAAAACTTAAAAAGTGGTTCAGAAACAAAACTTGAACTCTAATCGAAAAAGAAAACAAATAAAGTTAAGGATAATTAGGGGGTGTTATTCAACCTTGGATTTTAATGGAGTTAGATGTATTTCAAAATCCAGTGTTATTCAATTAGGTATTTTAAAAAATACAATAAAATCTGGTGTTATTGGATTTAACATTTGTTGGATGATTTTAAATCACTTGTAAATATGTTGTTATTCTATTTCCAATGGATTTTGTTTTACTTTAGATTTTAACGTATTTTACATCCAAAACATGAACAAACACAATCCTAACAATTTTAAGTATTTCATCTCTCACACTTCTCATAAGTATCTTTCCCGATCAATAACATCCAGTGATTTCGTCATCATCATTGTCGTCATCATCATCGTCGTCATCATTGTCATCATCGTCGTCATCATCGTCATCACCATCATCGTCGTCGTTATTATTTTGACTCTTATTTTCGTTATTTTCTTCGAATAATGATTTATGCAGTTTAAGTTTGAGATGGGTTCAACTCTGTTTTGCTATTCAATCAACCCATCTCCATCAAAGCTTGATTTCACGAGGACACATGTATTTAGTCCCGTTTCTAAACAGTTTGACTTAGGTTTATCATCCTTTACCGGGAAATCAGCAGGAGGAGGAGGAGGGTTTAGGAGCCGTCGAGGTTTGGTCGGAGTAAAGGCGGCGACAGCGTTAGTTGAGGAGAAGCGAGAGTCGGGACGAGAGAAGAAGAAGAAATCGAGGTTTTAGTTGCGGAGGTGGAATCAGAGATTCGGAGGTATGGTGTTTGCTTTAGCTGCGAAGAAGAAGGGGTTCGATGTAATGTAATGTTTTTAATTTGGTTTTAATTCACAACACAATAATCTATGGATAAGTTATATTTTTATTTACCTTCAAAATAAAATAAAAATCCACTAATAAATGATTTTCAAAACCATGTGTAATGCTTTCAAATCCACTAATGACATCCAAATCCACCTTCAATGCATTTACAAAACCATTGGATTCTGAGATCTACTAATACTTTAAATCCATTAAAAACCTTTGTTGAATAACACCCCCTTAATAAATTTTGTTATTTAGATGCAAATGTAGTATTCGGAAATTATTTTGGTTATTTTGAATTACTTATTTCATACTAATTTTTATATTTTACTATATAGTTTTTTTGTGCATATAATTTTTATCCAGACACATTTTGTAATTGTAATTTATATTAACGAAAACGCAATATTAAGTGTAATACTAATATTTCCTCAATTACTATTTTACTACAGTTTAAGTGCGCAACATCACTCCACTCATCTCTCTTGTCCGATCTCACTCTCTCTAATCTCTATCTTTGTCCACCTCACACACAACCCTATAAACAAGACAAGACCTCGCAAACCTCAAATCTTTTTTTTTTTCCCTTCTTTTTTATTAACTACATCAAGTTCCTCACTTCTCGGATCCGGGTCCTAAATCTGGGTCAACCCTTTTTTTTTTTTAACGATCGTCGGAAAAAATGGACCCTCCACTAGTGAACGATTCCTCCTTCTCCGCAGCTAATCCTTCTTCCTACACTCTCTCCGAGATTTGGCCTTTCCCTGTAAACGACGCCGTTCGCTCTGGCCTCCGTTTAGCTGTTAATTCTGGTCGAGTCTTCAATAAAGACGTCTCGGCGGTGGCGGCGGCGGAGGAATCTACTGTCACCGATCTGACTGCTGGCTGGGGAGGTAGTAGAAAGACTAGAGATTTGAACTCTGAGGACGATTCTTCAAAGATGGTTTCTTCCAGTAGCAGTGGTAATGAATTGGTGAGATTTGAAAAGCTCTGAACTTTACAATGATTAATTAGTATATAATCTGAGTTTGGTTAAGTCTTTGAATCTGTAAGTTAAAGTTTGAATCTAGATCCTCAGCTATGAGTCAAAGTATAAGTCTTTGATTTAGGGATCATTGATTAGTTTATAGATTAGTGATGATGACTCTTATCCATTGACTTTTTAATGACTGAGTTGGATTTGAGCTTCAAGACCTTATTAGATGTTTTGGAACAGTCAACGCTCTTTGTTTCTTAGTATGTATTTGATTTAGGATCTTAAGCCCTTTGATTGATGATATCCAAAGTAGTAATAATGGAATGGTTGTTACATTTTGAATAGAAAGAATCAGGGGATAAGAAGAGAAAACTATGTGGATCTGAAAGCGGAAATGGAGATTGTTCGATGAGACCTGAAGGTGAAACTAGTTCGGGTGGTGGAAGTAAAGCAACTGAACAGAAGAATAAACCTGAGCCACCTAAGGATTATATCCATGTTAGAGCAAGAAGAGGACAAGCTACTGACCGGCATAGTCTAGCAGAGCGAGTAAATTTAACTTTTCTGCTTAATCACCAAATCCTTTTATCCTCAAAGATGTTTACCTTTATTTACAATGACAGTTTTGTCTTTGACAGGCTAGAAGAGAAAAGATTAGTGAGAAGATGACGGCTCTTCAAGATATAATTCCGGGATGTAATAAGGTACATGATGTTCTTTTTGGTGATCTTCTGAATGTTGTTCTGTTGTAAAACATTCAACAAGCTATTTCTGCTGATTCAGATAATAGGAAAAGCTCTTGTGCTCGATGAGATTATCAATTATATTCAGTCATTGCAGCGGCAAGTTGAGGTAAAAGTCGTTTAACTCTTGTCTGTTATATGTTGCAATCTTACATGCCTAAACATGGAATTTGGTCTTACAGTTTCTGTCAATGAAGCTAGAAGTTGTTAACTCAGGTGCAAGTACTGGTCCGACCATAGGAGTTTTTCCTTCCGGAGATGTAAGTCCCACAAATCTAATAAACACACTCTTTAATCAAACTAGTAAATCTAAAAGAACTTGGTGGTTGTGTGTGTCAGCTTGGGACTTTACCGATAGACGTTCATCGAACTATATACGAGCAACAAGAAGCTAACGAAGCGCGAGGGTCTCAACCAGAGTGGCTACATATGCAGGTTGATGGAAACTATAACCGAACGACATAAAGAAAAAAAAAAAGCTTTCTTTGATTGATGGATGTGTTTTGTAGGCAGTAAAAATGAATGCAACCCTTTATTTTTATTTTTTTACTACGCGTGTATCATTTTGCTGTTTAAAAAATCATAAGATAGATCTGAGAGAGACCAGACCAGAGAGAGAGAGAGAGATTAACACTTGATGATAAGACATTGGTTGTATTGTCCTGTTATAACTTGTAACAATTGATTCAGTGACACAAGAGATCTCTCTCATATGTTGTCCTTTGTACAATCTTTTTTAAGTTATGATGAATTAATGATACGTTTTAATTTATTGCAACAAACTGAAAAAAAAAAAGTAATCAACTTCTATAAGAAGAAGGATTTGACTTAAAGTCAAAGTAATTAAATCTAACGGCTGAGATTATTTCTTCTTCATCCCCTTTTTCAGATTAAAACTCCCAAAAATTTTCCGATCTCTTTCTCTCTCACTCAAGTTGAGGGGCGCCAAAAAAAAAAAAACCCTTTTTGACAAAGAGGGAAAAAAAAAAAGTTTTTATTTTTATTTGGGCGAAATCGATTTGACAAAATCCTGAATTTGAGTTGGGCAATTTCTTCTTTTTTCTCAATCTGGGTCTTTCTCTCTGAGTCGTGATTTGGTGTGGGCGTAAAAAAAAAAAAAAAACGCATAAGGATTTTTTTTTAAGCTATGGAGCATCAGAACGCGGTCAAAGAAGCCCTAAACGCACTGTATCATCACCCAGATGATACAGTGCGTGTTCAAGCTGATCGCTTTCTCCAGACCTTTCAAGGAACTCTCGATGCTTGGCAGGCGAGTTTTTTTTTGTTTTCGATTTCAATCTTTTAATTTTATCACTAGGTATTTTTAATCTGGGTTCGATTTGTTCTTCCTTGTTTTGTAACACTTGTGCTAGTGTTTTAATATTCGATTCCCAGCTACTTTAGACTATGTAGGTGGCATAAAGTTTCATCCTTTAGTCAATTTGTATTACCGATTCGCTTGTTAAGGTCACATACCCTTATGCATAGTAGGAGTCTGGAATTTTTCAGTACATCTAAGTTCAATTTTGCATTCTTCTGTAGCTGGTTTGATTAAGTATGTGTAGGGCGTATGAATAGATCTACCTTGTTACCCTAAACGATTTGCTAGGTCTTTATGAGCTTTACCAATATAGTCTTTTTTAGACCCATGATTGTTGTTGTGGTGAAGATGGAGGTTTGGTGAAGCAGTTTTGCAATGTTTCTTACTCTGTACTGTTTTATGTATACTAGGTTGCGGATAATTTACTTCATGATTCTTCTAGCAATTTGGAAACTTTAATATTCTGTTCTCAGACACTTCGAAGCAAGGTAAAATGCACTTTGAAATTTTCTGTAAATTGTTTATTTATTTTTGACAATCTTGGAGACTGCGCCGCTCTGTTGACATCTAGTCTGTCTTACTCGAAGGTTCAACGAGATTTTGAAGAACTACCACCTGGGGCTTTTCAGAAGCTAAGGGAATCATTAACTGTAAGTCTTTTTTTCCATTAACTAATTTTGCATAGGGTTTCTGAATATTTATGTATGTATGTTCCTTTCAACAATAACTTAATAGGAAATCTCAGTTGAACTAGTGATTTGCCTACTGTATTCTGGCTAGGTTTTACTATGATTTCATTTTTCTGGCCTATTATTAGTATTGGTATTGGAAAAGTACCTCCTTAGTGTTCCCGGAAAAACTTGACTTTCATTGTTTTCTGAAATGCAGACATTGTTAAAAAAGTTCCACAAAGGCCCCCCAAAAGTTAGGACCCAGGTAAGCTTCATTCTCCATTATGCATATGTGGGAATCTTCTGATGTGCGTATAACGTCATGTACTTTGTGTCGAGTTATCTTATTTAAGTCTTTTGTATTGTAGATTAGTATTGCTGTTGCTGCCTTGGCGGTGCATGTTCCTGCGGCAGATTGGGGAGATGGTGGTATAGTTAGCTGGCTTAGGGATGAGATGAATATGCATCCTGAATATGTGCCTGGTTTCTTGGAACTCTTGACAGTTTTGCCCGAGGTAGGGTATTTTTCAACCCTTCGTTTTCGTGTTCCTCTCACTCAGAAATTTAAGTGAATCCATGTCTCCGGCTATATGGGTGTGAAAGGCCTTGTATTTGTCTGACTTGGATCTGCTTCCGTCTTAGTTATTCTAGTATTACTGACCTCAAATTGGGTATACCTATTTGGTAAAAATATATGTACCTTTTCACTGTTTGAGTAGCATTCTATGTTACTCTGTAAGTGTTATTTCAATCCCTTGAGTATTGGCTGGACAAGACCTTGCTATTTTGCATGGTCCCCTTTGCAAAAAGTGATGGTCATTTATTTGTAATCAAATGAAGATTCTATACCTTTTTCCAAAACTCTGCCGTATATTTTCAGCTTTCCCTGTTATTATCCTGATTCCCGTTAGGGATGTTTGACTTTAATCTAGATGGTTATATGGTTATATGATGTCTTGATTTTTCTTGTCCTTCTTGCTATGGCCAGGAAACGTTTAACTACAAAATTGCTGCTCGTCCGGATCGGCGACGTCAGTTCGAAAAAGAGCTTACTTCTCAAATGGAAGCTGCACTTAGTATCTTAACGGCATGTTTAAGTATAATCGAACTTAAGGAACAGGTCAGAGCTTATCTTCAATATAGGGTTATGACATAGTTCAATAAATTGGTTGTTATTCACTTTCCATGATCCCTCTGTATATCACTTAGAAATAACCTTTTTATGTTTATAATGCATTTATGTGTTTTCTTACTTTACACTGATTTTTGCTTGCTGTACCAGTCAAGAGTCTATGTTTGCCTTGTAAAAGTATTTTTGCAAGTTTCATATAAAAGCTTGATTGCATCTTAGGTTTTCACTCACCTGCCAAAATTTTATATTTCTTCTTGCATTATATTTAGCTTCTGAATAATGTCCAGTGTTCATGTGTGAGAGATCAGCTAGTGTATTTGGTGTTGCAAGAAGTTACTTATTCAATTGTGCTCTGTAACTTTGATTTTTCAGGTTCTCGAGGCATTTGCTTCTTGGCTTCGTCTTAGGCATGGGTATGCTCTTTTCTTTTGCTTTTCTATCTCCAGTTTTTATTTAGAACAAAAGCTCTTGTAGATTAGAAATACTCATTGCGAGTTCATCAGATTGTAAATTGTTTTAAAATGAGTCACAGATCATTTCCTATGTTGAATTTTACTAGACACATAGCTAAGGTTATCCGAATCATTGCTATTGGTTTCTACTAGGTTTTTTTATTTTTATTTTTGGGCAAAATTTGGTTTCTACTAGCTAGCCTTCACTATTTTCACCAATTCAACCTAGCAAAGATGATGCTGACTAAACTGTATGCTTATTAACTTTGTGGTGGTCTTTTTCAGGATTCCTGGAGCAGTGCTTGCCTGTCATCCATTGGTGCATTCAGCTCTCTCAAGTTTGAACTGTGATCCACTCTCAGAAGCATCTGTGAATGGTATACTCGTTGGAAAGACTAATATATACATAGGGCTTAAGCTATTCTTATTGAATTGTGGAAATTAGTGTTTGATGCGTGTTCATTATAGAATTCAATATTAGAGTTTTGATAGATAAACTTCATTTTCAACTTCGCAGTTATCTCTGAATTGATACATCACACAGCATCACCAAGTTCTGGTGGTATTTCTGCACAAACACCCTTGATTCAAGTTATTGTGCCTCAGATTTTAAGTCTTAAGACCCATCTAAGGGATTCTTCAAAGGTACTGTTTACCTTTTTCTATTGATACAAGTTGATAGCTGAATCTGCTTAGTGTTAAGTTTCATTATTTTACCAATTTTCTGTTTCACACTGGTCTGCGGCTTGAACGGCTATGATTCTGATTCTGTTGCGCCTGGACTCTATTAAGAGAAAGGTTATCAGATGCATCAAATAGTAGGAAGCTAATCACCTTTACTTGTTTAACTTTGAAACTGTAGCGCTAAAAGGGTGGTTTTCTGTTTATATGACTTGGATATGTGGCTAACAATGTCCCTCATAATTAGTTGTAATCTTGGCATGTGCTTATAATTTTTTCTTTTGACTCTTAAAATTTATTTCACTTACAGGATGAAGAAGATGTCAAAGCCATTGGTCGATTATTCGCTGACGTAGGCGATTCATATGTTGAACTGATAGCTACTGGTATACAGCTTCATTTCTGCTACTCTGCCTTGTTTTTTTGAAGTGTTGTGTTTCACGTCCCTTGATTGCGTCGGGTGCGCAAAAATGCTTTAGTTGGTAATCTAATGTATTCGAAGGTACTATTTCTGGCTTCTAGGTTCAGATGAATCAATGGTTATTGTGCATGCCCTGCTGGAAGTTACTTCACACCCAGAATTTGATATAGCCTCGATGACCTTCAATTTTTGGCACAGTCTTCAACTTATGTTGACAAAGAGGTAACTTCCAGCCTTTTCTATGTTTGTTGGGTGTTCCTATGGTCATATTCTAAGAGTGTGATTTTAATTTATCAGGGATTCTTATAGTTCCTTGGGTAGTGAAGCATCCATTGAAGATGAGAGAAACCGAAGACTGCATATCTTTCAGCCAGCCTATCAAAGCCTTGTATCTTTGGTGAGTGAGTCATCAAATACCACTCAAGCTCGTTTTGTTAGCCACTCTTATAGTTTTACTAAAAAATAAATTGAATACCAGGCTGTTTCTAATTGTTTGCTAATCCAGAGACAAATTGATATTTCATGCATGGGTGACTTGTGTTTAATTTTTTATTGCTCTTTCGAAAAATACTGGATGTCTTAAGTTTTATTTGATTGATCATCGTTTGGTGAAAACTATATATATGGGGTTATAGTATGCTCTGCAGTTTATGTCACCTATACTCTGGTTCCCCTTCACAGGTTGGCTTCAGAGTTCAGTATCCTGAAGATTATCAAGGCCTGTCATATGAGGACCTTAAGGAATTCAAGCAGACTAGATATGGTAATAAAAGCTGTTTATGGCTTGTTCTCAACATTACAGTAGATCAAAACCTCTCGAGATAAGGGTGGTGAGGAAGAAGAGTAGCCCTCAGAGCTTTCTAAATATATCAGCCTGACCTTGGATTTTCTTAATTTGACAGCTTAGCACTATTGTTCTCCCTTTGTTGCCATCCTTTAGACTTGTTTCTTGAAGCAGATAAAGTATTGTTCTTCTGAGGTTATTTGGTTGTTTTAGTCACTTAGCTTTGGTAGGGTGCTGTATCTCGTAATGTCTCTTTTGATGGATTTATTCCTCTTACATATGTTGATATGTTACTACTAGTTGTGCTCTCAATCATCTCCGATGAGACCAATTGCCTCATGCTCTGTCAATCCAATTTGACTAATAAATTTTGTGACATTTTTCAGCTGTTGCAGACGTATTAATAGACGCAGCGTTAATCCTGGGAGGGGATACTACTCTTAAGATTCTCTATATGAAGCTTCTCGAGGTTTGTGCTTTGGATGTCCACGCATGCTATCTGTTCTATCATTAAATAAAATTAAGCAATGGGAGATATTGAATCAGCAGTTTTATATACTGAAAGGTCACGATCAATGTATAACACAATTAGGATTATCAGAACCAAACAGTTACAGTTATTTCCATCATTTGGATTTTCAGCATCTTAATATTTGTGACATATGTACTTAGGCCAATGCTCAGACAGGAAATAATTTTCAAGAATGGCGTCCAGCAGAAGCTATTTTGTTCTGTATATGGGCAATATCAAATTATGTTTCAGTTGTTGAAGCTGAAGTGATGCCCCAGGTTTGTATTTATTATACATAGTTACTCCAAGCTGCTGCCAAATAAATATATTTTGTCTTCTCACTGCCGACGAAATATGGGTTTGCCTTTGTCATTTTCATTCTCTTAAATTCTGCTTTCAGGTGATGGCGTTGCTTCAAAATCTTCCTCAGCAAGCGCAACTACTTCAGACAGGTGAATAGGTTTTCTTCCTAAGTTTTATTTGTAGAAGGTGAAATAGCTGCTTGGTGGAAACCACTAGCGTATGCTGAAGGCACCTTCCAAGTTATGCTTAATTCTTTCTTAATTTAATAGCAAATGCGTCTGAAGCCTTTTCTTTAATGCAAGACATCTGCTTCCCTATTTGATTTCAGCATGCTTACTTGTTGGGGCATATTCAAAATGGCTTAATGCTGCACCAGCTAGTGTTTCAATATTGCCATCAATCATTAGAATACTTATGAGTGGAATGGGCACATCTGAAGATTGCGCAGCAGCTGCAGCTTTGGCTTTTAGACATATCTGTGACGGTATTGTATCTGCTCTTACAAACTTGACCTCTTCGTTTTCTTTCTGAGCATAACATTGACATTATGACAAGTATACATATACTACAAATCTGGCTATCTTTTTTTGTTTTTTTGTTTCCCGAATGAGATCATGACAAAGATTTGATTTAAAACAACAATCTGATGGTTACATAAGATTAAGCAGCCCCCTTTTATTAAAAACATTCTTTCAGGGTTGCTGTAGAATGTTTCTCTTCTTGATTTCTCCTGGCAGAATAATGCTAATTAGTTTCATGGACTCTTTCACTTTTCAGGAAATTAGTTTGTAGTTATAACTCTTTCACTTGCAAACTAAATTAAATTTTGGTTGTTAGTTTTATTCTTAGGAAGTATGAAGTTCTCACATTTGTAAAATTCCATTGAATTGTGCATACTGACATGCTTCAAAGATGGCAGCTAGTCGAAAGGTCTGACTGGAACCTACGCTAACGGATCTGACTTCGACTCTACTGAATTGCTAGCATATAGGGTGCATTGCAATGCTGGCAAGTATTTGGAATTTTGTTGAATGCTTTCCTTGGACTGAATTCTGTTTTCCATACTAATTTTAAATAAAAGCTTGTAGCTATCTAACATCTAATGCTCTCTAAATGTGATTGCTTGTTGTTGATCAATTTAATTTTTCCTTTTCTCCCCATTGTGAGAGATACATGAAGGTGTTTTTGTGTTGATACTGATACGCATATATTATATTTGGTGTTTTCTTTTATAGGATTCAAAATATTACTATCTTGGTTTGTAAACATCTGATGCCTGTTTAAATAATGTTTCATTGTAGATTGCCGAAAAAATCTTAGTGGGTATTTTGAAGATTTGTTTGCTATCTATTGTATGGCTATCAATGGCGGTGGTGGTTATAAAGTCTCTGCTGAGGATTCACTAAATCTCGTTGAAGCTTTAGGGTATGGACTCAACTGAATGATGGAGAGATCTCATTTATATGTTATTGACATCTCTTAAATATGATTATGCAGTATGGTTGTTACCGAACTTCCTTTAGATCAGGCCAAGGGTGCTCTTGAAAAATTATGCTTTTCAGCCGCCTCTCCTCTAGAGGTTAGCCATCTTGACTATTTGCATGGTTGTTTGACATATTAGTGAGGAATTAAAATGATGGGAACTGTAAATCTGTGAATCAGGAAGCGGCGAAAGAAGATTTGGACAAGAAGCATGCACGTGAATTAACTGTTCATATTGACCGGTTTGCCTTCCTCTTCAGGTTAGTGTAATATCTCAACAATGCGATTTATCTACGCGTGTTTAGTTTAGTCTTGCTAACTGATCCTACCACATTAGGTATGTGAACCACCCTGAAGCGGTGGCTGCTGAGATTAATAAGCATTGGGCTATTTTCAGAGTTATATTTGATACGTAAGTGAATCTAGACACATGATGATTAGCATGTTCTCTTCATATTGCTTTTTACGTAGCCTCTTACTTTGAAATGGTTTTTACTGCAGTCGTCCTTGGGACATGAGGACTATGGAATCTCTATGCAGAGCATGCAAATATGCTGTGAGTTTCATTTCCTTTTTCTTCCCTACTTGCTCCATAAACATTCCTGAACACCATTATTTTAGAAGTCTTTTTTTACCTGTCTTGTTCTTGTTCCTAAACATAAGAGAAAATCTAAAAACTATTTTTCGGATGACAAATTTTGATAAAGAATACTTCACTAAAAGAAGACAATGGTTGGAGTATGTTTGTAGGTACGTACTTCTGGAAGATACATTATTAATACAATCGGAGAAATGTTGGCAAAAATTCAATTCCATTATCAGCAGCATCATCAGCCATGTTTTCTATACTTATCCAGTGAAGTTATAAAGGTAATAATATGTGTCTTTTTCATTCAGTGGAATGCTAACTGAAAAGCTATAGAGAAACTAATCTTTGTCGGATCTGCAGATATTTGGTTCTGACCCATCTTGTGCTGACTACTTGAAGAACCTCATTGAAACCCTCTTTGCACATACAACATGTCTGATGACAAGTATCAAGGTTAATGATTTCACTTAGGAGTATGCTATCGTCAAGTTTTTAGTTTAAATATCCTATGTGGTGGCTGATTCGCTGTTAATTCTTACAGGAAGTCACTGCGAGACCAGATATAGCTGATGACTGCTTTTTGTTAGCTTCTAGATGTCTTCGCTACTGTCCACATTTATTCATTCCGTCTCCTATATTTTCACCTCTTGTAGATTGCGCAATGATTGGAATCACAGTGCAGCACAGGTTTACCCTCTCTCTCTCTAAAGCCACAAGCTGCTTTTCCTCAAAAGTTTTGAAATGATGTTAATTATATCTTTTGAACTCCTTTTCCAGAGAAGCCTGCCACTCGATATTGACCTTTTTATCCGACATTTTTGACCTCGAGAAATCTGTGAATGAAAAACAGTTCGTACTAATCAGGGACAATATCATTATTCCTCGGGGAGCTACAATCACCAGAATATTGATAGCCTCATTAGCTGGAGCACTTCCCAGTTCTCGGCTAGATACGGTAAATTTAGGAAACCTATATTTTTGCTGCATTTTGAGTGATGTTTTTGGCCATTGCGAACTGTTTTTGTTTTGTTTTTGGGTATTGGCTAGGTAACATATTCGCTGCTAGCTCTGACAAGAACATACAGGCTACAAGCAGTGGGTTGGGCTAAGGAAAGTGTTAGCCTGATACCTCGAACAGCCTTGACAGAGACTGAATCTACCAAGTTCTTACAAGCGTTGTCCGATGTTGCTTATGGAGCAGATGTGAATTCTCTGATAGGACACGTTGAGGAACTCTCAGATGTTTGTCGCCGTAACCGTACTGTTCAAGATCTTGTTCAGACAGCTTTGAAGCCTCTTGAGTTGAATCTGGTTGCTGCTCCTGTGTCATAGAGATGATGGAAAAACAAAGGAAGTAAGAAAGAAAGAAAGAAAGAAAGAAAGAAAGAAAGAAAAAGAAAGAAGAGTGAGAAGAGCCATCAAAGAAGGTCAATTTTTGCATAGACCTCTCTTTGATGGTTTCAGAAGATGAGAGATTTGATGTTTTTGTGCATTTATTTTTACTGTTTTAGCTGTTCATAAAGATTTTTTTATTCTCATTCTGGTGTGAGCCGTTTGTTCCATTGTTTGGCCGGTTTATTTCCAGAACCAAAATCTTCTATTAAAAATTTAAACCGGGTGATGAGATACACAAGGGATCCTTGACCCTTCAAGGATCGGTATGATTTTGAGTGGGATCATATACAAAAAAGCATCGATTATTTTCTGTTTCATCTTGCAGAGTATCAAGTTTTAAGAAAAAAAATCAAATCTTCTTTGGAAAATTTAATTATTAACATTTTTCACATGTTTTTTTTTTGTTTACTTAATGTCTAATTAACTTTGCAACATAGCAAGTATGCATGTCTGTGTCTCGCACTTTTCACTCAATTACTACTGTCTTGTCTCTTGCTCAATTAACACATTTTGGTGATAATCAGTTTCACTCTAAAGTTTACTTTATAACTCCACTAATTGAGCATTATGTTTGGCTCTGTTTTTGTTGAATTCAGTCTCGGATACCTCTTTTCTAATTTAGATTTCATGTGTTCTCTGATTCCTGACAGAAATTAATTATTATTAGTATTGCTTTTTTTTTCAGGTTTTTAGTTGCCCATACTCAATTATGTAAATTCTATAATAAATTAATTAATCAGTGCTATGTAAAGTTCTCTTTTCAAAAAACTTTTGAGACCTACTAAACTGTTTAATTGCCCATGAAGTCACATGTGACACTCAAACACAGTTTAAGCACTAATTAATTCAACGACTAGATATATAAAAATGCAGAAAAAAACAGTTCCCAACTACTTCAATTATTCAGTCCGTGAATTTATTAGAGAAGCCAGCTACTTTAATCAACTTTTTTTTATGCTTATGTTATGCTAGTATTGTTTATATTTTTGAACCCACACAAGAACTGAAAAATACTTACAGATTCATCGTTTGTGATACAATATATTACATGAAAATTGAAACTCATTTACCTCATAACGCAAACACACCATGAGAAAGAACAAAAAGAAACAACACAAGAAATTTTAGCAAAGAACTCACTGGAGACATTGAAGATATCTTTGATCTCGATCTAATTAGTAGAATTTACTTTCAAGGAATCAAGAATACGAAAACGGTTGAGAGCTTAGGGTAGTAATATAAATATATAACTTAGCAACTCAGTATGAATCACCACATTCACATATAGTGGTTTTGTGATCTCTCACAAGCTTTGAAGGTTTTGTCTCTCTTCAACCTTCAATTGTGAGACATACCTGCAAAAGAACTATATACTGTTAGTTATGTTATTGATCAAACACAAAGAAAGAACACTGAATCGAATCGACATAACTCAATTTATTTACCTGCAGATCCATTATCTGGTCGAATTTCAGCTAATGGGTTGACTATAAATCCAGGAGAGCCATTAAATCGATGTCTCGAGTTTTGTATCCGAGTGGCTTCTGCACTTCTGTTCCTATAAGTGGACAGCCTCGATGCTGAATACTTTGAATCGTCTTTCTTCCAGAATTTGGATCTGATGAAACTTCCAGGAGGGAGGAGACAACAGTTGTTTTTGCTTGAACCGTTACTCATTCTCCCATTTGAAACCGCTAAGTCATAAGATATCTCATCCAGTGCAAGTTCTAAGCCCTGAACTCGGGTTTCCAGACCATGCATTCCTTGTTGTGAGCTCCCGACAAATCTCTAATGAAATGACCAAAAACAAGAACACAGAATGAGTTTCACGAACAGAGGAAATGAATAGCAATATGGATCTTCTTAGAACAAACCTGAAGAAGATCCATTAGATTGGCTTGTTGTTGTTCAATCTGAACAAGCTGATTACGGATCAGAGATATATCTTCAAGCCCTTTGCAGTTTCTACTATTTGGGTTTTCAGACAAGACATGATGTCCTGTTGCCATTGTAGCACCTGGTGGTGGGACATTGCCAATCAGAGAACTGGACACACCTCCTAGCTTCTGCATCCTGTCTTGACTAGAATGACTCGTTTCCATTGCGTTCTCGTTATGATCACAAAGTCGTTCATCTTCAAGAGACACATTAGTGGGAATACTAGCTCCTCCAGCTTTCCAGTCTAGTCTTCTCCTTACATTTTGTTTTGTCTGTGATATTTTCTTCTGATCAATGCTTTTTCTGTTAGCCTGTTTCTTAGCCGTGGTGGCTAGTGAACTCCCAGGTGGAGTCGATCTGTTAACCATATGAGTTCTTGATTTAGCAGGTGTTGAAGCAACTCTAGACCCTGAAGGGTATCTTCCATCACTTGCATCACCTAGAATCAAGAAAACATGGTCAAATAGACACAAAGGATCTAAAGTATTTGTACCAAACAAGAAAACGTTTCCTGATTTGGCTAAAGATCCAATAGTGAAGGGAAGATACCTTTAGAAGAAGCATTAGATCTGGGTGGAGAAACCTCTTCTGACAAATCTGGAACCTGTTTCCATGCCTCTATCATCTGATTCATCACCTCTCTCACAGCTTTCACCTAAAACAATATATAAAAAACTGAAATCTATAACCAATGTTTTAAACCCAAACCTTACCATTCAGATGGATGAAGGAAACAACCAAACCTTACCTTATCATATTTCCTGCTTTCAAAGATCTTCAAGCACTTAGACTTGAACTCACCTAACTCATTTCTCTCCATCGTAGCTAACTTACCCAAAGCTTCAGCAGCTGCTTTCCTCGCAGCCCAATCTTCACTAACCAAGAAACTCAACAAGCAATCAACTAAACCTTTCAACCCACCGGAGCTCATTCCAGACAAACCACCAGCACCAATCACACTTCCGATCACAACAACCCCCGCAGATTTCGCCTTAAACGCGTTACACTTAACAAGCTTCTCCAATCTCGGCAAAAGCGTCTGCCCTAACCTAACCGGATCCGGATCAGACGCCGAATCAATCGCCGCGGCGAGACAAAGCGCGGCTCCGATCTGCGCATTAACCTCCTGCTCAGTGAAAAGCGTGTCAGCCAACGGCTTCATAAACGCCGAATAAAACGGAGGCTTCGTCGTGCGTGAAGAGATCGCCGACACAGCCGCGACGCAACTCGACCTAATCGAAGAGTCAGGATCACGGAGACGTCTCGTGATGCGAGTGAGTATCTTAGAGAGGAAAGGAGACAGAGAGTTTACAGGAAGAGAAACTGATAAAACGGCGAGCAAGTGGATACAATGCTTACGAACCGCCGGTTTATCTCCGGTGTCGGCGGAGAGTATAACGGAGATAAACGACTGGAGATTCCCGGTGGATGAGGATGGATCAATCTGTCTAGCCATTAAATCGAGTTCTCGAGCCGCCATTGTGAACGTATCTCGATCTCCGAGCTTTGTTAACAACACGGACATGTTTTGCTTTGAGTTCTTCGTCGTCGCCATTTTTTCTAATCGATTTTTTTTTTGTTTTCCGGTGACGGTTATTGGATCAGTGATGCGGCGGAGACGGTGGTGGATCTGGGGGAATAAGAATTGGCAGTGGCATTAGTGTAAAATCACAACTTTGACGGTGGTCGGTCGGTTGTGACTCACTTTAATCGTCTGTGCGTAGCTCTGTGATTTTTATAACCGTCTTTATATTATATGATGAAGATGATGACCTGAAACGATGCCGTTTCTTTAGGTGTCTGCAAAAATAAACACGCCAGGGGAACATGTCATGATGTTGGTTATAAGAAATAGAAGTATCACGCTTCGTTTTCCTAAATTATTATTTTTGGAAATTCCCTTTTTTTATTGGGAATTGTAGAAACAAAAAGTACATTATATTTTCAAAATAATCAAAGATTTACAAAGCATTATGGTAATAAAAATGTTTGTTAATGTTAAGGAGTACAATTTAACAAACATTGTAGTGCATTTCTTGACCATAGTTTGTATAAAAATGATAAATCACGCCGATAATGGTAGATCAACTAATCTTTGAATGATGAACCACGGCTAAGAAACAAGCTAATAGAAAAAGCATTGATCAGAAGAATACCAGTCTAACAGCATCACATACAAAACCAAATGTAAGGAGACGTTTTTGACTGGAAAGCTGGAGGAGGAGCTAGTATTCCCGCTAACATGATCATAACGAGAACGCAAATGAAACGAGTCATTCTAGTCAAGACAGGATGCATAGTATTAAGCTAATAAATACCTTAAAATTAAGTGTAGGATATGGTATTTTATAGTATTAACTTGTTTATTAATGATGATCTCTTTAAATTTAAGGTTTGGTGTTTAGGATGATAGAGTATTAAGATAATCTAATTGTTCTACACTCCTACTTGATGTAACATAATTTGTACAACTTTACGTTGGTCATTAAAGTAATAATCTTATGGGGTTAGTCATTAGAGTTTCTTTTACGAAATTGCTATACCTATCAAGATCATATAAAGTGATAGAATTTGGACAACACATCCAACTATGAGTATGAATGTAGAAAATATATAACATATGAATTGTACCTTTCAAACATCAATATGTGCAAATCAAGCAAAAAGTAACTTCATTTGTTGGACTTCTTTGTTATACGTTCCCCCAAGGGTCAAGGTGGTTCAACTTAATATTCTAAACATTTTATATTACATCTTTGGTGAACCAATATTATCAAATAAGGAGCTTGATA
Organism: Camelina hispida; assembly: GCA_023657505.1. Classification (NCBI taxonomy): domain Eukaryota; kingdom Viridiplantae; phylum Streptophyta; class Magnoliopsida; order Brassicales; family Brassicaceae; genus Camelina; species Camelina hispida. The sequence continues at coordinate 31,746,884 of CP094636.1, read as the reverse complement.
GCTCTTTTTTCTTGTTTTTATTAAGTAGCAGTTTAACTCGCATGGTTTATGAAAAACCTGTGGTCAGTGGTGGATATGTTATTGTTGAGTCACAATTACATTATGTTGAAAACTAAAGGGTGTCAAATTAGACTTCGGTTGGAGATCCTGTCGACACCGGTTTAAACCGAATTGGGCCAGAGAAAGGCCCAATATAGAGGTAGGCTGCACCGAACTCTGCAACTCGTTTCGTGTAACTCATTCCGTGTGATTGATTATTCACAATGAGGTACTAACCTAATCCATGAACATGATATTAATCGTTGGGTTAGACAAAGTACAATCTATAAAACAAAAGTACAGATAAGCTAAGGAATATTTAAAAAGAAGGAAAAGCAGAGATTCCACAAAACGGCAGAAAAAAAACAGAGTTTGGTTTCACTGGACACTGTCTTTTTCTTTTTGTCTACTTTATTAGATGCCATTTTCATCCAGTAAACAAACATTATTGTGTGCTATTATTAGAAAGATATCAAACTGTGTAAAGGCATAGAAAGACAAGTAAGTAAGACTCATGAGCTTTTTCTTGCAGCCAGAGCTTCTTTTCTCCTGGCAGCTTTGACAAAGATCTGAAAAAAAAAAAAAAAAGATAAAAACAAGCAAAATACTTTCATTAATCTAGGTGTGCCTAGTGAGTCTCTGGACTCTTCCTCAGATTGATTACTGAACCATACCAGATTATGTTTCTAGGCTAGCCATTTAATTCCAGCTCTCGAGCCGCCATTGCGTAGTCTGGTTCAGCCTTGAATATGGTCCATCTTCTTGATTAGGCGTTCATTAATCCTCAGGATCAACAGAAGTCAGGTCAAGCGGGTAACGAAGTATGGCTCCGATTCCTTCAAGCCCTTTGCAAAACTGTTTCCCTTCAAGTGATTTGTTGTTTACAAATTCTAGCGCACAACCAAAACGTGTCTGTTCATTACCCAGCCAATCCAAAAGCGACATCTTCTCCTCCACATCTAATTCACTACTGAAGTTCTCCGTGTTGCTGCCTTCTTCTTTCTTGTTCAGGAGGTGTTTGATCACAGTTTCACCCGTTTCACGGTTCTTCAACACATATCTGTTGACATCAAGATTTTCCCACAGAATAAGTGTCTCGACAGCACCCGGCTTAGACTCCAGGACCTTCAACGTATCATCAAGTCCATAGACATACTTGCCAGTTTCCTTAGTGATCTCGTCAAACAACTTGACAATAACACGCCTGTCTCTCGCCAAGACTTTAGATGTCTGGTGGATAGCAATATGGAAACCGCCTTCTCCTCCAATAGTTACATCCACCACATTCACAATCTTCGCCGCAAGCTTGGGATCAAACTTATCTGACTGAGTCAAACTAGTCTTGTAATCCCCACAAGTAGCAAGTATCAGACCATCCACGTTAGGCTCCATTGTTGAAGGGTTAATGAAGTAGTGTGTGGCGAGCTCAGCAGATTTCCTCACATAGTTATCCATACGGAGACGTTCAGCTTCCTCAGCTGCTTCATAACTTCGTACCATGGGGGGGCAGTTATAATCATGGAAATCGTGAAGTACCTCACGGGTGTAACCACACAAAGTTCCAAGGAGAGTCTCGTGACCGTCCATTACAATATACCCTAACTTCTCATTCATGATGTCTCCTCCCATTATTTAAACACTGCCACCAAGTTGAACTGAAACTGGAATAGAGGGAGATAGAATCACCCAATCAAACCCTTATGCGTCTGTCGAAAACAAATTCTAATACAATTAGATCCAAACTCGAAAACCCTAAGTTAATTTCAATCAAATCAAAATAACTCATACTATATCAGACGAGATCTATTGATGAAACAATAGGAATACAACCAAACGAAGAGAGAAAAGAACAAAAGATATAGTATGATACATGATCGGTCGGAAAGAACGAACCTCCTGGTGGTGATATTAAGGACACCGTCGTTCAAGCTTACAACCTTTTTTTTAAAAAAGGAGGATTGGTCGCGGGAGATAAATAAATATATATACTAGCATTTCAAGCCTTAAACTTTTAAAAAAAAAATTAAAAAATTCAGGACATATGGTGCAAAAGCACCGTCCGCACCGCCTCTAAACCGGGCCTATTATTTTTTGGGGTTTAATATCTAGATTTAATGGGCCTAATCCTAATTCTTTACCAATAATACTACATAAAATATTAAAATATTACTAGTTTGTAATGTTGATTGGAAGAACGAAAATAAAAAACGAAAAAGGAGAATTTTGTAAACGGAAAAAGAGTATTGATCAATATGTAGTCATCATCAAGGCATACAATATATATAATTACTTTTGACCAAAAAAAACAATATATATAATTACAAAATTATATCATAGAATATATCCTTAATTGATAATAATAATCTTATATATTTAGGATTTTGAACTGAATTATCGGAAAACAAAAATGGAAAAAGAGAATTTTGGTTCAAGATAAACCACAAGCATCAATCACGTTCCTATCAATATCAAATAAATTGATAGAATTTTGACAATATACCAAACTATAAATACAAAGATTATGCTCTAAGAATTTCTTCTCGTATGAACTCCTCCTGGACCATCATTTGCGGACTATATATAATTACAAAGCTATATCATAGAATATATCATAAGTGATAATAATAATAATAATAATAATAATAATAATAATAATAATAATAATAATAATAATAATAATAATAATAATAATAATAATAATAATAATAATAATAATAATAATAATAATAATAATAATAATAATAATAATCTTATATATTCAGGATTTTAAACTTAATTATCGGAAAACGAAAACAGAAAAAGAGAATTTTGATTCAAGATAAACCAAAAGCACCAATCACATTCCTAGCAATATAAATTCCACTGAGATATTTATGTTCAAAATTCAAAATATGGCATAATATTTAAACTGAATCACCTTAATGACCTAATCCTAATATCTTTACCTATAATGTTATCTTGAAACATTTAAAAAAAACAAACAAACAAAAAAAATTGAAAATTTTACATAAACTAGTCGTCGTTCTAACATTTATATTTTCTAAATGTCATGATTTTGGTATAAGAATCGGATTACACTCACTTACAAGTCACATCACAGAGACTCACTTACAAGTCACATCACAGAGACTATAAAAAACCTATGTTTTTGTAAGCTTTCAACAAAAATGAAGCTGTCCAAAATCATATTCACATCTTTAACACAAAAGATGGAGATAACAAATGTAAGATGAAGAAAGAAAGAAAGAAAACACTTTTGAACGCCTCTGGATTATCAGAAACCCCGAGATTCACAAGCTTTCCCCTCGAGTATATTATATACATGAATCTGTTCCAGGGCGAGTCGTTTTTATTATTGTGTGTAAACTACTAACTCATTTCAGATTTTTCCTAACTGTAACATTCTTGAAAACTGAGAGCCATTTCGTGACACTGAACAGCTTTGTCCATCTTCTGCTGTGAGCCTTACCGACTGAAGCAGCATTCTTCTGTGACATGAACTCTTCAACCGCACTCTGCAAATCAGATTGCGGTTCTTCTAAGCCTAGCATCTGAGAGCAACTCCAGAGATTGTCGTAGTCTTCATATAAACCTTGTGGAATCACTTCCATGTCAACATCATCACTGTACTGGCCACTACATTCTGCTGTGTTGCGATGATTTGACACGAAACCATAGCCGTCCAAACTGGTCAAACTCAGACCGGAATAATCAATCCCGACACCGGTTTGTGAAGCAGGGACATTGAGAAAGTTCCTCATCATCGATATCTCATCATCATACGACCTTACTTCATGTAGGTGACTCAATGCAACAGTTACCATCTCCTCCGCTTGAGCCTGAATCAGAAAACACCAATTATGAAGACCTGACAATAGTATACAGACGATAAATCAAGTCAAATGTGTAGAGAGAGAGAGAGAGAGGATTAGTGCTTTTCAATCTCAGATAACTTCTCAGCAGGAATATACTGAAGATCCACGAGCAGTCCAAGCACTTGAGCTACGACATTGAAGACAACAGCAGTTTTTTTCTGAAATCCAGGAGCTTGGTACACATGGACGCTACTATCCAGAACACATGATCGAGCATGTTCCAAAGTAATTTCCCACATCTTTGAAGACATGCCTGTTCCAAGAATCTGCAAGAACATCAATCATCTTTAGTTATAAACAACCTTAAACCGCTTGGACAGATTAGAAACTATCACTGACCAAACAAAAGATTCAAGTACACAAAAGTAGTTATACACAAAACAACATAAACACACATAGAAGCCTTAGGTAGTTAACCACAAAGGAAGACGAATCTTACTTGCCGGAGTTTTGAAGAGTTTAAATGGAAATGTGTGAGGAAGTCCTTGACAGTGTTTATATCTGACCAATGAAGTCGTTTGTGAAATGCTCCATCTTTCCCTATCTTTTCCAATCTCCATACTTCATCGAATAGAGAAGGAGGATGATGCTTTCTGTACACTACAAATGAGAGAGAAAGAGGCAGAAGATACTTCAAAATTTGGTTCAATGATTCATAACGTGAGAGAGTAAAACTATACATAACAAGCCATACTTACACTCTCCTCGATGATCTCTTACCACAAAGGACTCTGTTACCGCCTCTCTAATTTTAACAAAATCAAACTGATCCACCATCCGTACCCCAAGTCTGAACTTCCTGCTCCTAGTCCAGCTAGAGTTATCTGTAAATGAAATTTCATCCATAACACCGATGCCATCGTTAAGAAGAGCAAATACATTCCCACTGAGTAGAGGTTTCTTTCCTGCTCTCTCTCTTACAATGTTATTCCTGATATCCTCAGCTGTCCAGTCACTATCTTTATCAAAGTAACCCTCAACAATAAAAAACTCGAGCTTTGCAGATGATGCGGGACCAGAAGAGACAATTTCGCCAGTTGAAGTATCGATTAGTCCAACTCTTATAGCTTGGCCTTCATCTCCTTCTATACGAGCTGAAGTAAACACAGGAAGCGATAGATTGTTCAAGAACTTTAGCTGTAAGTTCCTTGATTCCAAAGGATGAATCTCTTGCTCACAAATCCTGAACATGGGAAGAAAAATATTCATAACAGAGAGAAGTCTGAAAAATATATAATATTTATCTTGAAAAGCAGTTTACCACTTGAAGCCTGCTAGGTGCTTTCCAAGAGCCAGTTCAACTTCTTCTTTGACCTGTTCCGAGGGATGTACATTTATAAATAATATAGCTAATATAAAACACGCAATCCAAAGACAAAAAGGTATAAGATACGTACCACTTTACGAATCAAAGGCTCGAGAACAGGTTCGAGAAAATGTTTGACAGTTTGCAACCTCATCACCTCCTGAACCACACTAAATTTGGATCCAAAAGTCATATGTGAGAATTCTCATTAACACTAAGAACCCAATTCAGAAAATGTAACTTTACAATAAGTAACTTTGTCCAAAGCAAGTGACTGGGAAAAACAAAGCTTTTTATTAAGGACCTCAACTGACAACTACGGTGATTTCACGATGTCATAGATGCTAGTAGTAACTAGTATGAGTACTCATGTGTTTTAATCCACTCAAAAGTACCACTCTTTAGACAAAACCAAAACCTTTATAGCTTCCAAGCCAAGAACACGATGATCAACTAGTCTCCTCTAAAATCATGACAAAAACAATATCACTTCACTCTACTTGTTCCAATAGAAAGATGAGAACTTTTAAGACTATGATTCATCCTTATAAGCTGATAAACAAACCCAATTGATTGAATCAAAGAAGACTGATATGCTTATTTGTTTAATTGATTCCACCAACTACAACATGATCATAATTCATAATAAACCCTAGAAACAGAAACAAGATAAATACCTTTTGAATCTTCTACGCTTATCATCTGATGAGCCGCCTTCGACTCGAGGTTTCCCATCTTCAAACTCTCTCTTGTGCGACATCGTTCGTATACCCCAACAAGAGCCGTTGAAATCCACAGAGAATTTCAACCATTTACAGAACCTTTTTGTGTTTCCGTTTTGTGTGTATTTGTACAAACAAAAAATAACCGAAATTTCCGGGAAGAGAGTAACGGAATTATCGTGAAAAATATGAATCTGATCTCCCAAAAGAAAAAAAACGAGAAAGACGCGTATCTTGGAATTATCTAATCTTAAACGCTTCCCCACAAGTTCTTTCTTCAAAAGCTATGTCGCACGGAGTTGAACAAACAAAAAAAAAAAAAGGGATTTTATTTTGCAAATTCTTTGGTGGTAGTAAGAAGTAGATAGAGACAGAACCACGGAGAAGAATGGTGTGTTGTGAAGCTTTCTTTCTCAGTGTTGGGTGTGTGGGACCCATTGAAACCGCGTCAGTGACGAGGATTCCTTAAATTTTATTGCGTAACTACTGTACTTATTTACTCACTTAAAACAAAACAAAACAAAACAAAGAAAGAGTTATGTTTTGAGTTTTTTGACCAATCTCTTTTTTATCTAATCATCGTTTTTAAATCCTCCTAATTCCCGGATTAAGTGCATTCATCAAATTTCAAAGTTCTGTAATTAGCAGCCTTCGAATAGAAACGGTGTTTAGAAGAAGTTTATGTATATTACTATATCCTAAGAAGCATACGTTTTGCGTAGTCGTATAAGAAGCTATTATGATTTTATCCTTGAAGAATTTTGGTTTCTGTTCATATGAATTTTGGAATTAAACGAGGATTTTTTTTTTTTTTTTTTTGGGAGAATTATCAGAGCTGCTGGACCAAATGATCAAGCATGCGGAAACAGCAATCATCCATAATTCATTCTTGTTCTTATTCTCACATGGATATGAATCAAGTAGCTAGGTCAATAGAACAACTCTATTGGAGGATAACATTAACATCTACCCCAGCCATAAGGTCTTGTCCTAGCTAGGATTGTTCTTTCCAAGTGGGTCGACAAACAAAATAAAACATTTTAATGTTTTGATCAATTATTCAAATCGATCTGTGCCAAGTGCCAACTAGCAGATATGAAAATGTTTTTTCAGTTTTGACCCCTATATGTTTTTAACGCAGTTTTTAAGTTTATCTAGTGATAAATCATGTAGAAAGCGTAGGTGAATCCTTTGTCATATACACATAAACGCTTCTTCAACACCAATCATACACATATTCAACAATAATGCTGACCTATCCATTCTCACTTCCAACCAAAATCATAGACATAGACGCGTGATTCGGAGAATTGAGAAAAGGAAAATGAGTTTGTCTAAGTTCTATTTTATATTGAAAGAATGCAGTCTAGGGACAATCACAACCCAACCTCCACTAATCATATTTTAAAACATACTCCCTCTATCCCACAAAGATTGATGTTATGTGATTTTCTTTTGTCCCACAAAGTTTGATGTTTTACCATTTTAAATTAATTAATATTTAACTTTTGTAAACTTCAAGAAGTGATCATTAAAAAAACTCAATAGTCATTGGTTTATAAATACTCCCTCTGTCTCACCAAGATTGATGTTTAGACATTTTCACACATTTTAAGAAAAATTTTAGTTTTTCTTTGTAAATTAATTTATAATTACTTTTTGGTAAAGAGAAAAAATAAACCAATAACAATTCAAAAATTTAAATATTTTTAATGATTACTTCTTGAAATCTACAAAACATCAATCTTTGTGGGACAAGAAAATATCCCAAAGCATCAATCTTGGTGAGACAGAGGGAGTATATAATACTTTTAATAAAAAACAATATTATAAATAATCATTGTTTCTTAATTTGTGTGAAATCCATCAAACATCAATCTTTGAGGGACGGAGGGGTAGTTGCGTTCAGCCGTTCACAAACACCTGAATCACATTTTCTAAGCACAGACTTCAATGACATTCATTGTACTGTACATCAGTATATACAATGTGGCACTAGTTAAGTAGAAGCTAGATATCGTAATATCTTTTTTTAATACACTGTTAAATTAATTTAAGAAAAAAATAATGTTTGGTTACATGAAAAATTGATAAAAGTTTATAGAGATTAAAGATACATAAACTTTCGACCATTCTTTGCAAATCAAGCTTGCTTCGTACAATCTATCACTTTTTCTTTGAATGACTAAGAGTTTATTCCGAACTAGCTTTATCCAACCAAGAGATGAGGTTAGTTGCTGGAGTTGGTTGCTCTCGCCATGCTTCCTCACATTGAAGATATCGTAATTGTTCTTAAATTAGATTTAAAACATTCTACAGTAGAACCTCTATAAATTAATACTCTTTAAATTAATTTTCGCTATAAATTAATAATTTTTTCCGGTTTCGAGTTGGGTCAGTGTAAAAAATGACACATTTCGATAAAATAATAAGATAATATTTTCTTTGGAAATCCTATGTAAAAATATAGTCCCATCAATATCATAAATTAATAATCAAATAAACTATATATATATATATACATATATATCTAAGAAAATCTAGTGAGATATGATTATATTGTTGTTTCCCTATCTAAGAAAATCTAGTGAAAATATGACTCTATTGTTGTTTGCATACTCTTGAATTTGCATTTTTGTTAAAGTTCATCTCTAATCTTTTTTACTGTTATCTTTTCAAATCACATCCAAAAATTGTGAATATTCATAGATGTGATAATTGTTTCTTTAGTAACTGGTTTTAAAGATAATGTAATATCTTCTTCGACTTCATCATTACCATAAGGATAGTAGTAACAATTTCTTCTAAACTCTAAATTTCTAACATTTATCACTTTTACTTAGATAATATAATAAACAGTTGACATTCATCCTATTACGATAACTAAGATTATAAATTAAAAAAATCTTTAAAAATGTGAATGATAACAAAACATCTTATTTTGTAATATAAAATTTTCAAAATTATGAAAAAAAAATTCTTCATAAATTAATATTTTATTAATTTATCGATAAATTAATAATTATTAATTTATCGATAAATTAAAATCTCTATAAATTAATAAAATTTCATGGTCCCGACCTTATTAATTTATAGAGGTTTTACTGTACAAGACCAATTCTTGAACTGCGCAGGACCGAGGATCTATTCAAATCCGACCTTTTATATATTCAACTATAAATATATGCACTAGGTATTAGCACACACCAAAAATTCAACAATAATCTTTCTTTTTTTATATAAGTATTCTGCATGCCTCTTGCTGTAATTTAATTTGGCAATAAATCAGGATTGGTTAAACTAAATTTTGTTATTGAATCTCATGGGTATCAGACGGAATGTTCTGTAGAATAATTCAGAGTTATGTTGTCGCTCTGACATCTTCACACGAACTGGACTTTGACCAAACGCTTAAACTCCTTCCACTTCTATTTCTTAATTCTCCATCACACGTACGCTTGTTGTCTCTAACTTTGATTGTGTCCTCTCTCTTATCCACGCATCTCTTTAATTTACAAATTAATTTAAACTGAAATAAATCAAGCACATAAAACTGGAAAAAAAATAGACATCTCTTTACAAACAAATTAACTTTAGCCTTTTTATGTGAGAAAATATAAATAGTCACATTATCTCATACATACTCCACTCAAAGTTAAATATTGTACACACCCATTTATATCAAACATCAAAGCAAAAAAAAAATAAGATAACGTTTTATCAAAAAAGAAAAAGAAAGGAGACAATCAGATTAAAAAAAAAACATTAGACATTTCTTTACAAAAACAAATGGACATTTCGCTTTTGTCATTTGATTGGAAAAGGAGAAAAAAAAACAAATAATCACAAATTACAATTCACACAAAATTAATAATTTACACCCATATTAATATTATATCAAACAAAAAAAGGCAAAATATGATAACATTTTACCAAAAAAGGTAAAGTACCAAAGAGATACCCAAAAGAAGATTAAATAACAAAAAGAAGAAGCTAGAACTGGGAGGAGCAAGCAAAACCCCCATTTTGCCCTCCCTGAAACTGATTCCGACTTAGCCCAGTCGCTTCAAGCATACGGTTCCACTCACGCGCCTCCGCATTTTCCCCAAACTCACTATCTCTCCCACCTCCTCCTCCTCTCATCGCCTGCAAAATCTTCCCCGCTTTCTCCTTCACACGTCCGTTCCCATTCTCTTCCACTTCCATCAACACTTCCTCCGCACCCGCCTCACTCGCCAATCCCCTAAACCTCAAATTCCCTTGACAAAGCGTCAACAAAACCGCCACACAATTCTCACGCGCCGCCTCAGAATCACCACCTCCAACTTCTCTAAGCCTCCCTACCAAAATACCCACCGCGTTACCATCCAACATCGCACCTTTTCCATCGGGACAAGCAGCAAGGTTACACAAAACCAACAAAATCCGACTAGTCGAGTCACCGGATCTAACCATCGAAAGCAGAGTAGGCACCGCACCAGCTCTAACCAACCTAGTTCTGTTACTCGGAATCAACGACAAATGATAAAGCGCAAGAGCTGCATCTTGACGCGCTCTCTCACTCTCGGAAGACCGAAGCGCGTGAAGAAGCGGCTCAACCGCACCAAGAACTCCAATCACCATCTTATTCTCATCTTCAAGCGCTAAACTAAACAAAGCTCCAGCAACATGTTCCTGCGCCTCCGTGGTTCCCGATTTCAAAACGTCAATCAACAAAGGAACAAATCCTGACCGTACGATCTTCACTTTGTTCTGTTTCTCAAGCGAGAGATTCACCAAAGACGCAGCGGCGTTAGTCTGTACAAGATTGTACCGGGAAACAAGTAACGACCGGAGAAACGAGAGAATCCGATCTGTACAAAGCGAAACCCTAAGATCTTCGCTAGATCTCGTCATCTTCCTAAGAAGAATCAAACCTTGCTCGTGGTCGAAAATGTCGAGACCTCTCAGTTTGTTGAAGATCTCTTCTTCTTCCGGTGACATCGGAGAGGAAGAGTGATCGGAGGAAGAGAAAGAGATAGCGTTACGAAATGGACTGTCACCTCCTCCAGCGAAGACTCCAGAGGAAGAAGAAGTAGTTGAAGAAGAAGAGAACATACTAACGGCACGAACCGGGTGGTACGGACTACTCTGACCGATCGTAACCGACTCGAGAGACGTCGTCGGTGACGGGGACATTGAGCTTTTGGATCGAGCTCGAATCGCTTCCATCACAGAGTCGTAATCTGAATCAGATGGTGAATTCTCTTCAACAGGAGGGAGAGTCTCAGGAGGCTCCGACGACGCCTTCGGACTCGGGTTCGGGTTCGGATCTTTATCGATTCGGGCACGGACGACGCCTTCGACGTAAGCGGAATCAGGAGGACGAGGGTGGTCGATTTTTTTCCGGTCACACCAGCTGAAAATGGTGGATTTCATGGCGAGATTGGGGATGACGGTGGAGAAATCGGGTCGGGTACCGTCTAAAAGATCCGGTATGTATCCTAAGTTACGACAGACTTGAACTGAGAGACGCTCGAAGGTTTGACCTGAGGAGACGACGACGGGGTCTGACATGAGGAACCCGGTGATGGGACAGAGAAACTCAGGTGGAGTCTCGTCGTGTTTGTGTTGTGGTAAAGTTGTAGCTGTGGCTGAAGAGGATCTTTGGTGGAAAGAGAACCATCTCTGCTTGTTTCCACCCATTGGAGAAAAAAAGATTAGGTTTTTTTGAGAAGAAGATGGAGATGAAGCTCGAAATGTTCCATGAAAAGGGGGGTTTTTGATGATTAAACCGGAACCAAATTAAAGTTAGATTAAACCGGAAATTTCTAATCAAGTTGATATTTTAGGTTTTTTTATTATGTATAATCTGAATCAAGGGAGATTATAAACAACAATACGGAATTGGTAACGTTGATGGTAACTACTCTGACTTTTTCGACTTTTTTTCTGTTTGGTTTACTTTTTGATAATTAATATTGTAAAGGTGATGATAATGATCTTTAATGGACATCTGATAATCACAATGAGCCATAAATTAGTCTCCGATTTAATATTAACACATACTCCATGGAACAAATACTCCAAAAAGGTGTCTTTAAATTTTAATTTTATCAGGGAATTTTTATAAACGTAATTGACAAAAAGAAAAGTAGGGACTGAGTAATGCACACACACCATATGATAATTACCGGTGACAGACAGGTAAGGCGTGTTACATACTCAGAAAACGAGAAAATATTTAAATACTAGTATAAACATTCTTGATTATATATTGTTCTTTAATACTAGTGAACACAAATAATTATATTGTTTCTAGTGAGATAAAGTCGGAAATGAGCGACAGTATCGATTAGATAAAAAAAAAAAAACAAGAACATGACATCCACTAAGATATGTTTTGTTCTGCTTTGAGGCTTTGAGCCTTTGAGTTAATTACATGTGTTACACATGATGTGTACTAAGACGATGAGAACAACTGGGAGTGGGATGGTTTTTCTTATCACCATTTCTGTAAGTTTTTAGGTTCATCAAGTAGACACATTTTTTTTTTATAATTTATTTTAAGTAGATGACTTTGGTAGTAATATCGTAATTTGAAAGAATTTTTGTTCTCCACTAGAACATAAGTTTACTTTTCAAACAATTTAAGCTTTAAAGGTTATTTTTGATTCAAAACAGATATACCCATTGTAAAGAACAGTTTTTTGGTGAATACAATTTTACATTCATTCAAAAAAAAAAAAAAAAAAAAAAAAAATGGAACTATGCAATCCCATGGTCATCTTCAGTCTTCACCCACACAACCTTGGTAAGTAATCTAACATTAATATACGAAAAACATTAGACCTTGATCTTATTTGTCGGTTACCATTTTCTTCTTCTAATCATGGATCTTATTTGCCGGTTACCATATTCTTCTTCTAATCATGGGATCAAATCAATTGTTTTTAAACATGTGTTAATGATTGTAATTAGGCTTTCTTAGAATGAGGAGAAGGGCGTTAAAATGGATCCAATAGTTGTTATTGTTTGTTGATCTCTAATAACATTGAAACGAACAGCAACACACACTACTAGTTACTCTTGCTGCTGGCAGTCACTGTGGCTCATGTTCTCCATCCATCCCCCTTGGGTTTAAACACTATTGGAAGAAGCCCAAACTAAGCCCAGTATTGAGAAAACATTATAAAAAGGCCCACAATATTAACCGTTAAAAGAAACAGTTATCTATTCAACGGCGCGTTGTTTGAATTTTGAAATTTCGAAAAATAAACTACACAGAAACAAAACAAAACAAAAAAAAAGAAGACCCCACACACAACGGAGCGTTTGTGAAAAAGAGGTCCCTTTAGATTCCTAATATCGGACGGTTCACATTGAGTCTCTCTCTCTCTATCATCTCCCCCATAACTCAAAAGAGACCTTCCCGCTCTCAAGGCAAAACTGCAACAGAAATTTAGGTTACGATAAATCCTTCTACTTTAGAAATCTTTATTTTTAACCCCATACTAATGTTTCACCTTTTAACACTGTTCTCAAATTAATAAGAAGTGAATGTATAATTATTTTACAGATAAAATAAACTCAAATTTATTTGTTTAATCAATTCAACCGCAAATAAAACATCAATTTTACCTTAATTGATACAGTTTAAAGTGTCGAAATCGGTTTAATTTGAAATAATGAGGCTATAAGAGAAATATCAAAATAGTATAGGGGTCAATCCGAGAGGTCTGTTCTTTTTGATTGTTTTTTTTTGGTTAATAAGTCAGAGATTTCTCCGCTCTCTCATTTTTTTTTTCAAATTGAGATCTTCAGTTTCCTTTTTCTTTTTCCCCTTCACCCACTCCAAATCGTAAAAGAGGTTTCTAAGTTAAACAATGGAGAAAAGCGTGAGCTCTGCTGCTTCTGGTAACATAATTACCTTCTTTGTTTGATCTCTCTGATTAGTGATTTACCACTTTTCCCGTTTCAGTTTTCGTATATTTTCTCTGTTCTGATTCTGATCTCAATCGCAAAATTTCTTATTAGGTAACTCAATCAACTCGAAGCTACTAAGGTATCCTCTCAGATCGGCTCTTAGATCCAAGGAAGGGAAGCCTCCTGTTCCTGATTTCTCCGCTTCTTCAGTACCCAGAAGGTATTTTTCACATAACTCAGATTATTTTGATTGATGCAATAAACGAATTCTTAGATCTGATCTATAGATTTATAGGAACAACAAATCATCTAGTTTGAGTTTAGCAGTTGTGGTTTCGTCTTATGAATATAGATGTGTGGTTTGATGAATCTCAGGGGACGAGTTGCTTCTGCTGTTAGTCAGAGTACTACAGTTCTTGATTTGTCTGGGAAGAAGAGTGTTGTTGATCGAACCAAGCTACCACCACCAAGAAGACTTTCGATTCCAAACAAGTCCACCACAAGCAACTCTTCTGTTAGATCAGTGAGCAGCAGCGTTACTTCTCTATCTGAAACCAAACCAAAGAGATCTGGCATTGTTTCCAGGAGCTTCAATGAGACAACAACACCTGTGTCTAGTAATCTGAGATCGTCAGTGGCTCGGAGGAAGCCTGAAGATTTGTCTTCGTCTACTTATTGGCTGACTCATATCAAGTTAGCTGAATCAGTGGCTAAACATTCAATCTCTCTTGGTTTCTTTAAACTTGCTCTTCATGCTGGGTGTGAGGTAAAACAATGAAAGCTTTGATTTTTGGAATAAAGTTTTTTTTTTTTTTAACTTACTGTGATTGTGTGTTTTTTGGAAATCTAGCCACTTGACAAGATGAGAGAAGAGCTGAAATCGTATGCTCGTCGCAATAACATGGATGGGCTTGCTGATGCTATGAAGGAACTATCTGAACTGTATAATATCTCAGAAGAGTCTAAGCAGATGCAGGTCTCTGAGACCAGTTCTGTTGTAGCTGAAGAAGAAACAGCTGTGTCTCTCAAGAATAATGATAATGATGTCCAGAGTTCAGTCTCCACTCCTGGTAATTCAAACATCACATCAGAGGTCACAAAAGATGATGCTTTGAAGGATTTAGCTGTTACAGAAACATCAAAGGATGAAGAGGTCTCGGAAACTATCCCACAAGAGAGCATTAGAAGGTCTTTGGATGAAATCAATGTGAATCAAGAGGAAGTTTCAGAGGCTGTTCAGGGATCAGAAGAAGGGTCTCGTTCATCACAAGATGGTGTTCCAGTCGTGACTGTTGTTCAACCTGTAGACAAGAAACGTGCAAGAAAGGAGACTGTTCCTAAGATCAACGAGCCCGCGAGGACAAAGAAATCACTAGCAACCAATTCTGCTAATTCAAGAACAGTTCAAATAAACAAGGATGATAAATCTCAGAAGAAGTCTGAAAAGGTCACTAAACCCAGGACTAAGAAAGTTCAAGAAGAGATTAAGAAGTCAACTAAGAAATCTACAGCTAAAGAAGGTAAAAAAGAAAAGTCATACAATGTCCTTCTACAAGATCAGTGATTGCAATAAAATTTGTTGCTGATTGTTGTGTTACTGTTATTTTGTGTAGGTGGTGAAGTTACATCTCTAAAGCAAAAGAAGAAAATGGAGAACAAGGAAAACACTGTGAGTAAACTTGGTTAGTTCACAGGATGCAATCGTTTCTGTATCTCAAATAATTAACACAAGCTTTCTCTTTGCAGGTTGGTGCAGGAGAAGAAATCCAGGTTTAAATGAAGAACAAAGAGGCATTTCTATTTCTTCAACATATCTCAGTCACTCTTTTTTCTTTTGGTTTGAATGATTTGTTCAAAGTACATAGTTAAATTAAACAGCTTTTGCAAGTTTGTTTTTTAAAGTTTGGTTTGAAAGACAACACAAATAGTATTTTATTTGCTTGCTTTGTAAGTGTGTTAAGTTTTATTTCAATGTTTCTTCATTTGATGTTTCTTTCTACTGTTATCTGTGAAACTTTGATGATTCATGGTTTTTTTTTTAGGCAAAAGATAGATTCATAGTTATCATATATATATTTTGGATAAAAATCAGGTTACAGAGCACAAAAGTCTTAGGAAGATAACTGCTACTACTCAAGCTCCAATGACTCAAATAGTCAATACAACAAACTAAATCATATATTACACATAGCTCAACTCCACGATCTCTCTTACTTTCCTGTTATATTCTCGTACATTATCACTGAACAACCTTGCAGCCTCTGCGTTCGCTGGTGAATCAGGGTTCGGGTCACAAAGCAAAGACTGTGTAAATAATAAAAGGTCTTGGTTAGTTTATGCAACAACCCCCACAATGCAAAAGATGAAAAAAGGAGAATTCAGAAGTCAAAACCTGAATTGATGTGAGTACAGCAGAAACGTCGTAGATGGGGCTCCATTGGTTTTGTAAGATATCCAAGCAAATACTTCCATCTGCATAAACTGCACCAAAGTTCAAGTATCAAATATCAAAGTGGAAATTCGTATATGGTCTTCGTTTGTTAATTGAATGCTTGAGCTTACTGTTCGGGTGAAACATCCGTGAAACAAACCGAACAATTGGGGGTTTGTTCGGGTAATCCTCGGTGAACTGAAGGGTCATCTTGAAAGTACCTGATGAACACAACAGAATGATTACTTATAATAACTCATGAATATATGTTGGCAGGATATATTGAAAGATGTTACCTCCATCCCATGGAGTGTCATCAGGCCTGCAAAGACAACGGAGTTAATTAGTATATGCAAGCAAGGATTTGAAGCTATATATAGAAGACAAAACAAAGATACACAGAAACACACAAAAAAGATGTAGTACCCAAAGATGACAGCATTCCAATGCATGATATTGTTATCTACCGGAGCTCCACTTATTCCCACAGGAGGATCTTTCTGCAGTCTCTTGAAATCCCACATTAGTCTCTTTCTCGCTGGACTTGTCATTGTTACAACCAACCAAACCTTAAACTGCATCAAAAACACGAAAGATTTAAAGTTAACTCCTCTGAACTCTTCTCACAAGTATATGATAAAGAGTAATAGCCTTTCACATGAACAATTGAACAAAGAAGAACCTAATTCATGATTAAAAGTTTCAATTTTTTGAATCCATAGAGAAGTAGTAGCAGAAACCAAGATCAACATTTCGATAACCTAACACGTTTTCACAAAGACCTAAAGCTTCAACAACCACAAAAAAACCCAAAGGAAACAACAAGAAAGCTTGAGGCTTTAATATTTTAACAAGCAAATCAAATCAAGTCTGATTCAAGGCTGAGTAAAAAACCCAAACCCCAAGTCCGATTCCATCAGATTCTACATTCATGCATGAAAGATTCCATCTTCCGATGAAAAGAATCAAACGAAAAAAAAAAGCTTACCTTTGAACTCAAAGCTGCAATAAACGAAGAACCAAATCCAGGAATTAGGGTTTATCAATAATCAAAAACCTTCGATTGATAAAATTCGATGAAGAGATGATGGAAACTTATGAGTGGAGAATAGCTAAAGTAGAGAAGAAAGAAAGAGAGAGAGAGAGAGAATCAAAGTTGAGATTTTTTTTTTCTTTTGCTTCTTCACCAAAAAAAATAAAGAGAATATAAACAGAAGAAATTAAGGAAGATAGAAAAAAATAAATAAAGATATATTTATTTCCAAAAATGAAAAGAAAGAAAGATTTTTATGTATTTAATAATATTTTAATGTTAATTTTGAGGAAATTTATTTGTCGGTTAGTGTAAAGACAAACGTATACGTCAATGACTCAATTGGCCTAAGCGGACGTGACTCAGCAAGCTCTCACCATTCTTTTAATTTTTTTAATTATCTTTTACATTTATGTTTATCTTTTCAAATTCCCTTTTTTGACCCCTGAGTTTTAGTATATGTTTCAAGATCACTAAATTAAAACTATTGATTTTTTTTCCAATTTAAATTTGAAAGAGTAAAAATTAAATAATAACATCTTAAAAATCTCTTATCTTAATTAAATATAATTCTCTTTAGTCTTGAAAAGAAATTACTATAGATCTGAATGATAACTGTAATTGGGGTGGACAACTCCGTCTGTGGACCAAACCGCTCTGTTTTAAATGTGGACAACAAACCGTTGCGGTATAAATCTATTTGTAAGGAAAAATGATTCGCAGTTGGTCTGCAACGGTTTTATTTTTGTTTTCTGTAAACTGCACCATTGTGGATTACACATAATAAATGATAAATAAAAAACGGTTTGATCTGTAAATAGATTTGTTCGCTATAACCGCTGCAATCATTCACACATTATAATTAATTAATCTCATGAGTCATCAGGGTTTGTATATAGCAATTAAAAAATTATGGGTTAAAAAGGATATAAACATAAATTAAGGCGAAATTTATGTAAATATCTAAAATATCATTTATCTAATCTCTCTCTCTCTCTCTCGTCAATCAGGGGAAACACAAAAATTACTCCTTTTATAAAAACCAACACACATCACTTCGAAGAATTCACCATTTTTGTTTTCTTTTTATTACCGATCTCGCTCGAATCCTCCTCCGCCATTGTCTGATTTGTTCATCTTTTTCTCCGTCTCTTCTGGATCTTACGCAATGTATAGAGTTTTGGCGAGTCGAGCACTCAGAGCTTCGTCTCTCTCTCACAAATCTTCCACCTCCCTTGCTTCTTTGACTTTCTCCAGGTCTTTTAATCTTCTGTTCATCTTAGTATTGTTCTTCACCTTTTGGGTTTGCATGTTTTTGCATAAATTAATAGTCTTTTCATTTGTTTAAAATGATTTCTCTGGAGTTATATATTTTTTTTAAAAAAAAAAGACAAAACTTTTTAGCAAGTTGGTGTTTTTAAAATCTAAGATTTGGATGATCGAGTTGCCGCATCTGCTAGTGTCTATGAGACTGAAGAAAGTTTTAGTTTATTAGATGTTGAAATGTGTTTTTTTTAAAGTTCTCTTTCTGATTGCCAAATTGATGTCTGAATGTGATCCATTTAAAGGAGAGTGTGTTCATTTTGACTTTTTTTTTGGTTTTTGCAGATTGAATCATTCGATACCTTTTGCTACCGTTGATGCCGAGGAGCTATCTGGTGCTCATCCTGCTGAAGTTCAGAGCTTTGGTGTGTGTTTTAATCCTCAGAATGAATTTTGAATGTGGTACTTATCTCTAAAGTGATGTTGTGTGAGTCTCTGAGCTTTTTTTACTTTCCTGTTATGTTTTATAGTGCAGGGAAAGTGGATTGGATCTTCTAATCATAACACGCTTTTAGATCCTCTAAATGGAGAACCTTTCATTAAAGTTGCTGAAGTGGATGAATCAGGAACTCAGGTTCGTGCCTATCAAAACCTTTGTTCCTACTGCAAGGTGGTATCCGTCTCAATGCTTACTTTTATCTTCACTTTGTTCTATGTTGCAGCCATTTGTGGACAGCTTATCCCAGTGCCCCAAGCATGGTCTCCATAACCCTTTCAAATCTCCTGAGAGGTATGGTTTTGCTTGAGGCTTGATGAATTTTATCCATTTCTTCTTCTTGTGTTATTTCTCAGTTTGTTCTATATATGAAGATACTAAACTTATGTTGTCATGTTTTATACAGATACCTTTTGTATGGAGATGTCTCGACAAAGGCAGCTCATATGCTCGCCTTACCTAAGGTAACACTTACTTCTTTTTAGAATCTCGAGTATTGAATTCAAAACTTAAGTTTCACAAATAACATGCATACGGAGCTACTGGTTATTTGTTATCTTATGCGTGTATGCACTATTAGGTAGCTGATTTCTTCGCGAGGTTAATTCAAAGGGTTGCTCCAAAGAGTTACCAGCAAGCTGCTGGAGAAGTCTTTGTCACACGGAAGTTTTTAGAGAACTTTTGCGGTGATCAGGTATACTAACCTCTTCACCGTTTTTATGTTGAGCCTTTTTTTACATTTTATGTCTGTGCCTAGCTTTCTGAAGTTACAACTGTAGAATGTTTGATTAATGATTCCCCTCACTTTCTTTTATCAGGTGCGGTTCCTGGCTCGGTCTTTTGCAATCCCTGGAAACCATCTTGGGCAGCAAAGTCATGGTTACCGTTGGCCTTATGGTCCTGTAAGGCATTCTTCCTAGATGTTTGTAATTGGAGACAAAACTGTTTTGTGCTTTGTTTTGAAATCATAGATTTGTGTTTGATGCAGGTAACAATTATTACACCATTTAATTTTCCGCTTGAGATTCCACTACTTCAGTTGATGGGGGCATTATACATGGGTAACAAACCTCTCCTTAAAGTGGACAGCAAGGTATTAATTATTCTTCACATTGATATTGTCTTCCTAATTGTATTGGTTCCATCTGTTTGATATAATATAATGTTATTTGGATAGGTGAGCATTGTAATGGAGCAAATGATGCGACTTCTCCATTATTGTGGTATGCCTGCAGAAGATGTGGACTTTATAAATTCTGATGGGAAGACAATGAACAAGATATTATTAGAGGTATTTGGTCAGGAATTGACAAGTCTAGTATCTCTACAGGTCCTTTAGTTGAGCTAATATCGTGTCTTGTCTATTTGTAATTTTTTTTAGGCGAATCCACGGATGACCCTCTTCACTGGTAGTTCTAGAGTTGCCGAAAAGTTGGCACTTGACCTCAAGGGTCGAATCAGATTGGAAGATGCTGGATTTGACTGGAAAGTCTTAGGACCAGATGTTCAGGAGGTTTCTTATTATATAACCTTCCCTTCTTATATTTCCACAAGTCTCTTTAGATGTAATTATAACCCTTGTTTTGGTCTCTAATGTCAGGTTGATTACGTTGCATGGCAATGTGATCAAGATGCATACGCGTGCAGTGGACAGAAGTGTTCTGCACAGTCTATGCTTTTTGTTCACGAGGTTGGTTTGATCATAAATTTTATACTGAAACTACCTTTGGATCCTTTTGGTTACTTCCAATTTCTTCTGTCTTTGTCGTTTTCATTGTGTTTTCTCTGAGCAGAACTGGTCAAAAACACCTCTTGTTTCCAAATTAAAAGAACTAGCGGAAAGACGCAAACTGGAAGACTTAACCATTGGTCCTGTCCTCACGGTAGGTTTCATAATTTCTCCATCTGTTATAAATTTTCTGATGAGATTGTATCATTAAAACTTATTCTTTCATTATTATTTCAAGTTTACAACTGAGGCAATGTTGGAGCACATGGAGAACCTGCTTCAGATTCCTGGCTCAAAGCTACTCTTCGGTGGCAAGGAATTGAAGAATCACTCGATTCCTTCTGTCTATGGAGCTTTGGAGCCCACTGCAGTGTATGTTCCCATTGAAGAAATCTTGAAGGATAGTAAAACCTACGAACTCGTCACCAAAGAAATCTTTGGACCGTTTCAGGTTAAACCGCTTATATCGATATCATTTGCTTTATCTGAATGATCTGTGTTTCCTAACTAATGTACAGCACTGTTTCTGTATCTGATATCCAGATTGTAACGGAATACAAAAAGGATCAACTTCCTCTAGTGTTGGAAGCTTTGGAGAGGATGCACGCTCATCTAACTGCAGCTGTTGTTTCAAACGATCCCATCTTTCTTCAGGCAAATCCTTTCACCATCATCATCAGTCAATCTCTTCTTCCCTTTCCCTTCGATATTGATATAACAAATCTGTGCAGGAAGTAATAGGGAACTCGGTGAATGGGACTACATACGCTGGACTCAGAGGAAGAACAACTGGAGCTCCTCAGAATCACTGGTAAGAGAAATAAAAACAATCCCAAATGAAACAAATATTTCTTTTTGTTTGTGAAAAAAGCTAATATCATTATACAAAAACAGGTTTGGACCTGCGGGGGACCCGAGAGGGGCCGGGATAGGGACACCTGAAGCAATAAAGTTGGTCTGGTCATGCCACAGAGAGGTCATCTATGACTATGGTCCAGTTCCACAAGGTTGGGAACTTCCTCCATCTACTTAGGAGTGGTGTATCCACTAATAATAAAGTAAGCTCGTAGTTTGCTTTTGTTGCATCGAATAAAAGTGAGGTTTTGTAGTTATCTCTATTAGTAGTTTCAGTGGGAGAGGGAATAAGATATTGAAACATGAAGTTTTCAACGGGGTTGAGGGATTTAGACAGAGAAAGAGAGATAGAGAGAGAGCTATTGTGAAACTCAAGAGGAACTATTATAAGTCCTCCAGAATCTCTGGTTATATAATATTTATTTATGATCAGCTCAAGTCAGCAAATCTATATTATAATTTGAAACAAGAGTGAAAAGAAAACTTGTTAATGTTCTCCATTAATAAAGTATTAAGACCCTAATCTGATCGATCTCTATTGAACAATTTTTTTTCATCACTATCATTGGGGGGAAAAAGGGAAAGAAAAAAAGACTACTCTAAGATTTTGGAGACTCCAAACATGACCATTTGTTCACCAGTCCTGATCCTTCTGGTGTTTTTGTAAAACAGACAAAGACAACCATGGCGATTGTGTCCTTGAAACAAGAAAAACCAAAGAGTGATCTGCAATGGAGCTTTTTAGCGTTGTACTTTGTGACCAAAAGCTTTGATGATGTGAACTAGTAATTTGTCTCCAGTTATACTTCTGACTCTTTGTATCAGTTCGCTCCGCGAGATTCTCCTGTTCTGTTAAATCCAAAAGGAAAACAACAATTAGAATGTGAAATCACCAGAAAAGACAATGGAAGTTAAGAAACAAACAAGAACAAAAACACATACTTGTTGATCTTTGTAGTGTTTCTGAATGACAAGTATCTGAGAAGGAGATAGAAACTTTGACAATGCTTTGATCAATACAGGAAATGCCATCCATGGCGATCTCAATCTCTTTGAACTACCTGCAAAAAACAGTAATAATAATGTCAAAAACAAGAAATCAAGAAGAACAAAGAAAAATTCAAGATTTTTTTTTTTGAGGTTTTGCTTACGAGTTAAGTTAAAGGGAGCTTTGATGCAAACAAGAAACTCAGGCAAGACATGTGTGTTCATATGTGTACTCCACACAATGTACTTCTTGGGAGAAGCTAAATCATCAACACCAGAATCAAACTCTGGTGAACTTGGACATGACTGAATCGAGCCTTGAGGAACAATCTCTGATTTGCCAAGTAGAACTCTACAAAGCAACAAGAATCTCATCCCATCATCTGATTCTGAATCTGATTCCTTCAAACTAAACAAACAATCACCAAAACATGAGATTGAATTCAATAATAAAAATCAAAGCTTTTTAAAAAATCGGAACTTTTTCAGAAACTAACCAATCAAGAGGAGAGTTGTCCGGGGAAAGATACAATCCACGGCCATAAGAACAATCGTTTGACGGCGGCTGGCTAAACCCATACTCCAAAATCGTTTTCAGCTCATGTTTCGCGACGGAGCACCAACCGTACTTAACCTTAGCTCCTCCTGCGGCGTGTTTCGTGTGAACCGCCTCTTGAAAAATCTGAAAAGTCTTGAACTTGGCACGAGATCCAACGGTTCTGAATCCGTTTCGAAGAACAGAGAGAATCTGGCATTGATCACCAAGACCAGATTTACAATTACGAAAGATGAGATCATGAGCTTTATCTCCTTCAAGCAACTCCATTAGCCCGAGCTCGTCAGCAAAAGATGATGGATCAGCAGAAGCAGAATACGAATCACAGCTTCCTGATTCAGATATCGTTGATACTTCTTGCTCTGAATCATCATCAAAACCAGCTTCGGTTCTTACGTAATAATCCATTGATTGAAAAAAAAATAGGAACTTTTTTGGAATCAGCTTAAGAAAAGTTTGAATTTTGTTTCTTGAGAGAGAGAGAACAGAAGAACTTGAGCTCCAATCCAAATCCAAAAGTATATATATAGATATATATAAAGAATAGAAAATAATTACAGAAATGGAAAAAAGAACCGCCTTTTGTTTCTGTTATTACCGTCGGTTTTGCAATTCTTGAATTAATAAAAATAAAAATACTCACAAGTTCTATTTGTCTTTTTCTCCGTGGAGAAGACGTAAACACATTAAATTACATTTTTTTGTGGTAAGTTGCGGCCGCAAGCTGTTTTTTTTTTTTTTTTAATGGTTTAATCTTTTCCTTTGATGGGTCTATTCCGTGTTGGGTTCGTTATTAAGCTGGTTGGGTTGGGTTGGCTTATGGTGAAATGACGAGACTAGCCTTTGAACCAAGTGGTGGGGTTTAGGCAGAAGGTGAAATGACGGAATTGTACAGCTTTGAATAATACTCTCCGTTTGCTTGTGGACGTTGAGAATGTGTTGTATTTTGTTTGAGTCTTTTTATTCGAGAGACCAACACCGACACACGTAACACGTTTTATACGTAACCATTATCAATTTCTTAATAGGTCAATTATTTAATATAGTTAGAAACTTATTAATTTCATATGTTCATAACTAAATTAATCGATAAACAATGTGAATGTGATCTACAAATTAATATTGGGGTGGGGGGGGATTAAATTAGATTAGTAGTTTACTCACCTAATCAAATATCTGTGCAACGGGACTTGCATCATCGCAATCAATATCTAAGTTATTAATAACATGTTTACACCTATATATGGAACCCTAGGTATATATATATGATGTATCAGATTCAGAAGCCCATAAAAAACCATTGATAATTTGATATTGGGTCATACTTTTCATTTCATTAACGATATAGGCCCAGTTAATTATTACATAATAGTAAAAATACTGTGATCACCCTCTCCAAACTCCAAAGTGATATGTATCTTATAAGACAAGGCACTAGGCCATCATTGTCCTCTACTTCTAAACTTGTCACACCCTTAGAATATATCCGTTTGCTTCTCGAAATTGAGAGTGTGTGTCTGCTTACAGAGGCCACGGCCGGCACACGTCTTTTATACGTAACAATTTAGTATTTTATTTTCTTTAATCGAATTTTTAGGTCAGTGTTTATTTAATTTAGAAATCCCATATGTCCATAATTAAATCATATATTAGAAGGGATTTGGCCCGTTAAAGCAAATAGAAACAAAAATAAAAACATTAGAAGGGCCGGTCTTGAGGAAAAAGCTCACAAACAAATACTACTATTCTAGCTATCACTGAACGACCCAACCGCCTCTCTAAGTTATAGGGTTTTAGATATATAAGTCGCCTAGCTCTTTAAATTCCCTGCTCTTATATGATTGATTAAATTAAAGAATAGGGTTTTATAAATTATATAAAAGTTTGTGGGCGCTTGTAAATCATTAGACATTGTAATAATAGTTATGGCTATATCTACAGCTCTGGCGCTGTATTCTCAATGGAAGAAGAGGTCGTTAAAGGCGATAAGACGAGGACGAAGAAGAAGAATACGATCACGTGGAGACGATTTGGTCGCGCTGAGGGTTCCTTTGGATCTTTTGATCGAGATCCTGACTAGATTGCCTGCTAAATCGCTGATGAGGTTCAAGTGCGTCTCTAAGCAATGGTCTACTCTTATCCGTTCTCGATATTTTAGCAATCGTTATCTTACGGTGGCATCCCAACCGCAACCACCTCGTCTATACATAAGTTTCGTGGACCTGGATGATGAGGAGTCTGTACTGCTATCATTCTCATTCTCATCATCGTCTAGTAGTGATGAGTCTTTCGACCAAGACTTGACAATGATAGGGGTGGGAGGAACCGACATGGTGGCTCTTCGCGGCTTGATTTTATACAACGTTTGCGCAAAAGCGTGCATCTATAATCCCACCACCAGACAAAGCGTAACCTTACCGGCCGTCAAATATCATAACATGTTTATGTTTGCTGAAGAAGGTTTAAGTAAGAAAATCAGCTACGTTTTGGGATACGATCCCGTCCTTGATCAATACAAAGTACTCTGCACGGTTGTGATATTCTCAAACGATTTTAAAAGCTTAACTTCGGAGCATTGGGTCTTCGTACTAGAAGCGGGAGGTTTCTGGAAAAGAATTCAGTTTGATCAACATCATAAACCTACAAAATTCGGACCGTGCATCAACGGAGTTATATATTATTTGGCTTCTACTGATATATCTGACCATATCGTTTTCAGTTTTGACGTTAGGTCTGAAGAGTTCAATATGATCCAAGTACCTGATGTGTTGCATAACTTTGGTGGGTCATTGTATTTTATAGAGTATTGTGGAAAACCAGCTATTTCTAATACTGCCGATTTTAAAGAAAAGGGTTTGTTGGATTTATGGATCTTGGAAGATGCTGGAAATTGGTCGAGGAAATCTCCGGGTTTGCAGCCTTGTCAGATGCATTTAGTTGATGACATTGAAGACATTGACGAAATAGATGTAAATGGTACAACTCAAAACGGCGAGCTTATCATGTCACCCACACCGTGGAGTTCCCCTTATTTCTTTCTCTATTATGATCTGCAAAAGAATCATCTTAGAAAGATTCAAATCGGAGGAATACGGGACTGCCGCAGGTTTCGTATCTCGTACAGTTATCTCGTGATAGATTATTATGAAAGCATCATGCAGTTGGAAATTTGAATGCCATTACTTGTTTTTTAATTTTCTTCCGGTCTAAATGGTTTATCAAAAATTTTTTTTCTTTACCTTTTCAGAATACAATGAAACTATTTATCTTATATTTTATAAATTTTAATTATTTTTATAATGGTTTTTTTTTTGTTTTAGTATTATCATGGGGTTTTAGAAAATTGAATGACCAGTTGGTTGCATGCAACTGCTAAAATTAAACATATTAGTATTTGTACCTGGTTGTAATTTATGAGTGTATAAGCAAAACATAAAGTTTTGACTAATAACAATAGGAGTGTGTGCAATAATACTAATACAACTATATTAATTTGTTCAAGCGTATTTAGTAGATAAAGATTTTGTTAAAGATTTTTTTTAATTGTATTATTCTTTGAAATATACTCTACATTGCTAGTAATTAATAATAATGCAGGTAAAATAATTATTTAAATTCCTAAATCTTGGGTATGACTAACGAAGCCAGCCCATATAATCTATTTGGTAACCAACTAATTAATCAAATAATAAATATAACTTTATAAGTTGTAACTATTATATAATATAAGAAAACGAAGTTGTGTATTTCCAAAATATTAAATAGGGGATGAATATTTTTCATAATTGGGTAAACTTAAGCCAAACCTCAGATTAATGATAATTAATTAGTTTAGCAACTACTTTCAATCCATAATGTGGTGTTTTAGTACATGAAAACTCTTACATCTATTACACAGGAGCAGGGCCGTGCCTATGTGTTAGTAAAAAGGCATTTGCCTCAGGCCCCCAAAATATATAGTTTATTGTGTGTTTTTTTACCCTTAATTATAGAAAATATGGTGTATCATTATGGTTTTGAGACTCTTTTTATTTCCTAACAACCTATGTATGACTCTTCTGAATATATTTATTTATAAAAATATACAAAAAGGAAAACAAAACCTTAAATTGTGAAAGACCGAGTAAGATCATAAAATCGAAGGAAAAAAGAGTAAGAAAATCTGATGAAAGAGTTTATTGAAATAGAAAGAAAAACGGTTATGTTTAAGGCTTTTTAGAATTTTTTTTTTCTTTCTGAAAAATTTCTATAGTTTCAAATTTTTGATATTTATTTTATTTTAATTTTGAATTTTAATATTTATTTATTTTCATAAAATATATTAAAATAACCTATAATGTTAAGTTCGCCTTAAGCCCCGATAAACATGGGCACGGCACTGCACAGGAGTCAACAACTGGGAAAGTTAAACATAATATTATTTGTAGCTGGTTGTAAGAGGTATCTTTGAGTCACTCAAATTGAGTTTCTGGAAAAGAATTCAGTTTGATCAACATCATAAACCTAGATATGGAGAACCATCGTGCATCAACGGAGTTTTATATTATTTGGCTTCTACTGATATATATGACCAGATCGTTTTCAGTTTTGACGTTGGGACTGAAGAGTTCAATATGATCCAAGTACCTGATGTGTTGTATAAATTTGGTGGGTCATTGGATTTTATAGAGTATGGTGGTAAACCAGCTATTTCTAATATTGCCGATTTTAAAGAAAAGGGTTTGTTGGATTTATGGATCTTGGAAGATGCTGGAAATTGGTCGAGTAAATCTCCGGGTTTGCTGCAGCCTTGTCAGATGCATTTAGTTGATGACGTTGACGAAATTGATGTGGAAGGTGCAATTTCAAAGGGCGAGGTTATCATGTCACCCATACCTTCTCTATTATGATGTGCAAAAGAATCATCTCAGAAAGGTTAAAATCGGAGGAATACGGGACTGCTGCTGGTTTCGTAACTCGTACAGTTATGTCGTGATGGATAATTATGAAAGCATCATGCACTTGGAAATTTGAATGCCATTACTTGGTCTAAATGATTTATCAACAAATTTTTTTCTTTACATTTTCAGAATACAATGAAACTATTTATCTTTTATTTTATAAATTTTAATTATTTTCATAATGGTTTTTTTTTTCTTTTAGGATTATCATGCGGTTTTAAAAAATTCATGAACGTCCAGTTGGTTGCATGCAACTGCTAAAGTTAAGGCCATGAATGGAATAAGTTTTTTAAATTGGTTTTTAGATTTTAGTTTTTAGTTTTTAAATTTTTGATTTTTGGTTTTTGCTAAAAAGTTTAAAACATTTTTAAAAGAATAATAATAATTGAAAAATGAATGAATAACACTATTTTTTAGTGTAAACCAAATTTATAAAATCTTGAATGGCAAAATATTAGATTTTTAGAAAAACTAAAACCAAAATCTACTTTAAATCTTGTAACCATTCAAGGCCTAAACATAGTAGTATTTGTACCTGGTTGTAATTTATGAGTGTATAAGCAAAACACAAAAGTTTTGACTAATAACAATAGGAGTGTGTGTAACTAGTAGATATCCCGTGCTTTAAACATGGATCAACATTTTTAAAAATGTATAATATAATAATTACAATTATTATTATATTTCTTTTTAAAAACTATTTTGTTTGAGATAATATTTATTTTTATTGTTTCGTCAATCTATATATGTTTATTTGAATACTAATTATTTTAGAATATTATAGTATTTTATTTTGATGTATATTACAATTTTATATTGTTTGTTTGTTTTATTTGCATCAATATTTTGTGAAATATGAAGTAATAATTTTAATATTAGAATTGTGAGCAAATAAAATTTATTAATTTATTAACAATATAAATTTAGTTTTACCAACCCATCAATGTGTAAATTAAGACAAATATTTTTTCCATAGAATGAGTAATATATCTTTGTTTTAAAAAATTCAAATCACATCATATGCAGAAAAAAAATCAGCATATTTATTAATCATAATTATTACATAAAAGTTCCAAACAGTTTGTAAAAAAAAAAAGAGATAGGAGAATCATAATTTGAAATCTTAATAAAATATTTGAAATCTAGTTATTAAAAATAATTTTATTGTCTATTTGGATATAAAAACCATTAATGATAATTTGCACCAAAAAAAAAAGAAAAAAGAGAAGCCCTTCTTAGGTTTGATATATAAGTTTGTGAGCGCTATGAGTTAGACATATAAATTACAATAGTAACTACGCGTTTGTTTTCGTCCTTTCGATGAGACCTTCGAAGGTGATGATGAGATTGATAAGATCAGGAAGAAAAATAAGAAGAAGAGAAGTCAGTTTGGTCGCGCCGGAGATTCCCTTGGATCTTTTGATCGAGATCCTGACTAGATTGCCTGCTAAATCGCTGATGAGGTTCAAGTGCGTCTCAAAGCTATGGTCTTCTCTTATCCGTTCTCGATATTTTAGCAATCGTTATCTTACGGTGGCAACCCCACCTCATCTATACATAGGTTTCGTGGACCAGGACGATGGTGAGTCTGTCCTGCTATCATTCTTATCATCGTCTAGTAGTAGTGGTAGTGCTGAGTCTTTCGACCAAGACTTGACAATGATAGGGGTGGGGGGAACCGAGATGGTGGCTCTTCGCGGCTTGATTTTATACAACGTTTGCGCAAAAGCGTGCATCTATAATCCCACCACCAGACAAAGCGTAACCTTACCGGCCGTCAAATATCATAACATGTTTATGTTTGCTGAAGAAGGTTTACGTAAGAGAATCAGGTACGTTTTGGGATACGATCCCGTCCTTGATCAATACAAAGTACTCTGCACGGTTGTGATATTCTCAGACGATTTTAAGACGTTAACTTCGGAGCATTGGGTCTTCGTACTAGAGTCCCAAGGTTTCTGGAAAAGAATTCAGTTTGATCATCTTCATAAACCTACAATATTCGGACCGTGCATCAACGGAGTTATATATTATCTGGCTTCTACTGATATATATGACCATATCGTTTTCAGTTTTGACGTTAGGTCTGAAGAGTTCAATATGATCCAAATACCTGATGTGTTGCATAACTTTGGTGGGTCATTGAATTTTAGAGAGTATGGTGGAAAACCAGCTATTTCTAATATTGCCGATTTAAAAAAAAAGGGTTTGTTGGATTTATGGATCTTGGAAGATGCTGAAAATTGGTCGAGGAAATCTCTGGGTTTGCAGCCTTGTCAGATGCATTTACTTGATGACATTGACGACATTGAAAACATACATAGTACAACTCAAAACGGCGAGCTTATCATGTCAACCACACCGTGGTGTTCTCCTTATTTCTTTCTCTATTATGATCTGCAAAAGAATCATCTCAGAAAGGTTCATATCGGAGGAATACGGGACTGCCGCTGGTTTCGTAACTCGTACAGTTATGTCCTGATGAAGAATTATGAAAACATCATGCACTTGAAAATTTGAATGCCATTACTTGTTTTTTAATTTTCTTCCGGTCTAAATGATGTATCAATTTTTTTTTCTTTACCTTTTCAGAATACAATGAAACTATTTATCTTATATTTTATAAATTTTAATTATTTTTATAATGGTTTTTTTTTTTTAGGATTATCATGCGGTTTTAGAAAATTGAACGACTCAGTTGGTTGCATGCAACTGCTAAAATTAAACATAGTAGTATTTGTACCTGGTTGTAATTTATGAGTGTATAAGCAAAACATAAAAGTTTTAACTAATAACAATAGGAGTGTGTGTTATAATACTAATACAGCTTGCACTAAAAAGATAGACAATATGTGTTCTGCATTTTTGTGGTCGGGTCCCTCTCTTAATACAAAAAGGCCAAGGTTGCCTGGTCTATGTCTGCTTACCGAAGGAAGAAGGTGGATTGGGGTTGCGTTCTTTGAAAGAAACAAATAAGGTGAGTTGTTTGAAACTCATCTGGAGACTGTTGGCGTCGAATTCTTTATGGGTGGATTGGCTTCGAGTTTACCTACTCAACAAGGGTTCATTCTGGTCTATCAAGGCTAACACAACCTCTGGTTCCTGGATGTGGAGAAAGCTATTCAAGTACCGAGATTTAGCTGCAAATTTTGTTCTGTATGAGGTTAAAAACGGAGAGGGTATCTCCTTTTGGCATGACAACTGGTCGCCGCTGGGCTGTTTACTCAATATTGCAGGCCCCCGGGGTACAATCGATATGGGGATTGGTCTCCATGCGACTGTTGCGGAAGCACTCACTCATCGCCAATGCCATCGTAGAGTTGACTACCTGAATCAGTTAGAAGCAGTTCTAATGACAATACGAAACAGAGGACGTGGTCCTTTGGCGGGGAAAAGGAGATCAGTTTAAGACCAATTTTAGCACCAAAGAAACTTGGGAGCATACACGGATATCCAGACAGAGGCAGCCATGGGCAGCTGGTATCTGATTTTTCCAGGGCACTCCTAAGTTCTTGTTTATAGTATGGTTAGCAACACTAAACCGCTTGACAACCGGCGATCGCATGCTATCCTGGAACTCACGGGTTGACGCCTCCTGCTCCTTTTGCTCTGCAACACAAGAAAGCCGAGACCATCTGTTTTTCGAATGCTCTTATTCCTCAGTGGTTTGGACAGACCTCATTTCTAAGTTACTTCTGACCAAGTCCTCTACAGACTGAGATTGTAATCTGCATCTCCTAGTCGACACATCTTTGGGGTCTGCTACTCTATTTCTTCTCCGCTACGCTTTCCAGTCCTCGGTCTACTCACTCTGGCAAGAGCGAAATCGACGTCGACACGGCGAGCAGATAGTACCCTCTACTCAGCTCATCAAAACTCTAGACAGATAGGTCCGCAACAGGCTGCTCTCGCTTCAAGCTGGAGGAAAGTACACATGCTACATGGCGCAATGGTTCGGATCACGTTAATGGCACCAGTTTGTTAAACAAAAACTTTAGAAATCTTATCAACAAAAATTAACTACATGCTGCATTTGATGTAAAAACTACTTTTTGGAATACATTTTACATTTTATTCAAAAAAAATAATACTAATACAACTATATTAATTTGTTCAAGCGTACTTAGTAGATAAATTTTGTTAAAGATTGTTTTTTTCAAATTGTGTTATTCTTTAAAATATACTCTACATCGCTAGTAATTATTAATAATGCAGGTAAAATAATTATTTAAATCCCTAAATCTTGTGTATGACTAGCGAAACCAACCCATATAATCTATTTGGTAACCAACTAATGAATCAAATAATAAATATAACTTTATAAGTGATAACTATTATATAATATACAAAAAAAAAAGTTGTGTATTTTCAAAATATTAAATAGGGGATGAATATTTTTCATAATTGGGTAAACTTGAGCCAAACCTCAGATTAATGATAATTAATTATTTTAGCAACTACTTTCAATCCATAATGTGGTGTCACTATATATCGTACATGAAAACTCTTACATCTATTACACAGGGAAAGTTAAACATAGTATTATTTGTACCTGGTTGTAAAGGTATCTTTGACTCACTCAAATTGAGTGTATAAACAAAAAATAAAAGTTTCGACTAATATCAATAGGAGCGTGTGTAATAATAATAATTCAATGAATATTTTCATAATTGGGTAAACCTAAGCCAATTCTCAGATTAATTATTATTAATTATTGTAGAAACTACTTTCAATCCGAAACAACCAAACATAAAGCTCCTATTTTGCTTTTTGGAGAAACAATCTTTTCAAAATAGTTTTTTTTTTTTTTTTTTTTTTTTTTGTCACAATGTTAAGTAATCTCTTCAAAATATATTTTTTTTGTTTAGCTTTTCTATAATTTCGAAATTTTGCTTAATAACCATTAATGATAATTTACACCCAAAAAAAAAAGAACAAAGAGAAGTCCTTCTTATTGTTTTCCTTAAAAAAATGTAAATATATAGAAGTTTCCTGTTCTTCAATGATCAAGGAATAGGTTAGGTTTGATATATAAGTTTGTGAGCGCTATGAGTTAGACATATAAATCACAATAGTAACTACGCGTTTGTTTTCATCCTTTCGATGAGGTCTTCGAAGGTGATGATGATATTGAGAAGAGGAAGAAAAAGAAGAAGAACAGGAGTCAATTGGGTCGCACCGGAGATTCCCTTGGATATTTTAGTCGAGGTTCTGACTAGATTGCCTGCTAAATCGCTGATGAGGTTCAAGTGCGTCTCTAAGCAATGGTCTTCTCTTATCCGTTCTCGATATTTTAGCAATCGTCATCTTAGGGTGGCATCCCAACCGCGACCACCTCGTCTATACGTAGGTTTCGTGGACCAGGACGATGGTGAGTCTGTCCTGCTATCATTCTTATCATCGTCTAGTAGTAGTGGTAGTGCTGAGTCTTTCGGCCAAGACTTGACAATGCTAGGGGTGGGGGGAACCGAGATGGTGGCTCTTCGCGGCTTGATTTTATACACCGTTTGCGCAAAAGCGTGCATCTATAATCCCACCACCAGACAAAGCGTAACCTTACCGGCCGTCAAATATCATAACATGTTTATGTTTGCTGAAGAAGGTTTAACTAAGGAGATCAGCTACTGTTTGGGATACGATCCCGTCCTTGATCAATACAAAGTACTCTGCACGGTTGTGATATTCTCAGACGATTTTGAGAGGTTAACTTCGGAGCATTGGGTCTTCGTACTAGAAGCGGGAGGTTTCTGGAAAAGAATTCAGTTTGATCAACAACATCTTCATAAACCTACAATATTCGGACCGTGCATCAACGGAGTTATATATTATCTGGCTTCTACTGATAAATCTGACCGTATCGTTTTCAGTTTTGACGTTAGGTCTGAAGAGTTCAATATGATCCAAGTACCTGATGTGTTGCATAACTTTGGTGGGTCATTGTATTTTATAGAGTATTGTGGAAAACCAGCTATTTCTAATACTGCCGATTTTAAAGAAAAGGGTTTGTTGGATTTATGGATCTTGGAAGATGCTGCTGGTAAATGGTCGAGGAAACCTCGGGGTTTACAGCCTTGTCAGATGCATTTTGTTGATGACATTGATTACATTTATGTAGAAGGTGCAACTTCAAAGGGCGAGCTTATCATGTCACCCAAACCGTGGTGCTCCCCTTATTACCTTCTCTTTTATAATGTGCAAAAGAATCATCTCAGAAAGGTTCAAATCGGAGGAATACGGGACTTCTGCTGGTTTCGTAAGTCGTACATTTATGCCACGCTGGATAATTATGAAAGCATCATGCACTTGGAAATTTGAATGCCATTACTTGTTTTTTTTCTTCCCGGGTCCAAATGATTTATCAACATTTAATTGTTTTTGCCTTATAATAATACAGTGAAACTATTTATTATAAAATTGCCAAGCCAGATATCTGTTTTTTTAATATATTAATGATACAATGAAACAATTTATTTATTTTATACTCCCATTTATTTCATAATACAAGATGTTCTAGAATTTTATTTTATTTTATTTTACATATTATAATATGTTTTCAAGTTTCAAAGCAAATTATATATTCGTTTAATTTTATGATTATTTATATCTATATTATGCTATTTTTTGCGATTGGTTGACCTTTTAAAAAATAAACGTCTTAGTTCTTAATCTACGTATTTTTCGCTAATTAAAACATCTTATGTTTTGAATCAGATAGAGTATTTCATAAATTTTAGTGATTTTTAGCATGTTTTTTTTTCTTTAGGTATCATGAGGTTTTAGAGAATTGAACTCCCAGTTGGTACTTGGTACATACAATTGTTAACAAACATAAACACTGTAGTATTTGTACCCGGTTGTAATTTACAAAAGATACCTTTGAGTGTATAAGCAAAAAATAAAGTTAATCAACTAACAATAGGACTATAGGTGTAGTAAGACTAGTAATTAGGGGTGGGCATTTAAACAGAACCAAACCAAACCAAACCAAACCAAACCGAACCAAACGAACACAAACCGATGTCTTAGGGTGGTAGGTACAACTCAAATCGGGGAGGTAATCTTAGCTTCCAAACCGATGTCTTCCCCTTATTACTTCTCTATTATGATATGCAAAAGAATGATTTGAGGAAGGTTGAAATCAGAGGAACATGGGATAGTAAGACGTACATGCATATCATGAGAAAGCATCATGCACTTGGAAGCTTAAATTTACTTACAACTATACACTGTAACTATTATGTAATTTTAATTTTACTTATCGGAACACATTTAGTAAAAACATTGTAATACAAATAAGACCCATCAGAAAAATCATTCAAATTTAGGACGGAGCAAATTCGGTTCGGTTCACTTTTAAACAAAAAAACCGGGTTACGGTAATATTGTGAAAAACACTCTCTCCGACTCCAAGTGATCTATCTTCTAAGACAAGGTAATGGACCATCGTTGTTCTCTACTTTTATTTATCAACAACTTTTAAGTTTGGGTCTCTGTTGCTGCTGCTTCTTCTTCTTCTTCTTCCCCTTCCTTTCCTTCTTCTTCATCAGCCTCAAGTCCCAGAGACTGGTTTAGGCACTCTTGAGCTTCTTCTAGTACAGATTCATTTGCATCGGTCGCATATAATATCTTCTTAACTGCTACCACTATCTGCACATATTGTGCGGTTTCAACATTACATATATTGTTCAGATTCTCAATGATTTGAGTTCAAACGAAGAGAAACAAAGACATCAAAATATTGCATTTACCGGAAGATCCTCGAGTTCAGGAGTCTGACAGAGTATCTCTGTGTCCCGGAGCTTAGAGAAGTAAAAGTCTCTTTCTTTTTCCAAGAGATCGACCGAGACCTTGAGATCTTCTATCTGGCATTGTCAAAGAAAGTTCATTACAGGTTCGTTTTCATTAACATGAAAGTAAATGAAACCGAATAGTTAAAAGGGATGATTAGATGCTGATTACCTCCTTTGACAGAGCTTGCACTTCGGCTGATGAGTTGCTCCCACCTCCAATTGCATGTGATTTTACTTGCTTGGGACCTAGGTGATATAATTTTCAACCACATTGAGAAATTTCATAATTAGATAGGCAAGCAATGGGATAAGAGAAGTTTAAATCAAATGACTGACCAGATGGTTTGTTGGAAGTAGTCACAGGAGGATGATGATGCATATTGTTTGTTTGCAATGACTTTGAGATCTTACTAGATCCCTTGACACTCTTCTCTCTGCCACCTCTTGATCTTCGTTCAACTGGATTATAATTCCTATAACAATAAAACCATTAGAGTGCCGTTAAAAAGACTTTTGAGTTATTAATCCAATGTCAACAAGGAAGATAGAGAAGTCCATCATACTCATTCATAATGCCTCCGTTTATAGAATCGCAAAAACGCTTCAGCCATTGTAGAAACTCCAAGTTGTCTAGTGGTCGGCCTTTGACAAGCCTGTTGACTTCCAGTGGCTGATGTATTTCCCATTAAGACAAACGACATTGTGAGTGATATACATATTTTGAAGGCAATAAATAGCACACACAGAATCTTTTTATCTCAAGCAAATGTCAGAAATTACCTTTGTAATCTTCAATTTGGTGAAGACTTCTTGCATGACCTTGTAGTTTTGTATCATCTCGTACTCATTCTTTGCTTCAAAATTAACCTAAAAGGAAAAGATTTAGATCGCTCTGCAAAGAAACAAAAAAACGATTGCAAGAAACAATGTCGAGTGAAAAAAATCACCTTGTGCATTGGCACAACTCCTGGGAAGGTCATATCCAACATTTGACATTGCACAGCACCGGATGCAGCCTATCAAAAACCACACCATAGCCACTTACATAAACAAACAGTCTCTCAAGCAAGACAAAATCAAACAGTTTAAATCCTTGTTTGCAAAACTATAAACTAAAAGCAATATCTAAAGTAAAGAAACTGCCCCATTGAAGCCTTTTCAATAACAAAACTGACAAATGTGGATTTATACAACATACTCTTCTGAAAACCAAAAACTTGAAACAAAAAAAAAAAAAAAGAAACCGATCAACAACTAGACAAATGTGTTGCTTCCAATAGCTTAAGCATTGATCAAACAGAACCATTTTCAGATATATACGAGAAACTCAAACAAAAAAGAATTATTTTTTAGACTGTCAATAGCTCACTGGTTTGTATGGAATCAGGAAACTCAATTCAAGAATTCAGAGTGAGATCACCTCACCGACAAAAATCAAATCCTATAGTCCCCCCAAATAGGACACCAGATCAACAACAACAATACATATCTTGTCATAAATCAA
Organism: Camelina hispida; assembly: GCA_023657505.1. NCBI lineage: Eukaryota > Viridiplantae > Streptophyta > Magnoliopsida > Brassicales > Brassicaceae > Camelina > Camelina hispida. The sequence continues at coordinate 31,709,453 of CP094636.1, read as the reverse complement.
ATCGTCTTAAGCCACCGACATTATCAAAAGAAGACCCTTTTAAAACCAAAAGGCACGTCCTTTATGAATACAATGCTACACAATGAAGAATCACACACATGCACAAAATCCAAACCAATCAAAAAGAAGAAGGAAGAAAGAAACCTCTTCGATACGAGAGAGATTGAGATGAAGTCTGTCATTGATCCAACTCAAAATCTCATTCCTTCCAACAAAGTAAGCACTATCCATCATCCCAATGTTCGTCGTCATTTTCTTGAATCCTTTCTCTCTATGAACCAAAAAATAAAATAAAAATCCTATCTTTTTATTTGTTGTTTGGTGTTTCTTTCAATTGGGAAACTCAGATGCAACGCAATGGAGAGATTAAAAGGGAAAAAGAGAGAATCAATTAGGTTAGGTGAAATTGAAAACCCCCCACAAAAAAATTTAATTAAAGAAAAAAATAATTTCTTTTTAAGAAAAAAATTTGATTCGATCTGTTTTGGGTTTTGTTGCTTCTTTGGAAGAGAAAGAAACTGAAGCTGAGAAAACGACGGAGAAGACAAAGATTAATTTATTTTTATTTTTAGTTTAATTAAACTTATTTTAGATTGTTTGTTGAAAAAGCAAAAAAAAAAAATTAAAACTTATTAGTCTAATAAGCATGGGTTTAAACTTTAAAGACTTTAAAACTTAAGCTATGAAATAATATACTATTTTTAAAGAAAATAAATAAAGAAAGAAACGATTTTTAATGTAAGAAAAGGATGCATTAACTTCTTCTTGGTTCGTTTCGGTTACAGATAATGTCACAATTTATAACGAATGGCTGATTTGGACTGTAATACTAATATGTAACGCCTTCTCACGTGGGGGGTTTGTCTTTTAACTTACTACTACTAGTAACATGGTATTATATATTCATTTTTAAGGTAACATATAACACTGTACTTTGTTGTTATATAAATTAAATGTCTAATTTTAATACAATATGTGTAAGGTAGAAAATCAATTTCTTTTGTCATAAAATTAGAATAGAAAACCGTTTTAATATGACAAAATAATTTGATGTTTATACATTTTTCCTTGTGAGGATGAAAAAGAAACATTGTATTTATTTCCTTGACAGGGCTTCACATGTAATGAATTAATAAGCTATGGTAACGTGGATAGAAAACACGAATATATCTTAGCTACTGCAACTAGTTGATTCTTCTTTTCTCTTTACAGCTCTCTATATCATTTTGGCTTTACCATTTCTGTTTGTTTTAAAGGTCCTCTCACTTCTGTAAACTATATTTATTCGAAGTGGACGACTAATTAGTATAAATATATGGAGCTTGGGACGGCATATTGACTCAAAGTATATAAATCTATTATGTGCCCGTTAGCTACGATACCAACACATTTCTGATCACTTAATTGAGTTACATTTAACTAGTCCAGAGCTATTTTAGTTTTCGCTAATATATATGTGATCTGGTCTTATTACTACACGAATATATATATAAATTATCTACGTAGAAACTTTTATTTTGATATTATAAAATTCTCCTCTCAACAGTTACAACAACTTCATAAGACTCGGAAACTAAAAAGGAGAAAGAAAAAAAGTAATGATACACTAGTCACGATATTCAAGATACAACCAGCATGAACTAGTAGCTATAGGTGTCATCAAAGGCCGAGTGACCAACGTATTTTGCTGATGTATCCACCTGAAAAATGAAACAATATCAACAAACTGAGTCTCAGTGATCAAACATTCAGGTCTCAAACAGGGGTTTTGAAATAGTTTAAGAGGTCATACCGAGCTCACAATCTTCTCTTGAGGCGCACCGGGTTCATTAGCCGGAGTAAATCTGCCAGCGGCTGCTCCTAAGTCACCGTCATCCTTCTTGGCTGGCACGTACCATACATTAACAGTATGTGGGCTTAAAAGGAATGAACGCACATAGTGCTCGTAGAGATAAGCAGCGCCGCTCAAGCCCGGTAAGACCAACCAACTTGTTAGGGCTAGCTTAGCGTAAGGATATAGTGGGATCCTGATCATACCATAAACTTTAAGTTAGCTCGAAACCTGAAGCAACTTCAAAGCATCTTTCGTGGAATAAGATCGGATGGTGAATCAAATACATCGATATATCACATGTTCTAAAACCCCTACGTTAATCAATGATTAGAAACAAACTTATATACAACCCGACTCTGTTTGCACAAGTAGAAGCTTGCACATCAAGTAAGCTTCAGACTGTGTTTAAATTTACCATTCGATGAGCCCGTAGAAAGTGAGCTCGAAGAGTTTGATAAGTGAATATAGAGCCCAATACGTCAACCATTGCTTGTCGTCTCCATGAGTCCTCGACTCTATTGCTTTCACTGATGCGTATCTGTGTATAATAAACCAAAATATTAATAAGAAGAAGGGCTTAAGAAGACTTGACATATATATTCTCAGGTGAATAAATTAAAGATATATCTGTATGAGACTTACAGAGGATAAACCAAGCTAATCACAGGTCTGCAGCACAAGAAGAAGGAACAAATTAATGGACAAAAATAAAACGAGAAAATTTCATAAAGAGGGCTACACATAACGTATTATAAAATACCCAGCGATGACATCGAAGTTCTTAAAGATGACTTTCACTAAACTTCCGACACCGGAACTCATCTTTGCTGCCGTCGAATTTTTTTCTTTCTTTTCTTATCTTTTTATCACACTCTCACCACCGCCTTTTGAGTTTTCTTAGCTTTCTCTGTTTGTGTTTTTTGGACACAGACTAAAAAGTATATGAAGTAAGTAGGGCTTGGGAACACGTGTCCGTGACTATGAGAGGAGTCAAAGCGTAATTTAGCCACGTGGCTTGATCTGCAAGCTGAATAAGTAAAGCTGGTGGTAGTTTTCATGACCGTTCGATTTCATCAATCTCACAATTCTCTATTTCTCAATTCTCTCTCAGTGCTGTCACTGTAAGTACAATAAAAGTGTTTATTATTCTATTTATTAAATAGCTAAAACTAATTAATTTAAAGTTAATCCAGTGCATTACGTGCCACTAAGCTCGGTAGATAATGACACAGAAGTAATTTATTGTGGTTTTGTGAAGATTGTTGAGTTTGAGTAAACACTACTTTTTGTATAATGGATTATAATTTTAAAAAATTCTACATTTTAAAACGCATTTTGATATAGTTTAGATGTATACTTGCATTACAAAATATCTATTTCTACTTGAACTATGTTATGAACGAAGTTCCTGATAAAAAATGAAAAAAAAAAAAAAAAAATCAAAAGTTAGATACATGAACTCGAATAATATTGTTATGGTTTCCCATTATCTTTATTGTGTTTTTTTGTATATAATGTCTTCTGAAATGACTTTTTCTAAGGACAGTCTTATAATCAAAACTATCATCAAAATATTCCTAACATCTTTTTGAATTTCGAGAAAAACCTATACAAATCACAAGCTACAAAATGATAATCGAATAAAAATGACAGTATCAAAAACAAAATCATAATACAAATCTCAACCAATTATTTTTAGAGAATATGCAGTAGATAGCACAAGAATGAAAGATAATTAAGAAACTACCATTTCTCTACAGTGTTTTTGTCAGAAGGGTAATAAAATTACCAAGATTTGTCTTATTCTTCCTCTCCTTCTTTCTTCTTCGGTTTCTTCTCCTCTTACATCTCTATTAGTGTTCTCTTCTCACCATGAGATATCATTATTTCTTCTGTTATAAACACATCAAACAACATCAATTCTTACTTTTTCTGCTTCTTTCTTCTTTTCTGTTTCTCTCTTTCAAATTGCAGAAGATATCTCACTTTATCTCTTTAGATTTCAATTTATGTTGGAATCTCCGTGTTTTTTTATTTAATTCATGACATTTTGTTTTGTAACACGCTACTTTATCAAATTACAGGTGATAACATAATATCTCTCTCATTAATAATTTATTTTCTTAAGTTACACGTTATTTATTAAGATTACGTGTGATTTCTTTTGAAAACACGATTTTTAAGTTACCATTGTTGTACTTTTGCCCTTTGTTTAAGGGCAGTTTTGAATTTTCCCTTCTCTTAAAAATGCTAGTTACCTAAATTTTCTGACACAATGGTATTTTCTTAATTTTTTTTGGATTTCATGGTAGTTACTAATATTACCCTTATTTTTATGATGCACATAAGTCTCACATTCGAACATCATTAATGTTATTCCATTTTATCCGTGAAAAACATAATAACAAAATTGATAGATAAAATTGAAATTATTAACATCTGCTAAAAATTTAGAAACAATCCTAGATCTAAAGACAAAATGTGCGAAGTGTATCTGCCTTTAGTAAGAAGCACTTAAATGTTTATGTGCCGGACCTAACATGTCATTTCAACATGCGAAAAAAAAAAACAATTTAATATAAATTTTTAAAAGAAAACAATTGTGAATGTTATCTACATTTTTTTATTTAACTCAGCACTTTTTACAGTTCAAGTGTAAAACTTCTGAAATCAATTTATATAGTATATTCTAAATTTTATAGAGTGCCAATATAAATAGTCATACTTGTAATGTTTTTTGTTAGTTATTTTTCTTAAAATATATATACCCTATATGCAAGTATTTTCTTAGACCTATAGTCTTTTTTTGTTTATTACTATTATATGCAACGTCTTATAAAACTAAATCTCTTATAATATAGTATATATTATTATAATTTAACTATACATTTTTCAAGTATATGTAGCAAATAAATCATGTAGTTAGAACCTATTTACAAAGAATGCCATTGAAATTAAATTTAATATATAGATTATAAAATAAAATTTAAAACTAAGATTTTGCTCTAACAAAAAAATTTCTAAAATATCTTCATAATCAATCAACAATTAATTACAATATCTCATCAAAACTAATATAATGATGATGATAGTATGATGATATTGATGATATTATGTTGATAATGTAGAAATTGATGGGTTAGTGGGTTAACTCATAAACTTATTATAACCAAACTCATTTGACTCATTAACTCATTTAATCATCAACTCATTTAACCCATAAACTCATTAGGGTCAAAATTTTCAACTCATTAGAGGTTATGATTTGAGTTGAATCATTAGTGTTGACCCATTTTCACACTAAATTGATGATATTGAGAACAAAGTGATACTCCATGGATCATTCAGGAGTACTTACAGCAAAAGGATTGAGTTTAGTCCTCAAGCTTAAATCCATACCTTACCAATTTCGTACAAGAATATCTCCAAAACAAAAGCCAAACCCTTCTCCGGTATAACCCGGTTCACAAGAAAATCCCGGTTCTCGTTCACAACGGCAAACCCATCTCTGAATCCTTGTTTATTATTGAATACATCGACGAAACGTGGAGCAACGGTCCAATTCTTTTGCCCCAAGATCCTTACAGAAGATCTAAAGTCCGGTTTTGGGCTAACTACATCCAGTTACACGTTACTAAAAAACTGATAAACCCTAACTTTTGATCAAAGTTTTGAACTTTTACTGAATGTTTCTTTTATTTTGTTTTGCAGCTTTACGATGTGGTGAAAAGCGAAGAAGAAGAGCAAGAGAAAGCTCTCACAGAGGTAAAGGAGAATCTGAGAGTCATAGAGAAAGAAGGGTTTAAAGAGATTTTCTCTGACACTGATGGTGAACCAACGGTGACGAACAAGACAAGACCATGATCTTCGAAGACATCGTGATGTGCACTTTGCTTAGCCCTTACGAAGGCATACGAAGAAGTTGTGGTTATGAAGATCGTAGATCGAGAATCAGTTCCTTGTGTCTATGGTTGGCTCAATGACAATGCTATTAACGAAGACGTGGTCAAAGATCCAAGTCTTTTTTATGAACAAGTCCTAGAGATTCTTAGGATTTTCAGGCTTGATGCTAAATCCTCTGTTTTCATATGTTAAACTCTGTTTTGGATTAGTTACAATGTACTAATTACTATTGGGCCTACAAATTTAGGAGCCTATATTTATAGACTTTTTTGTGTAATCAGGCCCAATTTTATGTGTTTGGTAATTGTTGGATACAGATTTTGAGTCCGACCAGAACAATATATTTTCAAGTTTGAGCAAATAATATATAGATTAATTTTACATTTTTGGAAGTTTGGAATTCAGCTCAACAATTTCACAAACTTGTTTAGTTAGTTCTAGGAAGATCAGCTAGCGCAAATCAAATTAGTTTCATCGAAGATATTTTGCTAAAAAACAAAGAAGATTAATCAACTTTAAAAGCTAGAAAATTGTACATATGTTATCATATATAAAAAGGTGTTTTGCAACATATTTTTCCGGTGTACAAAGCAGATATGTTGCAAATTACAAAGAAGATAATATTTTGCAAAAAAGGATGGTTTGCCTGTGTTTTAACAAAAGGTAACACGATGTTTATATGAAATCATGTTGTTTATATGAATCACGTACTAAAAACACTATACTCAACGCTTGTTTAAAAAATTTAGGCCCCAATATAGTTTTTCCCATTATGAAAAATTGAATTGCAAAGTAGTAGAGTTGGTACGGTGCACGAGTTTAATCATTTGAATTTTAGTTAGTATAGCTATACTTCCTATTTAATATTTTGACATTTTTTATTGTTTTATCTCTTCAGAGGGGTTTTTTTTTTCTTAGTTTACTTATCTTAATCTCGTTACTTTTTACTAGCTGATAAAATTTATAGAGTTCATCTCTTTTACATTTTCTGGTAGATTTCAAATTCTTATTTTGATGGATTTGAGAGTTTCATTCTTTGAATATGTTGTTTGCGAATCCAATTTTGATTTTTATTTGACGCTTGATTACTTTACCTAAGGTTTTTGATTACGAGCTCGACCAAAATATAAGCTAACTCGAAAACAAACTTTACCTAATTTTATTGATGAGCCAAAACATTATCATATTTAGTTAGTGGGTATATATACAAATTTACATTAAAAAGTATTAACACGCTAATTAAACCTACAAAAATCGCAGACTACTCTATGTATGTCAATTAATTTGAAACAAAACCCTAATTAACCGCGATGAAATGTAGTATGAACTATGAACCCTCTCTCTTGTCGGAACTTGAAATATATATATCCAGGCCCTACTATCTCCATACCATAATGTGAACAAATTCAAATGAGAATTGACTTATACGTATTCATCGAGCTCATAACTGCAAAAAAAATAGTCAACTATGAACCCCCTCTACGATCATGCCACGTTCAAAATTCTATCGCGTATGACTTATGTCGATACTATATGGTCCCGCACAAAAAGCCTCCCCCATAATAACTATAAAATGACTCAATCGCCAATAATTTGTTATACTTTCTGGAAAATATGCATATAGTAATATGAAACTCTTGGAAAATACAATTAAATAATACACCGCCCAGTATGTATCAAGTAAACTTGAATTGAAAGATTTCGTACCTTAGAGATTATTGTTGTGATATTCAATAGCCGGTAACCACGTGTAGACGTCCTCCACGGACCTTGTACAAGAAGCGTAGAAGCGTAAGCGTTCGCAAATCATATCGCTTGAGCACCAAGATGAAGACGTGTGGCAGAGATCTAATTATATAAGTGGAGACCACAACGTTCTAATACGATAAAATATTGCTTTTAAGGTGGGACCTGCGACATACCTAATTCCTTTTTGAGAAAATTTCTTCTGTCGTCTTGTGTGGCTTTTGATATGTTCTGTCCTAGATCCTCGCTTTCCATATCCGGGAGAAGGTAAGGTGGTTTGATCTCTACCGTACACGTGTACATTCTTCCATGCCAGTAGATTACGTGGGAATTGAAACGTTGCATCTGTGTATAAATGGTGGCCTGAATCATGAATTCGAAGTTTTAAGAAAATGATAGAAGAATTTAATTACCCCCGAAAAAATGATAGAACTATAGAAGAATGTCTTGTTTACTATGTTCGTCATTGATTTTTTAGTTTGTAACTTTGTATCATTATCACTGGAAAAAATAATATTCCAAATTCGGAAGGCAATTTCTGATATGTTTTGTTCACACACGAATAGATTTAAGACAAACAGTTGTCATACATGTGAAATCGAATTTTTAAGAGTTTTACAAACAACATCATGCTAATTTGTTAATGTTTTGTTCTTTTGTGAAGGGGCAAAAAAAACAATTCATGTAAATAAGATGGAAAGATTGGTATAGTAATAGAACTAAGCAAGCTAGCAAATCCAAAATCCGACCATATATTCTAACTTTACCAAGATATAATATTCAGTGGCGGACCCAGGAATTATTTTAACCCATGTCATAAATAGAAAAAAAAGACTTATAATGTAATATGGAAGGTTTGAACTTTGGTTTAGGGAAGTCAACAAAGAGAAAAATGACCAACTATACTGCTGAAACTTTACAACTTTACATACAAAAAAACTTTATTTATAAGTTTTACCCGATCAGTTGACCTCCCTAAACTCTATGTGGGTCCGCCACTGATAATATTACGGTTGTGTAAAAACAATTTATGCAAGTGTATATATTCGATATAGATCAGACGATTTCAAATTACGCAAGTGACTGTTTTTAAAATAGATCCTTCATCATAAGTTTCTACGCCCGGCCGGTAACATTTGTTTGGATTACAATGGTTAATCTATTTGACCTGGACCACTTTTATATAGTAAGAAGTGTGCTCTGACCAAATAAACAAAAAAAAAGTGTAGATGGTATGAAGTATGAACTAGTACGTCATTTTCAAACGGTTAAATATTAATCTGAGAGGTGATTTGTTTTACCTTGTTAAATTCGAAGTAGTGCAAAACTGGTTGATTTTACTGATACGAAATGGACATTGGTGTTTGGTTTTCAGACGAATATACCAGGAAAATGCCGTTTTTTCACATATACACATATATATATGTGTGTGTGTTTACTTTACAATATCATATAGTTCGAAAAATTATTCAAAATCTAACCAACCAATCTGCTTCGTTGCATATATAGATCCTTCCTTAAAATGCGTACGTACCAATAATTTTCTTATCAAATTTTTAGTTATTTTAATTAACAACGTTAACTCTTACTATTGACGTGGTCAATCTTCACTAGCCGACATTGAAGCTTTGAAAGTGATGGTTCTAATATACCATACCCTCCGGAAAAGGACAACATATATTTGCTATAAAAGATAGTTTAGCACGTTAAGTCAAAATGTTTAGGTATGATCATAAGATTTGGAAGATCAGATTACGATTCGTCGATTTTTTTTTTAACGAATAATTAAGATTATGTTGGCATAGGGTTAGTGGCTTAATTAGCTGCACCCAATGGTTAGAAACCCATGTGTATAGATTATAATTATACGTACTCATCACAACCCAATATTTTTTTTTAGAAAAAACTTTACAGAGGGATACCGTAATTAATATATTACTAACGAACATACATTTTTACGAAACATTCTATTTACATTTCATGTAAGCCTTGAGGACTCAATAACCGGGACAGATAAAAAAAGTTATGGTTCCGCTCAACGGTTTGGTTACTTTGGTACATTGGATAAAATATCGAAGTCAAGTGATAAGTGTTTCACACTAAGTCACTGACTATCAATTCATTTTTGGGATATATTTTTCTATTAGTTTTGCAACATATGCTGCGTTAAGATTTTATTTTGTTTATTTCAAGAGTGTGATGGTTTGTAAATTTGTTTTTATCAAACAAATAAATTAAGTATAAAATCCAAAAAAGTATCCTATGGCCGGCCAAAACCAGTATATTAAGATTTGGGTCCAGTAAAATCAAACACTGTGCATATTATAAATGCAAGTGACTGCAAGCATCAGAAATTCCGGAAGAAAATGGTAATTGTTAAGTCTCCATTCTCCAATCACAATGTAATAAAACTCTTGTTGGAGTTAACATGTTTTACCTATCTTTAATTAACCCGCAATTTGAAACCCTTCATTATAACAGAATATAAACTAAACTATTTCTTGGTCAAAATATCGAACCTTAGCTCTATGAATATTAGTTTAAGCAGACTACTTACTCCAAATTGCCAAAATTATCAAAGCTTTTAATGTTTGACTTGTGCTATCTTAAAACAGGAGATCCGTGACTTTTAAAATCAGAGGATGCAGCAAGTGGAACGGGAAAGTTTCATACTTTCATAGGATTCCGATTGTGATTGTGTTACAACTTTGAATAGGTCAATATAATTATCGCATGTAGTAAATGTCTAAATGAGTAGTTTAAACAATATTTCCAGCTCGCATGCGCAAGTATATATACTTTTCTTACAAAAGATAACATGTAACAATTCCATTAATTGAGTAAAATTTATTTAAGAAATTAAGTATATGATTAACTTTAAGTCTTTATTAGATATCTACTATATATAATGTAGTTTTCTTTCTATTTTTTGTAAAATTGAGAGACTCATATGCCTATACTCGTACCGAAGTCAAAAACATGTTAAAGGTTGTCCCCTCTCCCCGCATTAGATATTTGATCCCAAGACTTGGCCCAACTTACTATACACTTATACAGTGTGTCTCTAAGTTCGACCGGTTAAGGTACAGATAGCCAATAAGAGAACACACCGTTTGTAGTTACTTATCCAAAGTGGGTAGGTAGTACACTATTACCACGTACACTGCCATGCCTTAGAATTGCTTATGCTTATGTAAGAGTTGTTGTTCTCTTATTGGCTATTTGATTGATGGATGCATGGGTAACATTGTTTTTGTTTTATAAGGAGATGTTAAGGTTAACGTTAAATAATTTGATAAGGTTTGAATGTTGAAATGTATCCTAAAAATTTGTATTTAGAAGGTTAGGAAGGGAGAAAGAAAAAAAACACTCTTGAAAATTTAATGTAGCGAAAAAAGCACCGGCAAGATCACAGTACGTCAAATTATCGTTGCATCATTAGACGATGGGTACAATAATCTATGTAACTGGAATTAATTCATAAAAATAAAAGTGGTTCCTGAATTTACTCTGTGGATGCTGGCACGTGTCGCTACAGTCACATTAAACCCTTATTTTGGGGGTTTAAATATTAAACCCTAAGTTTTGTTATTGATATTATAACTAAACCCTAGGTTAACCTAGCAATTATTTAATTATATAGCGTATAAAATAAGATATGACCCAAAGTTCGTCTACATCCAAAAAAGGACCATAGTCGTTGACATATTAATCTTCTGGAAACTGTAGGAAGCATCGTAGGAGCTTTCAAATTGATTGTAGAAAACAAAAGAAAACAAAAAAAATTAAGAGCTCGAAGATTATTTAATAATTTATTACTATTGGACTGATCAATTAGAAATTAAAATTGAGTTAATTTAAAATAATGATACGCATAAATAATTAGTACTGTATAACTTTATCATTTTGGTCGCCCGTACCTTTTTTCCCGTTATATTGATAGTTTCAAAATTGTACAATGCTTAACCTTTTCTCCTCTAAAGGGATACTATAGTGAGTTTTGACTTAAACTTTTTTTTTTAATCACAAAACTTTAAATTAGACTTTTAAACAGTGAAAAAGTAGGTTTAGTATCCTCTTCCTCGCATGTAAATTAGGATGTTAGGGCAGTAAAGCCATGTTTTAAATAGGGAAAATTAAATAATACTTTCCATTAGTTTTTTTTTTTAACTTGCATACAGTTGATCTTAGTAATAGAAAAAATGAGAAAACATGTGCATTTATAATTAGTACAGTTTTATCAAATACTTAACTTTTTTTTTTTGTTTCAAATAGCAAAGTTTTTAAAATTAGTACAGTGCTGTAAAATACTTAATACATGTTTCACATAAAGTACTATATAAGTAGGTCTCGATGGTCAATGTAAAGTTAATATGTGACCCGGATGATAAGTAAATAGTTATGGGCGATGCCTCCCAAAGGACGTGGTGTAAGATGTACGTAGTAGAATTTCAACTGAAATTAATTTTTTCCATGAAACTTTAACTAGTCGTGGAAAATCATATATAATAATTTACATAGTCATTATGATACAGTACGAAAGTGCATATATAAATATATAAAGTATTTTTATTCATTTTAGAAGCTCCATGCACGTCGAAAAAATAATAATTTAAGAATCTCAATGCTTCGACGTGCTTCGCAACATTCCTCTGGTTTCTTGTAAAAGATCTGATTTATCAAAACATCTAGTAAACTCAATTACCTGAGTTTTTAGCTTTTTATGTAGCAAAATGTATTCCTTAATTAATACTCTTTTTCTACATAATTTAGAAAATACATTATTATTAATTATTGGGAACTTTTAATTGGTAATTAATAATAATACAAAGTTCCAAGTTTATGAAAATAGAAAATATTTTTTTTCAGTTCTCAGAATAAACAATATTGCAACTAAACATACCACAGTAAATGTTTTTTTTTTTTAGTTTATGCTTTAATAAATAATAAGTCGATTTAAGCACTCTTTTAAGTTTAATAATCCACATACTAATAAACCAAAAAAAGGCAACAAGATTACTGATTTAATCGAAAGGTTTATTTGGTAATGTGTGAGTGGAAGATTACCGTATTACCAGACTGTAGACTATAGCCGTGCGAAAATGTGTATAGTGTTAGTAATTAGTCAAATTTGTTAACCATATTGAGTTCTCAAGTTGGATTAAATCTAAAGAGGAATTAGTTTCCGTAAAACTTTACTGTGAGAGTTAATACGAGCTTATGACCATAAAAAGTCAAATAGTGAAGAGTAAATTGTTTGGTCGGTAAATTGAGAGTGTTAAGGATTCAGTTACAGTTGTCTATAAATAATTATACAAAGATGTATTTTCTTCACGTATATTAAAAAATAATTATTATGGTAATTTTTATTTTCTAGTATATTATACAATTTTTGTTGTCAATATGTTTAAGTATTAGGGATAAAACTGCAAATTTACCATATATATATATAAATACAAACAATACTTATTTTGAAATAATATTTAAAATATAAAATGAATAGAGTATTTGAAGTTTGCTCCATGGTTTTAATTTTTGCTAGTGGGCATTTAATAAAGGGACATAGACTAATTAAACTAATAAATAAAAGATGCTCCATATTACCCCATAATCTATGGACTTTTGAGGGGTCAAACAATTCAATGGATGTATTCACAAAAACGGAGGTGACATTAAATTAGGGCTGCGTGGTGTAAGTTGCTAAAAATTTCGATGAATTTATTATATTTTTCAATATATTCATGTCAGTATATATGTACTCTCTTATGCTTGTTAGAAGATCTTGCCAAATGCCGATACAGTCCACAGTTAAAGCTAAAACTCTTTGGGCAGTGTTTTTTTTCCTTTTCTTAATCAATGCGATATTCAAGTGCAAAGTAAAATTTGAAAGTGGTAATTGTGTCACGCAGAGAAGCAACCCAAAAAGATAATTCAAATGTTATCAAAATAATTTTTTAGATTTAAGATAACTATCGATTTTAACAACATTCCTACAAAAAAAGGTTAGATGGGATTAGCACTTATGTAAATCGGAAAATGAAATCATTACATATGAAACTATAGGATCTTCACGCCAAGAAAAATCAAACTCTTGTATATATTAATTCGGGCAGGCGCTACATAAATGGATACACAGCAGTGTAAATTCATAAAATACTTTCTCTTATATAAAAAGAACTTCTAAAAAAGCACATTCGCTATTATAAGCTATTTATCTGATAAACAAAGAAATCACAAGAATATCGAAATATTAGCCTTTTCGCTCCTTATATTTTGTCTCTTTCGGTGCCACCTCTCTTATCTCACACATCTTGCATTTATCAGCACCACACGGTTTTGAATGTCCGAACTGAGATATATTCAGTGAATATTATTCACCCATACATGAACTCATATGCATATCGTGTATAGATATTTATTTATTATGTTTATTTTATTATTATTATGTTTATTTTGTCAAAACTCCGCAGATTCGCTGTAATATAAGTGTACGTGTGTAACTAATTTAAAACTCGATGGTTTTAACTAAATAATAAAACCATATTATAGAAATTTTTACCCAATCTTTGAGATTGAGATGATAGATATGATGATAGATATGATCAACACGTATATGAGCGAGCATTTTTTCATATTTATTTTTTGATATGAATGATGCATTAAAATAGATTGGTAGCAAGTGTTTGCAATTGTTATTGTTATAAGTTAATACGAATCCGATTGTTCTTTTACATGTTTTTATGTTTGCGTTTGACACATGTAAAAAAAAAACAAGAATTGTAATCTAGCTATCGTTGTGTAATAATTTGGATTCAAACTGAAAATATCATGCGAGGGAATGATAATGAAATAGAGACAAAAACGCAAAAGCATAACTGGAAAGAGATACATATTTGCGTTTTGTGTTGTGTTTGTTACTTTTAAATAAAAACACCAAAAGTTCATGATATTTCTTAGATAAACATAAGTAATATTTTGATTACTAAACGCAAACGTCAAAACAAAATATTTGTTATTGGAAAAAACAAATATTTGTGTCTGAAACCGTGTAGTACTCCAAAGAAGGAGAGAGATATAAGAAGAAGGCTGACTTTGGAGAGAAAGAGAGTAAATGCATTTTGCTGTCCATGTTGACTCTTTGAAAGCAAACCCAAAGCCAGCCTCTTCATTATTGTTGCTTTTCATTCCATTATCTTATTAAATTACTTACGGGTAATTAACTTAACTTTTCTTTTCCTCTCTCTCTCTCTCTCATCTCATCTTACTCAGTTTTGCTATAAATATAACCAACATTTCTCTCCACTTCTTCAGACAAAACCAAACCCATTTGGACTTTCTTTGTCTTAGCCCTAATTTTTCCAAAGGTTTCTCCAACAAAGCCACAACAATTAATTAGCTTCCATCTTAAAACCTTATCAAAGACCTATCAATAGAAGGAGGAAAAAATGGGAAGACCACCTTGCTGTGAAAAGATTGGAGTGAAGAAAGGGCCATGGACACCAGAGGAAGACATCATCTTGGTTTCTTACATTCAAGAACACGGTCCTGGAAACTGGAGATCTGTCCCTACTAACACAGGTTTGTCTTTGTTTCTTGATCAGATTAACTAGTTGATTAGAAATAAACTTTTGATCTACCTCTTAAAGAACCTTTTTTATGTAGTATTTATCTTGCACTTTTTACTAGGGGTTGTGATTTTTTGTTCTCTGGCTTGGTTGGTATGAACATTTAATACTAGTGTAATAAATAGCCTATAAGTTATGTCACCAACTCTTTCGTCCACACATCTCTAGTTACCATTTAATCTCTTCTCTTCCTTAAATTATTTGGGGTTAAAATTAATCTTTGTTAATTTGGTGTTTTAGGACTGAGGAGATGTAGCAAGAGCTGCAGATTGAGATGGACTAATTATCTTCGACCCGGTATTAAGCGTGGAAATTTCACTGAGCACGAAGAGAAGACGATTGTTCATCTTCAAGCCCTTTTAGGCAACAGGTATATTTTAGTGTATATGTTTTTGTCCAAAATGTTTCCTTTCTTGGGTATTTTTATGTATATGATAAGAATCTTATCATAAGAATATAAGATCTAAATATGTTTTTTTTTTTTCGTGTATAGATGGGCAGCCATAGCATCATACCTTCCTGAAAGGACAGACAATGATATAAAGAACTATTGGAACACTCACTTGAAGAAGAAGCTCAAGAAGATTAATGAATCTGGTGAAGAAGATAATGATGGTTTCTCTTCGTCAAACACTAGTTCACAAAAGCACAATCAAAGCACTAACAAAGGTCAATGGGAGAGAAGACTTCAGACAGATATCAACATGGCGAAACAAGCTCTTTGTGAGGCCTTGTCTTTCGACAAACCATCATCAACTCTTTCTCCATCATCATCATCATCATTGCCGACACCAGTAATCACACCACAAAACACCCCAACATTCTCATCAGCTTTGCTTGACCGTTGTTATGATCCACCCTCTTCTTCTTCGTCTACCACAACCACAACCACAACCACTACTACAAGCAACACCACTAATCCATACCCATCAGGGGTATATGCGTCAAGTGCTGATAACATCGCTCGGTTGCTTCAAGATTTCATGAAAGACACACCAAAGGCTTTAACTCTATCATCCTCATCTCCGGTTTCAGAGACCGGACCACTCGCTGCTGCGGTTTCGGAAGAAGGTGGAGAAGGGTTTGAACAATCTTTCTTCGGCTTCAATTCGATGGAAGAAACTCAAAATCTGACTCAGGAGACAAGGTTCTTCCATGATCAAGAGATCAAGCCGGAAATAACAATGGACCAAGATCATGGTTTAATATCACAAGGGTCTTTGTCTTTGTTGGAGAAATGGTTATTTGATGAGCAAAGCCACGACATGGTTGGTATGTCACTAGAAGGACAAGCTGCGATGTTCTAGAAAACTAGAATTATGCAAAGTGGGATCTTTTAAATCGAGGGCTTAATTAGTCATGGGTTATAACAAATAATATAGAGTTATAATCTATAATCTAGTATATGTTTATTATTGCATTAGGGTTTTAGAGTCTTTAGTAGCTAACTTTTTAGCTCTACAACACTCTTTTCCCCTTTTGGTGATATAATCTTTCTCGTTTTCTATATATTAAAAAATGTATGTAGCAGAACGTAACACAAAGGGTTCATCATCGTTATAAATGTAATGTGTTGCACTTTGTGGCTCATATGGTTATACAAAATGTCTTTAAAGTGTTTCTGATTATTCAAATCTTATACTAGTATATACTTAAACACACAAAATTCGTCATTGTAAAGTTAGGTTTAGTAAATGATACAAAACTGATCTAATATCGATTGGTTTGATTAAGATCCGATATTAAATCAAGATATTTTCACATTCAAAAGTTCGATTTTAGTTCCGATCAATGTTGTATTGAAAACAGTAAAAAGATGTTTGGTTTAGATTCAGGTGTATTTGTTCTAAATATTGAAAACAGTAAAACATTTCACTTCTCGATCTTTGATTTTGTCCTTTCAAATCAATCATAATCCCGGAAGAAAAATGCCATTTAAGATTCCACCTACTGATTTAATTCCAACATTAATACATTTAATTATTTTAGCTATTTAATATTAATTGTGATAAGCCAATAAGCCAATAATGCCAAAATTAATATAATATCTTGTCAGATTATTTGTGAAGTTTTATTTTATATATTTCACATAAAGAAAGCAGAGTTGTCAAACTTATTTTTTAGTTCTTCTTATTATTACGGTATTGTTTTTCTAAAAATACAACAATTTTAGGAAAATCAAATTTCACAAAATTATTAGAAGAAGCATTAATTTCGAAATGCTCTTGAATCTGAAATAAGTAGTAGAGTTTTTGGAGTACTATTTTTTGAATTGTTTTAATCGTAATGAATTATATATACTGTATAAAATAAAGATAAGACATTTTGACATTTTTTTTTATGAGCAATATTAGTATTAGTATAATAATACACATCAGGATATTATGTTTGGCGTATCCCTCTAAACAAAATAAGGCATCGTTCGTAATTCCAACCTATGATGTGTGAAATAAAAGTGTGAATTGGATAAATGAAAAGTATAACAACATATGAAGCCGCAGAGATATATATCTGTATACGTAAACGATACACACACAGACACAGGCGTACAATAAATAGAAAGGAGGCAAAATCTAGTGGTGGAAACGAATTCTGAAAAAATATAACAACAAAATTTAACCAAAAATAAAATAAAAAGAGTATTAAATGCTAACATGTGAAGAGCTTGACTCGTTGTGCCTGTGAAGCACAGTGAGTACGTTATGAGTTATTATGACTATACGAGTATTATTATTAGCCACCGAAAACTCCTTTTCTGATTCTAATTAATTAATTTTCACACACTCTTCAATCGTTGACTTTTTCTTATATCTTATTTGACTTCAAAACTGGACTCATTCATTCTTCAGCTCATATGTCAGTTATATTTCGGTGCAATGTCGTCGTCTCTGTGAGTAAGACTTGAGGAACATCGAGTCTTTGAAAGTGTTCAAACTCAATTCATGTAAAAGCTTTTCACTTTTTATCTTCTTATGATTTTTCCCATTGAATCTCTCTAGATTGATTTTTGGTTTTTTCTTTCTTTCATGCCCTATCGTAGTTAACTAATATTCTGATAAAACTTATTTTTTTTGGGGGTCTGATGTCAAAGTCTTCTCTGCTGGCATAAAGGAGTTCAACTAGTCGACGACGACTCTTCCTTCTCTGCTTGCTTAGTTGAGATTAAACAGAGTAAAAGAAAGACTTTGTCAAAGAGGAAAAAGAAAATACTTTTGAAAATCATATTTGGGCCTCCAAATGGGTCCACTCGGTCCATAACAAGACAAAATAGCCCATCGTATAAAATAATATTTTTGTCCAATTGCACGAAAATTCGATAACTACCGTATTTACTTTTCTTATGTATGTATTATGTAAAACTATATAAGGAATTAAAAGCATAAACATAAATTTAAATATGTGAACAATTTTTGTTTTTTCTCGTCTGTAAAAAGATAGACAAAGAGAAACTTCTCTGGTCCTTTTTTAAAAATCTCAGTTTTGTGTGTTTGATTGGAGCAAGACCGGTAACACAACAAACACACAAGAGCTAACTTACATAGACAGACAAAGACACACAAATCTCATACCGGTGATTTGGGAATATATACTCAATGAGGCGAAACTTCAGGTTGGTGGTGTGGATTAGATATAAGCTCAGGTGCTACAGCAAAGTGTAATCCTCCTCTTCGTTGTCCTCCACCGCCCCCGCCGCTATGTAACATAAACGCTACTTCTGCAGCAGCCAGAGCAGCCGCTTCCTGATTTACACAAGAAAATCATTTACAAACATGACTTTTTTAAGATACTACACATGTGTTTGTGTTTTTTTTTCACAAAGATATTATATACCTGTCTTTGTCTGCGACGTTGTAATATACTGATAGCCCAAGCCATGATGTAACAAGGAAGGAGAAAACCAGCGGCACGAAGCATGAAAAGCTGACAAAAACCAAAACAAAATAATGTGTTAATCACAAGAAAGCTATAAAAAGTAACAGAACTAGCGAGTAAGAGAAGGTTTACGTACAAAGAAGAAAGCTGACGGATCATCTTCTTCATCGTCTGAGTTGTTGTTTGATAGGTTCAGTGCGTGTCGTAACAGTAAAAGCGCCATCAACTGCCATTTTTTAACTACCAGTAAGTTTCTATTACAAAGTAAGAAATTAATGAATAAAAGATAAATGTGGTGGACTTACTATAAGAGCAGCAGAGCGACAAAACGCAGCTCCGCTTGAGTTAGAATCAGCGTATTCATCATAGTCCGCGTCAAAGAAATGGCGTTCTGCAGCTGCCATTGCAAAAATGCGCGGGTCGTTCAAATCTAATGGAACACCATTGGCCCAATCTTCACTGCATTACACAGACACAACAAAAAAAAACAGTAGCATGAGTAATGTGCTTCATTATATATGATGAGATATAGCTATGTCTTTTAGCGTAATAGAGAATCTATAGTCCAGCTACATAGATTCAGAAAAAAACTTTACCCGATATCAATAACGGTATCATCAGCAGGAGGAGGCGGTGGAGCGGTGTATCCAGGTTGATAAGACTGTTTCCAACGAGAAGAAAGAAAAAACAGTTATAAACTTGGAATCAGGCAAACAAACTAATATATCCAAATACATTAGCAAATTAGTAAACTTGTAACCAAAAGATTGATGTTAGTGATTTTGAATTTACCTTATGGCATATTTCACAGGTTATGTCGCCTTTCTCATTACACCAACGTTGAACACACTTCCGATGTGCATACTATACACACACACGAAAAACAAATTCATGAGAACTTCATTCAAAAGGGATAATACAAAATAACACAGAGAGATATGAGATTTACCTTCAAACTGCCACTACAAGAACAAGGTGACTCAAGGTTCTTAACGGAATCTTCCTCTTGGCAAATACGACATTCAACAGATTGGATAAGCGGTTCCTCTTCATCGTCCACATCGTGCTGTTCCATTGCTTCTTCTTCTTCTTCTTCCTTGGTCTTAAGATCCATAGAGTTCGTACTAGTAGACAGGCTTGTGCTGCCTTGAGCTCTAGAACTCTCTCCAGAAGATTCAATTGTCTCTCTCTCTGAATTTAACGTTTCAGGTGTTACGAGACGGTCGGTACATGAACTCAGATGATCAGCCATCTCCTTCTCTCACACTTCTTCTTAGCCTCAATACCGAATAAAAAAACGTTGACCTGTTAAAAAATAAAAACCAAGAAAAGCTTCCAACATTCAAACGAAAATTCTCATAAATCATCGAAGCAAAATGACAAAAATGTTTCGTTTCTCTGAAACCAAAATCAGCTCTCAATGGAAAAGATTAGGATCTGAGTTATACAAAGTCTTGGTCTCAAATTTTCCACACACAAAAACCTAATGGGAAAGCCCCCAAACTTGAGACACCAATCTAAAACATGAAAAAGACAAAGATATACCATTCGATTCAATCACAATTATTAGGAATTGAAACCCTAAAATCACAAAAATTTGAAATTTCCCCAATACCAGAATCAAACAACCATATAACCCTAAGAAGAAAAAAATAAGACGAAGATAAAAAGAATATGATTTACCTAAAGAAGAAATTAATATTCAGAATCGCAGGAAAATATGAGGGAAAGAAGCTCTCTCTTTCGATTTCTTGAAGGGGAGGGGCAAGAGCTATCTCAAATCAGACAAATGTGTTTTTCTTGTTTGGTGTTCGGTCTGAAATTTTTTTTTTTAAGATAAAGTAATTAAAATTCTTGAAGCGCGTGTATATACTACAGAAATACATATCTATATACATAGTACACATATACAAAACAAAATACACAAACCGGAGCTATGGAGGTTGACGGTTTGACACGGTAACGTGATTATCAGATTTTCTTTTATGTTTTTTTTTTTTTTTTTTTTTTTTTAACTTTGTATCTGTCTTCTTGGTTAGATTTTTAGATAATACAACCATATCTTTTACCTAAATACAATAAAAGAGTTTTATTATTTTTAGGAATCAAAGATTGAGGTGTTTGACTGTTGATCATATGGACTAGAGATAGATGCACTGTTGTATGATTTATTTTTACTTCGATATTAGTCTTTTTTTTCTCTTTTCACACAAAGAAATAATAAATTTCGAATGTTGTCAGATTTTGAAAAATTAAGAAGTTTCATTAATTTCAAGAGATATAGTTTTGACTTTGACATTTTCTTCTTTGGCAAAAAATGCGATTGAACCCAAAAAAAAAGTTAGGACGTCCAAAGTCTCCTAAAGGTAATCCATCCGACAAGCTGAACTCTCCAAAACGTTCTCTTTATTATAAAGTCTTTTTCGATTCCAAAATTATTCTTGTCGTATTTTAAAATCAGAACGTTTTTAAATAGCATCAAATAATAAGTGTATTTTTTTTTTTTTTTTTTGTTAAAAGGCTTTCAATTAAACTAGGAAAAGGAAATGAAAAGTTTTACAGGGCCCAATATGAAGCCCATTACATCTTAAACCCGAATTAGAACCCAATACAATAGGAAACATAACTGAACCAGAGTAACCAATAATTAGAATCGAACCGATGGTTGAGATCGAACCAGGGATATGGTTGAAGAATTTAAACCGCCTGCAGGTACTCAATAATGGTATACGAAACGCATGGAGAGAGAGTGGAGCTTTGGATAGATCGCAAGGGAGATTAGGGTTCTGCTCTAGTTGCCGCAGACGTATCAGTAGAAAACCAAAGATGGAGTAGAGAAAGGGAGAGTTCCTGATTGCTGGCTCGAAAGCTCAATGCTCTGTTACGGATGGTGGTGTCAATTTGGCGTAGGAGAAGATCTGCAGATTTGAAAGAGTTACGGTGAAGTCGATGATTCCGTTCTGTCCAGATCGTGTATATAACTGCTTGCCAAGCAATGAGTAATAGCTTCTTGGCCGTCCGTGATCCTCTATAGCTTGTGAGAGAGTCAATCGTTTGAGTCCAGGAGGAGCAGGGTAGGAAACTGCATCGTCGAGCAACCTCCGACCAGATCGCCCAAGTGAAATGACACTGGAAAAACATGTGATCCCGCGATTCAGGCATAGAGGCACAGAGTAGACAGTGAGAATCTACTTGAAGCCCCCATCTCAGTAGGCGATCTCTTGTCGGACAGCGATCCAGAACAAACAGCCAAGAAAGGAAGTTATGCTTCGGGATCCCACCTGAAAACCAGACGATGCTATGCCAGGGAACAGTAGTGATAACACCCCGTAGAGCAGAGTAGATGGTACCCGTGTTGTGCCGAGATTTACAGCAATCATCGATCCACCAGTGGTAAGAGTCTTCTTCCTCAGTTAATGTGATTGTTGAAAGTTCAATATGGACATTGACCTGAGTTTCCGATCTTGCAGATGGGAGATTCCAAGATCCACGCCTCCATAGGTCAGCAAGACAAGCATTGCGATGAATGCCAATCTGATACAGCCCGTCTCCTTGAAGGTATGACTGCATTTTTCCTAATCTGCACCAATTATCAGTCCAGAATTTACAAGATTTACCATTGCCCGGTTTGAGTTTGACCCACTGATAGGCGACATCTCTAATCTTAAGCAGCTTATTTGTTAACCAGGAAAAACGACTGCAAGGCTTCCGAGTCCAAAATAAGCTCAAGTCATTCGACAACACTACTCTTCGAAACCATGCCACCCAGACCGAGCCAGATCTGAAGAATAGGAGCCAGATGAGTTTCACCATACACGCTTTGTTCCAGATAGATAAGTCCCTAAGTCCCAAGCCTCCCTCCTTCTTTTCTCGAGTTACTGTATCCCACGCTACACGAGCTGAGTGATGTCCCTCCGTCGTTCCTTTCCATAGAAATGCACTTGAGAGGGAGTTTAATTGTTTTATGCATTTCTTTGGCAGGACAAATCCTGAAGACCAGAAGTTTGAGATTCCAGCAATGACAGAGTTCAACAGTTGTAGCCTTCCTGCAAACGAGAGAGACTTCGTTGTCCATGCAGTAAGGCGACCCTTTACCTTCTGGATAAGAGGCGCACAATCAAGCAGTGTAAGTTTCTTTGTGCACAGTGGCAGTCCTAGGTATCTAATTGGTAATTGTCCATGACTGATTCCCGTGGTGGCTGCTAAGTTGTCTATTTCAGGCTGAGACAATCCAGAGGTAAAGAAATTAGTTTTATGGAGGCTGATCGCTAGGCCTGATACCTCTTCAAACTCTTTAAGGACTTGGAGGACACTCCGCAGCGATGACGCAGAGCCATCAATGAAGATCAGTAAGTCATCAGCGAAGCATAAGTGAGTTAGCTTTATTTCAGCACAGCGGTGATGGTAGTTTATTTTTCCTTCTTCAGCTGCTTTATCGAGACAAACGGAGAGACAGTTCATAGCCAGAACGAAGAGGTATGGAGAGAGGGGGTCCCCTTGGCGTAAACCCCTTGACCCCTTGAAGTAACCATGAACGTGTCCGTTGAAGCCAACCGAGAAGGAAGGAGTGCAGACACAAGCTTTGAGCCAACGAAGGTAAAGTTCTGGCACCTCAATCCCCCTTAAGCAGTTAAAAATGAATTCCCACCGTACTGTGTCAAACGCCTTCGCAATATCTACTTTGATAGTTATTCTCTTAGGCCCGTTTTGTTTCTGATAGCCATTCACTATTTCAGCTGCTAACAAGGTATTCTCCACTAATAACCTGCCTTTTATGAATGCAGTTTGATTCTTTTGAACCAGATCAGGGAGAACAGGCTTCAACCTAGCTACAAGCAACTTAGACACAACTTTATAAAGAGTGTTCAAGCAAGAGATAGGTCGATAGTCCGACACAAAAGAGGCGCCTGGAGATTTGGGGACTAGTGCTAAGATAGTAGCATTGACCGCAGAAGGAAGGAAACCAGTGCTAAAGAATTTGAGGATACTCACAGTGACATCCTTCCCAAGCAAATCCCACGAAGCTTTATAAAACCCAGAGGTAAACCCATCCGGGCCAGGTGCTTTATTCGCATTTAACTTAAACATCACCTTCTTAATCTCTTCCTCACTCGGGATCCTTACCATTGCTTGAATTACTAATAAGTGTATTTTAACTCATTGTGATGGTAGTGGTTGAAAGATTTGTCTAGTAGAGTATGATAACAAGTTTTTGTTTGACAACAAAACAAATTATATCAAGTAACTCAAGTTTTAAGTTTTTTCTTTTATGATATCAAGTCACTTGATTGTAATCTAAATGTTATAAAACAATCAATGTAATTTCTAGAAAGAAAAAACCAATCGACCTAAAAGAATAAAATTTAAAATTCTCTCCTTTTGATAGATTGATATTTCGGATTTTACACACATAAAAAAAAAATAGATGTATGAATATTTTTTATATAAAACACTGTCCAATAATTATGAACTAATAGTAATCTAATTCAGTAAAAATTCGGGCTTTTTTAAGTAAAAGAAAATGCCAAAAATCCACTGAATCGAACCGGGTCGGTTCAATCAGAAACCGAAACAATATATATAGATACCGCTTAGCCGATTTTTAGTAGGAGTCACTCACCCTAATCCCTTAAAAGCCTTAAACCCTAGAAATCGTAGAAACAGAAAGGGGGAGAAACTAAAAAAAAAAAAGGCGGAAGCTTTAACACCACAATGGCTGAGCAACAAGAGATCATCGATTCAGCGCCGGCTCAAGTGAACCCAGACACGAAAGTCGACATGGAAGTCGAAGCCGCGGCCCCAAAAACCGAGACGGTGGATGAGAAACGTGAGAGAGAGGAGACAGGGGAGGACGAGAACGGAGGTGAATCGAAGAAGCAGAAGGTTGGAGATGAAGAAGACAAGTCAGGTCCTGTCAAACTGGGTCCGAAGGAGTTTGTTACCTCTGTCGCGATGTTCGATTACTTTGTCAAGTTTATGCACTTTTGGCCAACTGATCTCGATGTTAACAAGGTAATACACTTCTTCCTCTTCTTCTTTGTCTTTTCGCTTTTTTTAATTGCAAAAGTTTCAATTTTTATCAAAAGATCATTCATGTGTTAAGTAGATTTGGTCACCATTAATGTTTCTGATGTGTTTATCAATGAATATGTTCACATTCGTGCTCTGTAGTTGACAACTTTGGGACTGGTTCTGTTTTGTAGCTGTTATTTTTGACTATGATCACTGCTCAGTTCTTTTAGGTAGTGTATTGTGTCTCTGGATTGAGTTTGGAGTTAAAGATATTTCTTATTGTTTGTCTCAAATTATTGATTGTGGATATTGGATTATGCGATGTGTTTTAAGAGGATAAAATGAGGTATATGTACAACATCATGTTTGATTGTAAAGTTTAGACATCTTAGTGAATATGTTCTTTTGGCAGCTATTGCCACTCAAAAGTTCTTGGCAAATGTATTGTGTTTCTTCATTGATTGTGGATTTTTGTTTGAATTAGAAACTTTTGTGTTGTCCTAATGGTTAGAAGAATGGGATAACATCAAATTTTTTACGGCAGAGTTGGCGTCAAGCATAGATAACTGATAAAACATTACATACTCGTGTGTAATATTACAGTTTTGCCGTTTGTTTTGAGCTTCTAACTCGTACTGAATTTTTGTTTTTGACTGTACGTTTTCAGTATGAGTACATGGTGCTACTAGATCTGATCAAGAAGGGACATTCGGAGCATGAAAAGAAGATTGGAGGAGGAGTCAAAGCCTTCCAAGTCAGAACCCACCCGATGTGGAAAAGCAGATGCTTCTTTCTGGTTAGGGAAGACGATACTGCAGACGATTTCAGCTTCAGGAAGTGTGTTGATCAAATCCTCCCATTGCCTGAAAACATGAAGGCTCCTGGAGCTAACGGCAATGGACATGGCGGTGGTGGTCGCGGCGGAGGTGGAGGAAGAAGAGGCGGCCGGGGTGGTGGTAGAGGCGGAAGATTCAGAAGATAATTTTGCTGGATCTTTGATGCCGCCTTGTTTCAAATGAAAATTTTGAAATTTTCAGATTTAGTTAAAAACATGGAAGTTACGATCTTGTCGAATGGTATTTGTATTTTGTTCGAGAAATATTGTCAGTTTATATGACTTATTATTATTGCTGAAGAAGAAGATGACGAATCTTGTCTCTATCTTTACAACATCAAAAGAAAACACAAGACGCTTCAATAGATTAAATTCAGAACAAAAAACAAGACGCTCAAATTCTGATATGTTTTCAAAACGTAGACAACCCGAAGAAGAACTCAAACTAATCAGAAACTGAAACCGTATGTCAAACCAATCTAATATATAGTTACTAGGCTAAAGTCCAGGTTAAACACCTTCAGTTGATAGCGTAGTTAATGATAAGCATTGGGGGTGGTCTGGCTAATAGTCTCTCATTCAACATCATCTATCCATACTTGCATATTCGTGTACTCTGTTACTAGGAGAGAGTAATAGTATTTCATTGTCTTGCAATCAGTGCAAATGAATGATTGGTTTTTGTTACTCACTTCTTTTATAACTTCAGATCATATACTTGGAAGTATATATGTTAATTTAGGTCTGATGCTCTGAATTTGACAGTATAAGTACATTATTTCCAATTTAAAAATCACTATAAACCGTAATACAAAAAAATTTCATCAAAGAAATAGTATTTAGCTAACTATGTTTTAGAAACAGAATATGTTTGTTGGGAAAACAAGATAGAATTTTCAATTTGTTTGGTAAACAGAGAGTAACAAGTGATTTAACCAATGTTTACGAGCCCTGCTAAGAGAAAGTCAAGGCTCAAAGCCTTAAACTAAAGCTGTCTTAGGTCTTATTAGCCTCTCACTATATAAATACTACTAGTATATAACTTTTGACGATGAACTACAAACAAATCTTGTATCATTATTAAAAGACACATATTGTAAAAGATGATTACATGGAGTGACAGCACTGGTTGGACATAAACTAATCAATTGTTCAACCTTTTATTTTATTTTAAATGCACATCTTGGATGGGAATAATGGTTTATATTCAAACACATTATGAATTATAAAGAAATGTTATCTGATTGTATTCGCGGTATTCGGATGAATATTCTAAAATATCAGAAACACAAAACGCATTGTCTTTTGAAGGTACAACACTTATTTTATTTTTTTCTTTTTATTTTTTGTCAAGGAAGCTTCTTAAGTAGCTACGGGTCAGACTTCATGCAATCAGTTTGTGAGATCTATGATCTGACCAAGAGGTGCAGGTGAGTAACGGACCCACATGTAGAAGTTGACGTGGAAGGCAGAGTCTGGTTAGATCCTCATGTAAATCAATCCGAAAGACTAAAAGAGTTTGGTAAATCATACAATGTGGCAGAGACCTTAAAAGACTTTTTTGGTTATATCCAATGAGAGAGCACCTCATATGTATTACCTTCTTCTGCAGACTTCTTATCTTAATGTACAACTACAATGGTTCACATAATGTAAATTCGTATATGGATGTTATATGGTTGGTTTTTTTAAAATAAATCTGTCAAAAAATTGAATCGAAAATGTGTTAAATCCTTATTGCATTTGTCTTCCTACTTAAACACAAAGATTCATATTATTAAATCTTCGGTAAAATATACCTTCTAACAAAAGAAGGGTTCTTTTACGAAAAAAGGATTAGAAAAAAAAAAAAAAAGATGGTATATTTCTCTCTAACCCAAAAGTGTGGATCGTTTTCAAATGAGGAGCCAATTAAGAAATCGCACGTAACAAGACAGCTCCCGTGTGAGCTGCACCAAAGCCATCCCCTCGATGCTGACATTTACCTACCCAAAAGTTCGTAAACAGTTTAAATTAGTTTATATGTTCCAATTCAAACGAACAAATAGAGTAGATCACTGTTTAAGATATGTTATAATTATAAAACCAATCTAATACCATATAATAAAACGTGTTTATAGACCTTGACTAGTTGACTTCATGCTCTTAATTAGGAACACTTCGTTTTTCCGTATATTAGGCCTTTGATGAGTTTTTTGTTCAACGGAAGTTTAGTGAAAGTCTTAATACAAATCTATATAAAAAAATGATATTCTTACAAAGATTGGAATAATTTTAACAAAAAGTTTAAAGAAAATAACTAAAAGATTATATGCTATATGGGTTTTGTGGAAGAAAAGTAAAATATCAGAGGCCACATAAACTTGTGGTTGAGAATGAAACGAAAATGCTGACATGGCATCCACTTCACTTTTTAAAACGTATCAAAATCCCAAATCTCACGATTTCCAAACCAAAAACATTCCAATCTAAACCCATACCTCAAAAAAAAAAAAAAAAAAAAAATTCTTCGAAGAGAAACCTACGAGAAAAAAAAAAGAAGAAGAACAAATTCAAGGAAAGAAGAAATAATGCTGGAAAGTAAAGATCCCGCGATTAAGCTCTTCGGTATGAAAATTCCTTTTCCGACGGTTTTAGAGGTAGCTGATGAAGAAGCAAAGGTACTATATAGCTGATTATTCTTTTGTTACATACAACTTTCGAGTATATTAGTTTTGGTGTATGATTGGACCTATATGTCTCAGTTAGTATCTGATAACGTAAGTTAAACTGAAAAGTGTTTCTCTAACTTTTTATGTTTTGTCCATAAAAGGCAAAACTCAAAGGTTGTTGTGTATTCCATTTTAATCAGAGTTATAGATTTCTTACACTAAAAAAAACCTCTGCGTTGTTCTCTCTGTTCTGAGAGTTTTGGTGAACCAGAGGCTGCTGTTTAGTTTGATGACTTTTCATGAAACGAAAAAGCAAATTCGTTTTCTCCTTAAAAGTAAATCTTATTTTAGTTAGAAAACATTGCTTTTTCCGTTTATTCAAATCAATAAAGGTGAGAGAATTTTAGGTTTTTTTTTTTTTTTTTTTTGGTAAAGCGTGTTCTTTAAAAGACTTTTTCCTCTACCAAAATTTCTCTAGAACCTTCTTCTTGAGAATCATACTCATAATAATAATATAAAATTTTAAATCCATACTTTCTGAAATCCTTATATATATATTATAAATTTATAATATGTTTAACAAGATTATTCCTTCTTTATTTCTTGCATCAGAAACAAAACGAGGCATTCACCGATCAATCGGAGAAAGACAAAACCATAAAAAAACCGACCAAGATTCTTCCATGTCCGAGATGCAATAGCATGGAAACAAAGTTCTGTTATTACAACAACTACAACGTAAACCAACCTCGCCATTTCTGTAAAGCTTGTCAGAGATATTGGACCTCTGGTGGGACCATGAGAAGTGTTCCCATCGGAGCCGGACGACGTAAGAGCAAGAACAACTCAACGTCATCACCTTCACATTACCACCACGTGACCATCTCCGAAACAAATGGTCCAGTCCTTAGTTTCAGCCTCGTAGACAATCAAAAGGTCTCGAATCATATGTTCGGGAGTCCAAAGCTAGTGTCTAGGATACAGAACAGTGACGAGTGCTCTAATAACAGCACTTCGAACGGTTTGGATAATTGCTTTCCGGGACCGGGAGTTTCGTGGCCTTACGCGTGGAACCCCGGTTTTTACCCGGTTTACCCTTATTGGAACATTCCAACATTGTCATCTCCGGTTAATTCTAGTCCTAACTCTACACTTGGTAAGCATTCGAGAGACGAAGAAGAGACGATGAAGCCAAAGCAGAAGAATGGATCTGTATTGGTTCCTAAGACTTTGAGAATCGATGATCCTAATGAAGCCGCAAAGAGTTCCATATGGACAACACTTGGAATCAAGAACGACGTTATGTTCAAAGGGTTTGATTCGAAGAAAGAGGTTAAGAATATTAGCAAAGAAGAAACAGAGACTTCTCTTGTTCTTTGTGTAAACCCAGCTGCGTTATCAAGATCACTCAATTTCCATGAACAGATGTGATTGTATGTATACTTACGATATATCATATATACATATACGTATGTCATGTATGAGTAGATGTGGTTAGATCTGTCTTTTTCCTTCTTTCCTCGTGGCTTACACGAGGCTTTATAGCTTTTGTACCATACACTTTTTAGCCTTTTAAGTTTGATTTTTGTTATAAGATTACATAACGATGAAGATAAAAGTTCGTTTTGACGTTTATTTGCATTCAAATTATTAGTATGGTCTATTAGAGCAGTAAACATATAAAGGAACTCTTGTAACTTGTAAGTAAGATATGAGATAGACAAACTTATTTTACTTTACACATGAGTGGATAAGTAAAGTAAGATAAGATAATAATGCAGAAAAGTATCCTTTTTTCTTGAATTTGACCTCTTGTATCGTGTGCGCTGGCGCGGGTGGGCACGATAAAACAGCACAAAACAGACTGTTGAATATGGAAAATGGAAACAAAGCAATAAATTAGAATGATATAGGGTATATCAATTCACGCCAGGGTTTTTAAATTGTCCTTAACGTGTAATTCTTTTGGTAAAGTTCAAAACTATTTTGAATAAGAAGTCTCCGAGATTGATTAAGAAATTTAGCTTTTGGATAATTTGTTGACCAACCATATCAAATACTCTTCTCTAATCGACACATTATATTAAAAAAGAAACATGATACTACAATATTTTATAGATTAGAACAAGGAAAAATAAACACAAAAAAAAAGGACCGTCCCTTCCTACGTCGAGACGGTCAGAATTTAATCATTTGGTTCCTTTGGTTTTATATCCTTTTTGAATACTCCTTTCGCTGAAAAAGATGTATCACATTTGTGTTCCCAAATTTATTTTAATCTTCTCAACGTTGGTCTGTGTGTCTGATAGCAACTTAGATATTTTTGGACAGCTCAAATAATATTAGCCCCAAATGTGATTATCTAAAACCATTTTTTAATTCCTTATATACTCACATTCTTAATAATGTGGGACAGACTATTTTCTTTATTAACGCTGAAAGTAAAAGCACGACACGTTGCTGTTTTGCCTTTATACTATTGTGATATAGACAGTATTACTTTCCGACCCAAAAATATTAAAATTTCATAAGTCTGGAGCTTCTCGGTAGATGACCATCATGCATTCTTTCTCTCTTTTTTAAAAAAATAATTCAACACTTATTTTGTTTTGTTTTCCAACACATGACAGAACAAGAGTGTTTTCCATTCCAAGATACTAGCTTCGTGATCTAAAAGTTGATGGATGGAATGGAAGATAAAACATCCCTTAACTCATACTTCAAATGACTTCCAAATAGTTATATCTATATCTATAACGTATAATATATATACTCATGTTAAAAAATAGTCCTACTTATTATAGTCTATAACTTATAGACTCATTTTTCAGATTTGTATGATAGTACTTAGTAGTATCAGTTCCAACTATCTACTGCTGCAGTAATAGTGCTTAATGGTAATGCGAAAGTGGCTTTAGCTTCTATGCGCGTTTATCCGTCCGCTTGTAAAAGAAGGATGGTGCCACTCTTTTGCTCTCTTTTTCACTTTTTTGAAAAAAAAATTCTCAATATCTTTTTCATGTCTTCTTTCCGGCCTTTATCTTTCCGAACCAAAAGAAAAAACACATATTGCGGTTATATATAAATAACTGCTAAATCCATCATCAGTCATTAGTCTATAATTTAAATTCATATGTATTGTGTCATAGTTGTGAATCATTATGCAGGATGGCTAGCTAATAAATATAATACAATACTTAGTGATCACTAACTAAGTAATCATTTACATAAGATAATATAGTTTTTTTTTTTTTGCTTCACGTGTTATATTTGAACATGAAATATGCTTTATGAAAAAAGCTAAAGTGTATCAATTGATTTTAAGAAGAAATTACTTAATTTATGGCAGAAGACAAAAAGTTGTCTCTTTTTCTCGATTTTTACACGGAGGAGTACCCCGTCCGGTCGTCGAAGTGGATGGGTTACATACAAGTGTCATACTGTTAGAGGAAGCCAATCGTGTGGAAGTCGACTCACCCAAAGTTTTCCTTTTTATTTACTTTCTATGTGAGACTTTTCCTTTTGCAACGTTGTCTACTTTTCTTTCATTTTTCTTTCACTTTTTTTTTGTTTTTGTTTTTGTAAATAAAAACTGTATGTGACAAACTTCTTTTCTCTTTATGATGAGGTCTCTGTTGAATCCAAGTTTCAAGTTTCTTCGCTTTTGCATCAAGATAATAAAATTATACAGAATAAAGTTTTTAAATGGCAAAGTGGTCTAAACCTTGGCTACAAAAAGCTGTTTAATTTAAATCGACTGTAGAAGGGTCTAGATTAAAATTATAGTTTGAAATCCGATGACTGATGAGTAAATAGTAAATACTGTTCATATCTGCATTTTTATTCGACTTTACTGAGGCCCATAGCTTAAGGCCAAATTTCAAGTGAATTCTCCCTCAAGAACCGGATAGTCGATCGGGTCGGGTCGTCGAAATTCAAGAAGATAATAATTTATAATTACCGGATGATCAGATCTTGGTTTAACAAACTGTACCAACTACCCAATCAAGAATAGTAAAGCTATCAATTATCATCAATTAATTTGGTTGGAAACTATAATAAGACCAAAAATATTATAATTAATCCAAGTTGAACCGGAACCGGTTTAGCTGATTAAAAATGTTATGTTACGTTGGAAGACAGTCTTTGCCGGCGACAATGATTTTGATCCTCTAGCTCTAGCCTCTAGCAGAGGACTCTGAGAACTTGATTTAGTTCGTTGAAAAGGATTGAATCAAAATCAACAAAGAGGACGTTCTTTCATGTTGTAATGACTTGATATATATACCACAAATATGGAAAGATCATATGCAAAGAGAATGTGAAGATGAAATTACATTTTGAAGTGAATGATGTGTGAGAAACCCTAGTCAATTAAATCTCACCATCCCAAAGTTGTTGGATGGATTTGTAAGGGCTTGTGGTTTGGTTAACAAGGAACTCTCCTCTCATGAGCTTCCATTCCTCCAAATGGTCAATGAGTGACAAGTCTTGATCATCCAATTTAATCTCTAATGCTCTCTTGTTCTCTCTCATTCTTGCTACATTAAAACTCTTCACTATCACGCTTGCCCCTTTTGACATTCCCCATCTTAGAGCCACCTTCATTTATAGATATGTACATAAATTATTAGTTATAAAGTCAACCAAGTCTCCTAAACTACAAAAGAGAAATGGACCCAGTTCTGGAGTTACCTGAGCAGGAGTGGCATTATGCTTGAGAGCAATGGATTTGATGATAGGGTGTTCAATCACAGCCGTTGATCCCCAAATATTCCCTGGCCCACCAATTGGGGAATATCCACTTACATGGATATTGTTCTCTTCACACACTTTCCTTAGCTTTCTTTGTCTCCACAAAGGATGCATCTCCACCTATACAATTTATATGCAAATATTTAGTTTCTTGATTCTTCACAACAAGAAATCTTGATAGTAATGTTGATATCAAACCTGGTTAACCGAAGGAGGGACAGAAGCAAAATCAAGGAGATCAAAGATCTTCTTAGAAGAGAAGTTGCTAACACCAATAGATTTGCATAAACCCATCTCCAAGCATCTCTCCATGCTTTGCCAAGTTTCTTCAATCCCCAAATCTTTCTCAAACTCATCTTCCTTTGGTATTGGCTCACTCACTCCTGGCTTTAGCTTTATTGGCCAATGCACCAAGTAATTGTCTAGATACTCTAGACCCATTGTCCTATAAGTCATAAAAAAAAACAATTGATCATGAGATCGAGAGTTCAATCTCCATACAGTAGGTGAGTGTTTGTGAAGAGAAGTTTACTTGAGAGTTTGTATGAGGGCAGAGATAGGGTCATGGTGATCACTAGACCATAACTTGGAAGTGACAAAGATATCGTCTCTTTGGACAGTTCCATAAGAGATAGCTTGTCCCAATGCAGTGCCTAGAGCTTCTTCTGATCCATATATCTTTGCTGTGTCAAAATGCCTATACCCTATCTGCTCTCATTCAAATGAAAAATCTTATGAGAATGGTGTAGAAATGATAAAACATTATATTATAAGATCATCTGATTTTTTTTTTTTTTTTTTTTTGTGTATAAAATATAGTGAAAGTAAATACATGAAAATGAACCTTGATAGCTTGATGAACGGCTGAGATGGTGCTCTCTCGATCTTTTTGAGGACAATAAGTTCCCATTCCAAGCAATGGA
This sequence comes from Camelina hispida, assembly GCA_023657505.1. Taxonomy (NCBI): domain Eukaryota; kingdom Viridiplantae; phylum Streptophyta; class Magnoliopsida; order Brassicales; family Brassicaceae; genus Camelina; species Camelina hispida. The sequence goes on along the minus strand of CP094636.1, from coordinate 31,675,296 downwards.
ATCGTCTTCCCACACCTGAGACGTGCCATGTCACTCCTCATAATTTCTCTCTTTTATTCTCTCTCTCCAATATTAGTGATGAGTTTCTTTCTACTCTCTGTTGCATCTGTGATATATGTTTATATAGGCCATTAAAAGGTCAACGAGCTTGACTTTTTTCGTTTCTTTATAAAACAATTTCGTTGTGACATCAAAATATCATGGAGTATGTAGAATTATATGACCTATTTATGGAATATTATGATACTTAATGTTTTTAGAAATTTTTTTGAAATATAATAAGGTTAGGAATGTGGAGGTATCGAAGCACGAGAGTTTCCCATGTCTTCTGGGATTTTCTTAGCCTACCCAAATCCTCATCTCTCAAACCTCAAGATGAATATATCTTCTCTCAATAAATTTCCTCATTAGTGTTTTGAGTGTTTCCAAAATATGGTTACTCTTGCATTTTTATTGTGCAACTTGATCATAGTTACTTGTTTTGTCAACTGTTAAAAGAATCTCAACTCATTTAACGTTTAATTGAAGTAATGGTCTAGCATTATTTTCCATAATAAATGACCACTAATAAGTAGTATTATTGTGTCACAAAATACCATGCATGTTTTCTTATGTTCTATGGTAAATATCGGACTGGGTGGATCTCAACACTAATCTCCAACATGGGAGAAATCAAACTATTTTTACAATTTAAAGCGTTCATAAGATTTATTAATTATGATTGAATTGGTAGTAAAAGAAAAAACTCGACACTATAAAATATATGCATATGCATAACGAATATCTAACCATTACTTTCTTTCTTTTTTTATACAAATGTTTTTTTTTTTGTTTAATATAATCTCCACAAAATGGTTATATTGTTATTGATGATAAATTAACAATCAAAGATAAACATGATACACTAACACTACACATATTATGAATCAGCAAGAATATAGTATGAATGAATAATATATTATCAGCATCACATCCACATTCGAAGAGGCGTTTTTGGGAAAATATTCGAAGTATCAGTTTTAATAATTGTATTATAATTAATAAGATGTTTGAAAGGGCGGTTTGACATACGATTACTTGTCAATGATTTGATTTGAATAAAAATTTCAAAGAGAGTGGAAGTCAAATCGAATGCGATTGCATGCAATCGACCGTTGGCTTACTAACCAAATTACATACTATGAATTAAGCGTTGACAATTAAAATTAGTTTTCTAATCTCTTGAAAGGATAAAATTTCATAATTAAAATAATAAAATTAAATGTAATGTTGGTTCATGTAGTATTTTACAACATAAGACAGTCATGTTCCTGCCTTTCTAGTGCACCGCCAAAAGATTTCACAAATCTTTTTTCCATGTGATTTATTATTTTCTTAGTCATTTGGGAATTTGCAGTCTTATTAGTATTGTAAACTAGAATTAATTGTCAACTACCGCTTACTCCTCCTTTAATTTTAATAAATTTTTCATCTATATTTTGACCTCTCACATTATATAAATTCCATAACGAAAACGAGTCCCTGTTTTCTAATTTCTATAAACGTTTCTCTCCTACCATTGTGATTATATATTGTCTATCAACCTTTTCGTGACTCATGCTAGAAGTTGAATAATATTCTTTTAAAATAAAATGAAGCTAATTAGATCAAATGTATCTTTCTGTTGGTCGTTACTCGTTATTAAAGTTGTGGCGGTTGAAACATATAAATCAACATGACAAAATGCATTGTGATAGTTTGAATTCCGAATCTTTTACATAAACAGAACTATTGTTTTTATTTCATAGTTATCTCTAATACTAAACTAATATATGTTGAAAACGAATTGTACATTAAGTTATTGTTCTATATTAAAAAAAAAAAATTATGCTTGGTATCACTGCATATTGTTGACTTTCTGTAGCCTAATCTTGCATTGGTAGCGCATGCAAGCACTCAATTAGTAGACCATTGACGAAATCCGTAAACAAAAGTTCTTAGAACTGAAGCTTCTTAAATTTGCGTCTTGGTTTGAGCGTTTGGAATCCACAATCTATATGAACCACGTCAATCATCATTTTGAACGTTATGGTATTTTTTTAGTAATGGTTTTGAATTAAAGAAAGAAAAAAGTCTTAAAATAAAAGGAAAACAAAACTATTTTTTACAACCCGGAAATCTCGATAGATACAAATCCTACAAACAAAAAGAACCGAACAAAACTTAACCAGCTTTACTGGCCATTGGGCCATCACTCTATCAGTCTATCCGAGATGCGCAAACCATTACCTTGGTGCAGAGCCGGTCCAATATAATTTAATGCCTAAATCAAAATAAAAATTGATGCCCAAAATTTTTTTTTTGCTTCAAAAAAATAGAGTATTTTTGAAAATGAGTTTTTAAACAAGGATTGGAAAAGAGAAAAAATATTATCCAAAAAAATTAGAATAACTAGATTTTAGAATGAGAAACCAAACATAGAAACAAAAAATTGAAATAAAAACAACAATCCAAAATAACAGTTTATCATGCCTTTCAATATAATTTATAATCTAAGATAAAATATGACATAATTGATATAAGAAGAGAAATTAACAGATATGTGGTTTTTTTTTTTGAACCCCCAATGTGAGAGGAACAAGCAAGACACATAACCACTACGCTACCGAACATTTCTTGAACTGATGCCCTCTAAACAATTTATATAATCTGCTGCTTGTTGGGCTTCTGCTCCGGACCGGCACTGTCTCTGTGACTGTAATAGACTTTCTTTAGCCTAATCTTGCATTAGTAGCGCATGCAAGCACTTAATTAGTAGACCATTGACGAAATCCGTAAACAAAAGTTTTTAGAACTGAAGTTTCTTAAATTTGCGTCTTGGTTTGAGCGTTTGGAATCCACAATCTATAGGAACCTCGGCAATCCATTATTTTGAACGTTATGGTGTTTTTTTAGTAATGGTTTTGAATTAAAGAAATAAAAAAAGTCTTAAAATAAAAGGAAAACAAAAACAGTTTTTTACAACATGGAAATCTCGATTGATACAAATCCTACAAACAAAACAAAAAGAACCGAACCAAACTTAACCAGCTTTACTGCCCATTGGGCCATCACTCTATCCGAAATAAGTGATTTGCACTAACATTAAACTTAAACTAATTTATTGAACCTCATTAAAAAAAATTGACAAGGAATAATCATAAACTGCTATAGAATTTTTTATTTTTTTTGGTGGGAATATTATTTTGTGATTCCAAAAGACGGTGGAAAAGTTTATAATAAGAGAAGGATTATATCGAACTAGATAAGGGCCCGCACGATGTGCGGGTTTAAAAATTGATAAAAAAATAAATCCTAAATTTTAAATATTTTTTTAAAAATATATAAAAACATTTATTTCTTAAAATAAATATATAAATAATTTAAGTTAGAGAATATTTTTATTACCTACATACATTTATTTATATTTATCTATTTTTAATATATTATAACAATTATTACAATAATTTAAAGCTAAATTATATCCCACTAAAACTTTTGCCAAATACTCATCATTACAAATATTATTTATTATCAAATTTTCAAAACGTTTCACAACTTATTTACAAAATATTTTACATGCAACAAATTCATCAAATCAACATCTAATAAGTAATCACGGACAATTTTACTATATGTTTTACCATTAAAAATATGATCTTACACCCAAAATTATTCTAAAAAAAATTTATTTTGCTTTACTTTCATTTTGGCATAATTATAGTTCTTATAATTACTAAAATTGTTTGTGACACAATTTCTCTAACCATGAAATTTTTTACTCCAAAGATATTGGATGAACAACTGGTGAAAATTATCTACTCGATTTCAATGATTTTATGACTAACCCAATAAAATTGAGAAATTGAAAGAAATTTAATATAGTATAATAAAAATAAAAATTTGAAATTATAATCATGATGGTATATATAATTCTTAGATAATTCACATATACAAAATAAAAACTTTATATACAATAAAAAAACTTGACATATGTCATAATCACGTTAAGGATCAACGACCTTTTTACTCTTCGAAATATCCAATTGTACCAAAACAACTTAACGTTATGACCTCGTCTCAAATATTCTCGAATCATAAAATCTCAACTTATTTTACCCGAATCAAAAGTTCACATATATTTCTCTATATACCTGGTTTAAACGGTTTACGAACCTAATCGATAGAAAACCACATAAATACGGTTATAAACCAATTTAAAAATGGTATACCGTTCCAACTTCAAATTTGAAACCGCTTCTCAAATACTCGATCAAGCAGTTCTTGTTTCAAAACCAGAATCATCAACATTATTCAGAAAAGAAAACTCTAAATTTGACCAGAAACATCAATCATCAACTTATCTTCCAAATTTATAATGCTACTAACTGTAGAACCACTTTTAGAACCTCCATCAGTGTCTCCATTCTCGATTAAATTAGCGGGCATTATATACTTGATTTCATTTCATTGCATCGATAGCTTCCATTGAAAAATCCACACGAATCAAAGACCCACGCAATAGATCTACAAAATTGATCTATGATCGTTAAAACTGATAAATGTCACGATCTGGTTTGATATTTAATCGTTAAAATTGACATGTGTCACAATCTGGTTTGATATTTAATTGGTAAATCTAACACGTGTCACGATCTGGTTTGATATTTAATCGTTAAAATTGACATGTGTCATAATCTAGTGAATTTTTAACTTTGATCTCTGATCGTTAAAATTGACACGTGTCACGATCTGGTGAATTAGTAACTTTGAGAAACTAAAGTTTATATAATAAGATTTTAAAGAATAAAAAAAAAACTACGAATTAAAGAGGCTGATTTTTATCGGTAAATTTTTTTTTTTTTTAATAATGAAATTAGATGTAATATAGTAAATCAGTAGATAATATGAAAATCCAAAACGCCTTGAGAATATTCATATAATCCTAAAAAATCTCTGACGACAACGTAACGAATCGTGCTGAGTATATACATTACACATGACATATATTACATATATAACTTATACGCCTATCACATCAAACATATATTCCTCATAAACCCTAGAAAATTTTGTGTTGGCTGATTTCGTTTGGCTTCAAAATTCCGTGGAGTTGGTTTCTTGTGTCGATCATTAGCATCCATTTAAGTGTATAATAGTTGCTTTAATATAAATTGCAGCTTGAGATGGATGAACTGGAAACCATCGTGTTCTGTTTCATCGCTTTCCTTGCAGCACTCATGTATTTCTATTCATTCGTCTACATCTTGTCACGGAAATATTTCAAAGACGAAGAAAAGGAAGACGAAGATGACATCGAACTTGGAGATCATCAACATAGTTACCATTGTTGCCGCATCTGTCATGAAGACATCAGAGAATTTTCAGAAATTCTTCTTCTATCCAAGTGCCACCGTATACACTCCAGATTCTTCCAAATCAATAGATTTTCAAAATAATCTTATGGAAATACATAGAGCTTCTTATTTTATTTTGGGTTCTTCTTAAATTTGTTTCTTTTTCTTTTCTCACATAGACATATTGTATTTCTTTTATTTTACTTGCATGTGCGTTCACACCCTTCTCGATGAACCTTATTTGTCGTTAACTTTAATTAGCGTACCTATAAAAGCCTTGCTAACAAAACAAAACAAAAAAAAAATCAAAGAAGCTAGAACAAAATATAATTACAGTGTGAAAAAATATTTATTGTATACATGAATAAAACAACTGGTTTGTACTAAACCCAGTTTCTAATTACTAAACCACATTTGATCATATCTAATTAATAAACCGGTCCCAAGGAGTGCTCAGCATCCCTCAACCAGTCAACCTCAAGGCTGAAGAGTTAGACCATGTGCAACGGCGTGCACTTCAGCCGTCCCTCGTTTTTTTTTGTTTTAAAATAAATCAAAAATGCTTAATGAAGAAACGTCTCTTAATTTGGGACGTTTTTCGTCCGTCCCACTTGGACGCGTGGTAAGGTCTGATTGGTTGAAGATTTTTCTATGGTTAAAACAAAAGGAATTTGTCTTGACAAATTTCCAGACTTCTTTTCTATCTCGATGACGACGGTTACGTGTCCCCGAAAAGCTTGAAGCTGCAAAAGAAATCTGATGGGGAAGAGAAAGAGCGTCGTTTTGCCGCCATGAATAGCACCGGCCGTCGTGTTAAGCTTGATCTCTTTGCGGAACTCTCTGGTATGCTTCTTGATTCTCTTTCGCTCTATTTTGTTCGATGAAATCTATTAGATTGATTTATTTGTGGATTCGATCTTGTTTCTTAATTGGAAAGCTAGTTAATGCATGACTAGTCCGTGAAGCTGATAAAGATTTTATAGTAGGAATTTTCGGTTTGAGTTTCTCGGCCTTTTTAGTATATGTTTTTGATATTTTTGTAGGAGATTTAGGTGGCTCGGATTTGCGTTCCAAAACACTTGTTATGTTTTGTTTGTCCTCTATAATTCTTCGAGAGTAGAGTGGACATCGTGTGACATCTCAAGTTCCCAGACACAATGATTTTTGAATGAGTTGCTCTCTTTTGCAGCTTCAAGCTTTTCTGGGGACTTTCTTACGGACTTAGCTCCCTAGCGTCTTCTGGACACGGTGGTTTGTATGTCTCTGTCCGTAGCCAATAAAAAGAGCAGGTAATAACAACTAACGTATATATAACGGAGTACCGATGTGTGATGATGTCTTTGTTAGTCTTGATGTGTTTTATCTGTATACCAGGTTGATGGATTAATTCAAGAAGGATCCAAAGATACAAATACTGAATCAGGTGCGAGACACCACTATGCAGATGGCTAACCAACAACATACGGGGAGGATTCTTGCTTGATTTTAGAGCTGAAGGAGAAAGTGGTTTTGACACATTGACTAACTCAGCAATCTTGGATGGATTAAACAAGCAGACAGTGGTGGTCAATCTCGTGGAACCATACCTAAGACTGGGACTTGTGGTGGTCAGCTCAGTACGACGGTAATTATCTTTTTGCTTCTTTGTTTTCTTTGATTACTGTGGGTTTAGTAATAATTTGGTTTAGTGTTTTGGTAATCATTGAGAATGTTGACTTGGTTCACTGTTGAATGTGATACAATCAATGTTTGTTACAGTTGACTGTTCGCTTGTAACATTCGTACATTTGATGGTCTAGGCAAAAGGTTTTGTGTTGAGAACTCAGTCAATTAAGTGTAGTTTTAGATTCTTGAGCAGGGAAGATACAAAAGAAGAAATGTCTTGATGTTGTTTGCTACTCTCTGCAGTTTTGTTAGTTTCATCATGTTCAACAAAGAAGAAATGTCTTGATGTCTTGATCTGTTTGCTATTCTCTACAAAAGATATGTATGATCTATCTATGTGTCATAAGATTGAATACTGCTTTTACCATGAGTTTCAAATGTGTGTGTTTCATTTTACAGAGGCATCACTATCGGCGTTGAGCCACTTATGCAAAAGATTCAGGGTGAGATTCGACGGGTTGATGCTAGCATTCTCTCTGCTGTTAAATTGTTAAAATCATCTCGAACAATATCCTATATGCCAAATCTGTTAAATTGATGGGCAACCGGATTAATGCTGCTAAGCTTGACTTCTCGAGGTAAGTTTCATATTGTATACTGTGTAAATAGAACTCCATTAACCAAAGTTATATCCATGGGATCGAAGTCGAGTGACCTTGACTTGCTGCACATCCGGAACTCGTGACCAGGTTCTTTCTCTGTCTGAGTACAGAGCTCAGCTATACGATTACCTGAAGAGCAGAATGAACATTGTTGCTCCCAATCTGACTGCCCTGGTTGGAGAACTAGTTGGTGCTCGTCTTTCATCATAGAACTAGTTGGTGTTCCCAATGTTTTTAATGTCTTATTTGTATGTTTTTGTTTTCCAACTTTTGTAATTTTGTACTTTCTTAATGTTTTCAATGTTAATGTTATAACAATGTTAATGTTAATTTTATGTTAATTTGTATGTTAATGTTATAACAATGTTAATGTTAATTTTTGTAACTTTTAAAATATTATTATTTTATTTGGGGGACCAAATACAAATAGACACCAATGCTCATATTAAAAATAAGAACCTTAGAAAATAATACTTTTAAATTTGGGGGACCAAAAATTGTCCCTAAGCAATGCCCATGCTCTTACATTCTTGCCATTTTCTCATAAATTGTGGAGTGCCAAGAGGAGCTTCCTTTGGGACACCCTACTTGCACCAAAAATTTTATTGAGTTGGGCTTCATAATAAGTGGGCCATTGAGGCGGCCGGTAGCGGTAGGGGGATTATATATCATCTCCTGCCAGTGCCATATATTGGCTTCTCCTAATCGGCTAATCTTTAAAACCTTTGGGAATTGGGACTGGGAGACGCGTATTTTTCCACTTTATATTCACTTCGCTCCCATTAATATATTCTATCGGAAACTCAAAGGAGGTATATCGAGAAATCCTATTTAATTTGTGATGATGATATTGATATATGCATGTAACTACCACTCCATCGTTGAATATATGTATTAGATGCACGTATATATTTGTTGCTTTCATTATTGGTTTATTATATCTTAGAATAATTTCCTAAATTTGGGAAACCCTTGCTAATTAGAATCAGGGAGGTTATGGCGTCTACCGATCTCAATGAGTTGAAGCTTGCCATTAGTTTGATCCTCTGTTTCTTGTTCTTTCTCCTTTGCGCTCTATGGACCTTTGTAAAGGAAGGTCGTGAGCTCAAGAATTCATTGGACTGCATGTATGGCGGCAACCCTTGTCCGGATTATCATGAAGATCTCAAAGCACTAAAAAAAGCACTTGATAGGTCAAAGTGTAACCATATTAGTACCATCTTTACCAGTTTGAAGGATGACGTCTAGATTTTTTTTTTTTTTTTTTTTTTTTGTGTTGTTCCATATGATCTATAATTTAATTTCTCCGATATTTGCTTTATTCAAGTAGAAATTTATAAATATATAACCTAAAATTTTAACATGATTGAAGACAATAGCTTAGAATTTAGAATTATAGTTAGACAAAACGACAAATCGATCCTCATAACTAATGTGGTATCCATGTGAATTTGAATATTTACTGTATATCTGACCACAACAATAAATAAAAATAAAAAAACAGATAATTTCTGTTTAGTTACTTCTTTTTTTTTATCAAAGAAAAAAAAAAGGCTCACGTAAAGCTTTTAATTACTTAAAGCCCAGCCCATACCAGCCCAGCCCAGCCCAGCCCAGCCACTAATTAAATGGTCTATAAAGCCGAGTTACCGCTTAAACAAAAAAAAAAAAGAAAAGAAAAAAAAAAATCACTAACCGTTTTTAACTACCATCGTCGTCTTCCTCGAGCTCTGAGGGCATGTTTATAGGGGGATCAGGTAAGGGTGTTCTTAGAGGAGAAATATTGTAAAAATAATGTAAGATCAGTTTTTAAGAACTTTTGTTAAGAAGATAGTGTTATTGGGAGAACATGTATAAGATCTTAAAATTTAATAATATAATATTCTTATAGAAATTTAAAAATGTTTAATAAATACATAGATTAATGTTTAATAAATCAAATCTTACATGTTTTTACATAAATCGAATCTTACATGTTTTTACATAAATCGAATCTTACATATATAGATCCATGTTTTTAGCGTCAGGCAGGGCAAACTTGAAAAGCAGCATCTTCCGGTGTTTGCCAGGATGTTGATCCGAAAAATGCATTGAGATGAAATACTTCCCAAACCTTTCGAAAGCCTTGTCACCAAAAACCTGCAGAGCGCAATTGCATCATTGAAGTTTGATTAGTACAACAGATAATTTGAGGAGATACAAAAACCACGCATCACAATAAGCAAAGTTTAACTATCCAAGTCCAATAAAATCGTTATCCATTTTCCACATCTACAGACATAGATAGCGCGAGTGGGTGACAACAATTATGCAGCAATTCACTCAAGGCAACTGTGTCACTATCGACAAATCAAATTTAGATATATATTCCAAATTTATGACAATAAAATAGTAGCCACAGCACAGAAATGGCATTTGTTAATGGTCATGTACGCATGATACTCTTTGATTAGTGATCAAGCATCAGAGAAAAACACAGTATCCAATGCTCTTTAGAAACTTTTAATGAAAAAAGGAGAAGAACATCATACACACTAAACTCAAGTAGCGATTGTTCAACATATCAGTACCATGTGGTCTAAATATATCATGACAAGAGGAACCTAAGGAATTTTGCAGTACATCACAAATCTCCCTCCACCCTACATCTCTGTACAGTTTCACTATGCTAATTGGATTCAAGCTAACTGCCCAGCTATAGTGTCAAGCTAACTGATCATTGGAGTTCTTACTCTAATCAAGCACCTCCTTTTTGGAGTAAATATAGCTCCTTTTTCTAATTCAGCATAGAGAAAACCCAAGTCACAAATGAGGGCAAGGCATCTAATCAGTTAACTCCCTATGAAATTTCATCTTCATCCATCAAATATTTAGGCTACGTTTAAAAAGAAACTAAACTAAACTGCTAACCCCAAAAATATTTTTAAGTATCTGACCTGTTCAAGTGAAACATCGGTGATCATATCCCCAACTACCTCCTTGAACTTAGAGACCACAGCTAACTCATCCGTTACCCACTTCCTTCCACCGGGAACGGGCACCATTCCTCCAAACCTCTGTAGATCCCTCAGCTCCTTGTGCATAGTTTTTGCCGCCTTCTTCCTTGCCATCGCAAACACAATGTGATCCATAGATTCATCATTCATATACACCTCAAAACTGATCTCATCTTTACAAGGAACCACCGAGTTGAATAGCCTCGAGATCAAATCATGTCTGCTCTTAAGCTCCATGGTCGCCAATAGCCCATGGCAATACCTACGGCCACTAGCGTAGAACTTAAACACATTCGTCGCTTCTTTAAGCAACAACGGCGAGTCCTCTCCCTCACCAACTCCAAGCAAACTAAAGTTCTTCTCAAAGATCTGGCGTCTGTGGATCGGAGGAAGGAGTTGCGTTATCGGAAACAACCGGTCGACTTGGAGTTTCAATGGCCGGAAAGAGAGACAGAGGAGACGACGGTGATGGGAACACAAATCTGAACACAAATCTCTCGCTGTTTCACCATGTCGCCGTTCGCTAGAGAAGAAGAAAAAGAAATGTCGAAGCAAATAAAAAATGATCTTTCCTTGAGAGCGTGACACGTCACCTTTAGATCACCACAAAGAACTGATCTTATTCAAGATCAGTTGGGCTGATCTTATGGACACTGTTCCATTAATTTCAATTTTAAAATTCCTTAGATCACCCCATGTGATGCCCCAATAAATATGGCCTGAGTCTTCTTCTTCGATGGCGCCTAAAAGAGCGGTGGTCGATAACGGCGGCGTACGACGCACAGAGAGATTCCGAAACGATTGCTTCTATCACGAACATTATCGCCGGTGTAATGGCTGCTCCGGTATATGTTGCTCTTCAACAATCAATTCCTTTCTTCTGGATGCCTGTACTCATCTTTGTCGGAGCTGCCTTTGGTAATTTCGTTGAAACTTTTCTGGGTTGTGCTTTTAAAGCAAATACCTTTGAGTATTGCCTAGGTAAAGGCCACCATGGCCTCTCTTTCCTTCTTGTACGGTGGAGCAATGCCGCTCTTGTGCGGAATCCTTATTCCAGATCTTGTGCTCAGAGTCATCGGACTGATACTTATGACGGGAGTAATTTCGGGCGTCGCTCTTGCGGAATTGGGAGATGAACCAACAAGAAAGTTGAAGATTTCTCGTCTTGTTCTTTGGCTCATTATAATGATGTCCATAATTGTCATCGTTGCGTTAGGCTACTTCACTCATTAAAACTCAATTCGAGTTTGGTTGCAAGTGTTGAGTTGTGTTTTCATCTCTCTGTATATAGTTTTTGCCTTTTGGTGGGTTTGGGGTTTTAGCAATGTTCGACTTTTCTGTATATAGGAATCGACATCTTTGTCAACAAGTTTGTAAAGAAGAAGAGCATTTAATGGAATACATCTTTGCTTTGAAATTTTCTCGTTTTTTTTTGGTTAATCATCGATAAAGAAGCTTGAAGAGAGAGTGAAGTGAAATGTTGAAGTCTCTTACATTGCCTAAAGCAGTCAATGTAAAGAGAGTGCTACAAGGAATTGACAAATTGAGTGCTACAAGGAACTGACAAATTGCTCCAAGGCAATGTACAGAGACTTCAACATTTCACTTTGATCGCATTGTAAAGAGAGATCTTGAGTTTCAATGCAAAGAGAGTGCTACAAGGAACTTGCTCCCAGGTAAGTTTTTTAGCTTACAAAATATAAACATACAAAGTAAAACATTAAGCTGTAAAATTCTAAATGGGATTGCAAAATCTGCATAGTGATGAATAGTGTTTGGAATACATTCTTGATCTTAATTAAATGACGTATAAGACGTATCACTTTGTCTGCTTTGTTACTGTCCTTTGGACTGTTGAAACTCCATCAACGAACTTTGTTCGGAAAAGAACATTGGCGTTGTTGAACATTCCTTCTTTCAGCGAGACCACGATAAACTGTTGAGAATTGAGTTTCAAAAGCAGAGAAGGTTGTGAGGCCAAAATTTGATTTAAGTATACACACATAAGATAAGAGTATATTATTAGTAAGGCTTGAAATAGACATTTAGACCTGCGAGTGAGGGAAATGAGCTTTTATCATTCTTCCTATGTTCTGTGTGTGACTAAGATCAAGAGCTGCATCAACCTGAATAAATCAAAAATCATGAGTATTTCTCTTTTCACTCACTGATTGTTATTGAAAACCAGTGTTCCACATCAGAAACATAAACAGACCCTTTAGATCTTCTGATCTTCTATTGTAATTTGAAATATCAATTGGGAACTGAGAAATCTGATATTGAAAAGCAGAGCTGTACCTCATCTAATATATAAAGAGGAGCTGGTTTGAAGAGAAGCAATGCCAATATTAGTGATAGCGCAAGAAGTGATCTTTGCCCTCCACTGAGTTCTGATAAAGACTGTTTCCAAACTTTTCCAAAGGCAACACGCACCTCAAGACCATCAAGGAAGCTACCGCTTTCAGGAGGTTCTAGTTTTGCCATGGTGCCAGGTAGTAGAGTTGAAAAGATAGATCCAAAATCCCTAAAAAAAGAAGAATTTAACAGTTTCATATTTTCATTTCAGACGTGGAGGAACGAGATCATGAGCCTAAGAGCAAAGAAAAACTCATTGTTGGAGAAAAGATAGATACTCACTGGTTAACTTTAACCCACGTAACTTTCAGGGTTTCTTTTTTCTTCTCATCAAGCTCCTCAATCACTTTTGTGATTTTTGATTTGTCATTCTAGGAAAAAAACCAAAAAAAGTTGCATTAGTGATGATGGCACATGAAGCTATTGAAATACATTGTAAAGGCGCTCTCTGCCTTCTGCAACTGACCTCGATAGTATTTTTCTTCGATATCAGAGCATTGTATTCATCTTCTGCTTTCTCAAACATAGCCATAACCTTCTTGTTCACTCTTTTTTCCAAGCTTCATGAGGGAAATAAATAACCAGGAAAAGAAGAAGAATGCATGTTATTTTGATATTGCACCTCAAGAATGTGAAGACAATATAGGTTGCATTAACATACCCTGATTGATCTGCCTGAAGTTTTTCAAGTTTTTCTCTGGCTACATACGGATCACAAGATTCAAAATCATAATCTGTCCCTCCTTTTCCAAAAAATTGCTTTTCAGATGCTATCCATGTATGCTTTTCAACAAGTTTGTCTACCTTCACGGAACAATCCTTGTGATCTGTTTCCATCCTTACGACCTATAAATAAATTGGAAGAAACAGTTGTCACGAAAAGTATATTCCTGGACTGCTGGGCATGCAGAAATTTCAGAAAGTACTCAACTTCTCTAATTTTATATCACAATCAAGTTACAAGAAAGTCTTAATTTTATATCCAGTTCATGTTTACTTGCCATCCCCAACAGCTGTACGTTACCCATTGAGACGTTTGAACTTTCAAAATTTTAAAGAAACCCAAGGCAGAAACTCTTAACAGGCAAGACTAGTGAAGACGACAATTAACATTTTTATACAGAGTGCAAGAGAAACATAAACAGACTGGTTGTAAGAAAGAAACAAGCAAGGCTGCTTTGCAAAACCTCAAAACAGCAACAAGACAAAACAGAAAGTACCTCATTTTCCAGTTTCTTTCTCTCAAGCTTCATCTCACTAAGCTTCTGCAGAAACTTTTCCTGGTCAGTGACCAGACCACTTATCTGTGTATCACATTCCTTCATCTTTGCATGTATCAACTTGAGCTCATCAAGAGACTCATCATGAATCTTCTGTAAGGCATCAACCTGCAGGGGAATCATATTTTAATATGATAAATTTCTTCATTTTCAACAAATTTCACCAAAAGTAGAAAAAATTATAGTCACCTTGGCTCGCTGCTCGTCTACTTCCGAAGTCAGAGTGCTAATTTGGGTTTTCAATGAAGCTAACTGGCTCTCCAAAGACGACTGTTCTTGCACCATTGCTTCTTCCTCCATTACAAGCTTCTCTTTTTCATTTTCATGACGCTATGAGCATGACGAACCAGAGACAATGTTACAGCGAATTGAAGAAGGCAATGTTTTCATGATAAAACTGGATAACTCAGGACAAGGAATTCTAAAGTGGATTCATGAAGTTTAATGACGTGTAAGTAATTGACTAAAAATATTTAATACCTTTAAATCTTTGGAAGCTGCCTGCATCTGAGATTTGATGGTCTTAATAGTTTTTTCCAAGTCCTTGAGTCTTCCCTCTCTGTTTTTGTCATGGTCTTTAATGGAATTCTCTAGTTTGGAAACAGTATCCACACAATTTTTGTAAGCAAGTTCCTTCTCTTTGATTTGAGATTTCGCTTCTGCAAGCTCTTCCTCAAGTTTTTTTACTGCTTCACCAAGCTGTGTATATACGACAAACGATGGAAAGTATAAACCCATGTTCTTCAAGTATCAAGAAAAAACCCAACGAAACTAACAATTTAGCTTAAAAGATATCGGTAGAAGATGGAGATATAAACCTTGTGGTGCTCATTCTGTTCAGCCCTCTTCAAAAATAAGGACAAGTCATACGTTTTTAGCTCCAACTGTGCATTAACATCTGTGAATTTCTTTTGAAGAGGCTGAAGCTCTCTGATCTGTGATGTCAAGATAAACCAGCAGTATACGTTTAAAATACTGAAAGCACTTTAACTTTGTGTGGCATGAGGAGTCTATAGAGAGCAATTAGAGCATTAGTACGCTACTGCTTTATCAGTTTCTTAGTAATTTCGAAATATGGCTAGTATCTGTCAAAATCCAAAATATTTAGACCTATCGCGTAAGCTTAAGGGTTTACCTGCGCTTCAATGTCAGCCAACCTTTTTTGGTTTCCTTGTAATTTTGATTCTGCTTCTGCCAGGTCATGAAGTTGCCTGAGGAGATCACCTCCACCCCTAAGGCAAAGGAAAAAATATGACCAACAAACTTTTATTTTTGAGTTTTAGGCATTTCTGAACCCATCCGTAAAAAATCAAGGAGATGACCCTAACTAGAGATCTAAGCGTTCAAGAAAGAAAGACATACTTGCGACTCCCACCAGTAAGAAGACCACTTGGCTGGAAAATATCACCTTCAAGTGTGACACTTGGAGTCCGAATATCCCGATTGAAAGCAACCTGCAAAAGAAGCAATGAAGGGAACATCACGACTGATTCTAGAGGCAGAAGCAATAAATAAAATAGTAGGAAGACAGTGGGAATAAAATCATGGTAGATTTTGCACCTATAACCCACAACATTGATAAACTTTATAATAGCATCATCAGATGTGATTCGTCAAGAGTTACTAAAAAGGAGCTCAGCTTAGAAAATGGAAAAAATGTGCACACCACATATTCTACGTATAGAGTCATACATAAGTTAACATCTTCTTACAAGAAAAAAAGCTGAACGCGCTAGCCACATGTAATTAATATTATGCTTGGGAAATACTTACTTCCTTGGCTGCATCAGTAGTTTTGCAAACAAAAGTGGAGCCAAAAACATACTCCATGGCATTCTGCAAAATACATATATCACACGAATATGAAGTTGAACTTGAAAAATCAACACTTAAAAGAAACATGCATGCGATTAAAATTATCAGCGATGGAGGATTATGTATTCTTGAAAACTTGAAAAATAGAAGATTATGTATTAGATTCGTGTTACTATATGCAGGTGGGTACCTTTAGTTCATCGCTGTAACCGACTAAGGAAAGTGCCAGTTCAGCATTATCTTTTCCTACCTGAAATATAATAGAAAATTAGCAAAGAAAATGAAAACAAAGAGATTAATTTTGAAAGTACCAAATAAAATAACCACATACCAATCTAGCAGTCGCTTGCTGCACTCTAGGCTGAACAACGTAGGATTGGATTTTGTTCAGAGGTATAATTGTAACTCTTCTCCTAAGAGCACCGTTCTGAAGGAGCTGCTTTCCAGTATCTTCTGAGTCAACAACAACATTATACAACTTCCCACCAGCAGTAACCTGAAAATAAAAGCAAAGTAACTTCAGGCAATTGGATCCAACAATTTGTACTGTGAAATGATAAAATATATAGTCTACCTCCAACGCTGTCATTGAGGACCTATCTTTTACTTTTATTAGTTTTGCGACCACACCTTTCACCTTAGAACGGTCAAAGTTCCTCTCAGGATCGCGGTATGTAAACTGAACATTTGCTAATTGAGCTGATAACCCACGCACTTTATCTTCCAGCCTTTGTACAACTTCAAGTTCGGCTCCGCGGTCCTAAACAATTATCTCAGTCAGAGATGTATACTTTATATAGAAGTAGACAAAATTAACTTAAGTGACCATGCTAACCTTCTCCAAAGCTTCCATCTGACCCTCATTATAAGGAATAGATTCAAGTGTCTTTTTTACACGTTCCACATCATTTTTCCTGGCTCCAAGTTCATTCTCCACTTCAACGGCTTCTTCACGTTTTGACATTAACTGAGATTTTCTCTCATTTAGCTCCTTTGAACAGTGTTCTATTTTGGTTTTCAGCTGTTTCAACTCTGTTCCAGCTGTTCCAACAGCAATCTTTGCATCCCGTAGTTGATCTTCTAAGCATTTCTCTTCATCTCCACTACTCTTACCAGCTAGTACGCCCTAATAATCAAGGGACATAAACCCAATTAACATAAAACAAATGGATATTATTTGGCACGGAATAGAGCGACATTTTTTAGTGGTAATACCTGGTGTTCCTTTTCACGCTCTTCCAATGTGGTGGAGAGTTCCTGGAATCTTTGTTTTAGATCTGCCGCTCCTTCCTCAGACTTCTTCACAGCAGCAGCTCTCTCTTTTACGGAATTCTTTAAATCTTCAATATTGTGAACAATCTGTCAAAACCAAGTAGGAAGTTATATACGCCAGAAATAGCTGAGAATCTATAACACTTCAGGTAACAGATAACAATTTGGTCCTGTCTCTAACCTTTTCAGCATTCTCTTTTTCTCCCAAAAGGGTGTCCTCCTTGTTATTAAGTTTAGATGACTCACGTGTCATTTCCTGAGACAGTGAATCCACTTTTTCAGACAGAGTTTTAACTTCTCCCCCCATGCTGGCTTCCTTTGCCCGAGTCAGAGTTTTTATCTGTTTCTCAATTTCCTGTATTTCTCCCTGCGTCTTTTCTGTATCCTCGTCGATCTTAGTGAGTTTGGTCTTCATTTCTCCAACTCCAAGAACAGCATTGTCTCTAATCTTCTCTGCTTGAACAAATTCAAAGGCAATACAGAATCTCCTCAGTCGATCCAGTTCTGCGTTACCATTAGCCCACTGCATGTACTGTGATTTTTCTTTCCTCAACTTCTCCAGAGCCGGCAAAATTTCATGATCAAGTAGCTTATTAATCTCATCAACCTTGGTTTGCTTCTTCTCAAGTGTTTTCAATGCAGCTTCT
Organism: Camelina hispida; assembly: GCA_023657505.1. NCBI lineage: Eukaryota > Viridiplantae > Streptophyta > Magnoliopsida > Brassicales > Brassicaceae > Camelina > Camelina hispida. The sequence continues at coordinate 31,657,289 of CP094636.1, read as the reverse complement.
TTCTTGTTTTCATACATTCTTGTTCCAGCAGCTTCTTCAAGCATGGACAAAATCTCCGGAGGTTTCATGTTTAGAACTTTGGTGATACGCCCTTGCATAATGAGAAAATGTGGGTTGTTGACATTAAGCTGCACCGAGTGGAAAAGATTCTGAACTTGACTTGGTTGTGCTAGCTTCCCATTTATCAAATACTTGTTCCTACCACCAACTACAATCTTTAAACACCAAAACATACAAAACAAAATGGTCACTTCACCATAACATTAAAAATTTTGCTAATTTTTCCAATTCCAAGTTAAAGTAGAAGAAAGGAGAAGAAACAAAGAACATACTTGTCTAGTGACAGTAATCTCCGGGTGCTCCTCATAGCCTAGAGGACTCCTGTGTCTCTCGGAGTTGTCAAATGTAACGGAGACAGTCGCTTTAGTAATCCCAGCTTGTCCTTGCTTATAGACGAGCTCCTGGAGATTAGCAGCTCGAACATGCTGGAGATTAGTGATACCCAGAACGAAACAGATTGAATCGAGGATGTTGGATTTGCCCGACCCGTTAAGACCCGTTATCGCATTGAAGTGTTGATCGAAACCAGAAACCACCGTCCTCGTTGCATAGGATTTGAAACCCTCTAAGCATATCTCTTTTATATGCATCTTCTTCCCCCAATTTCCCCCTCACTGACTGTAAAAGCAAACCCTAGATAGAGCGAGTGAAGTAGCTTAAATCGGAAAAACCCAGAAAACCCTATTTTCAAAATTGGAACTTTTAGATCGAAAAGTACACGAAATTGAAACGTTGCAAGAGAAGCACAAGTCGAATTTTGTTTTTTTTTTTTTTAATTATTGTTAGAAGATAATAATTAGGAGTTCGATTTGGGATTTTGAAAACGAGGGCATCTGGATTTGGGAACAGAGGAGCGGGAAATTGAATTTTCCCGAAACCTTCTACACCGTCGAGAAGGTTACAATGTAATATGAAACTCCCACAATGGTTCATACCTTTTATGAATGATTATGTTTGTTAATACATAAATTCCATGTTGGACCAATGGACATGAAGCATATCCCTACAAAGATATATCGATATGAATATTGATCACCTAGAATTAATAACTTAGAAAAATAAATTGATATGAAAATATAATTGATTTTTCTGATAATACGTTTGATGAGCAAAATTACTTTTTGCAAAGAGATTTGATTTAATAATTTTGTGGACAATCTAAATTTGTTTTTAAAGCTGATTTTTAACCTTGAATTTTACAAAGAGATTTGGATTTTCTGATTTTAAATTTCGATAATATTTAGAGTGATAACTGATTTATTTTACAAAAGAGTTTAGAGTTCTAAATCTGATTTTAATTGATTGAATCCTAATTTTTTGATTGATCTAATATTCCATAAAATTATTTCAATATTTCCAGGTAAAGTGTAAGACACATTGGAGCCAGTTAAAGTGATGGATCCTCATTGTCTTGAGACCGAGCTGGTTTTATATGATTACGAAGTAAGAATTTGAATAATAGCAAAATTTATCGTCTTCATCAAAAATAAACTCTCCATTTACAAAAAAAAAAAAAAAAAAAAAAAAAAAATCGACAAATTTACATGAAAAAATAGATTTGTGAAATTTTTGTTAATTTGGTTAAGGAGTTATATTAATATTTGTATGTAGATGTCGTTATATTAATCTTTTATCTATTTCAGATTTGTTATTAGATTTTTCACAGATAAATCATGTTTAGAATAAAATTTATGATGTTCGAAATCTACATTGTGAGATTTGTGTGCATTATATAAATAATTGGTTGACGTTCGAATCATGATTTTGTTTTTGATACTGTCTTTTTTTATTCGAATATCATTTTGTGTAGCTTGTGTTTTGTATAAGTTTTTCTCAGAATTTCAAAAAGATGTTAGAGAGATTTTGATGATAGTTTTGACTATCAATGAGACTATCATTAGACAAAGCCATTTGATTGTTTTAGCCTTTAATAATACTTATACCTAAGTATTTGATAATTTAATTTTACTTAAACTGAATATAGTCGCTTACGGAATATTTTTAGCTCTTCTTTTATTTTAATATATAGCATCAAGCCACACTGGATTAGTTGTCAATTTGGATGAACTCTTGAATTGTGATGATGATTTAAATGAGAAATACATACCCAACTCTTTGTTATCAATATTTCTTTATTTCTTTTACAGAACATTCACCAGCTAAAGTTCAATAGTACTGATTTGTCCAAAACTATTAATTTATGACCTAATTCCTATCTATAATCTCATTTCTTTTCTTTTATTGTTGCAAGAATGTTAACGATTCTCAAAGAGAAATTGCTTTACTGGTTTAGTGTAGTTCTTTTTAGCCGACCACAATGTATAATGATCTTAGTTGGTGTAGTGGTTAGTGTATTTTCTCTTGGTCTAGGGACCGAACCGCGTAAACTATCATTTACTTTGTCCACATTTTCCTTTTATCCCGTGGGCACGTGCTCTAATATCATGTAGGGCCACTCTCCACTCATCAAGGACCGTCCATATCCTAGCCACGTCAGACGTAAATGCCAAAGTCCAAACCCACGTCACCTCATGGAAGTAATGAAGGCATTTTTTGTCTTTCACTTGAACTTTTATGAGATATTTTGTTTATATATATATATATATATGAAAATAAGAGATTTCTTGTGGTGAGAGGAAGAAATGTTTTGTGTGTGAATTTAACAATAGTATTCCAAAATAGAGGAATCATTTGTTCTGAACCGGGTAGACAAAATTGGAAAAGATTGAATTTATATTCAACTACCCATATTAAAACTCACCATTTTGTTCAAACGGCTGAGACATGATCATCAAGAAACCGCTGTTTTGGAGAATGAAAGTGAACTATTAATCCCTTATTTAATATTTGGGAAGTACATGACTTTTTTTTTTGTAGACTATATAATAGATATATATGTGATTTTTTTATTATAAATTTATGACATTCATGATTTAGATGTATCATAATATACATATTAGTTTGATTTTTGGTAATTAGAGATAATGTGCATTTAATTAATTATAGTAACATATAAAATCAATTATAGGTAACATTTAAAAGATAAGGAAATCTTTCAACCTAACTAAAACAAGCATATGTGATTCTTCTTTCACCTTTGATTCTATATTTAAATTATTTTAAATTATTATATAATATATTTAGTTAATAAAATTTATGATTTCTTTTTTGCATATGATGTAATTTAAACTTTTTTAAACAGACATGTATTGCTCAATTGATGAATAAAAATATATATATATAATGTTTCAACCACATTGCCTAAGAAAACTATGCAAAGATTCAAAGTCATACTATAAAAAAAAGACCAAAATGATTCTGAATACGAATGTGCATGAACTTTGATTTATCGGCATTGAAATCATACTATAAAGTCATACTTCAAAGTCATACTATTAAAACCAATAGAAATTGTTTAATCTATAAAATATTCAAGCTTTAATAATATTATTCTTTAAAAAAAATATATATTCAACTAAAATTTTAACTGAATAACGAGTAAAAATTTAAATATTTAAATTCAATATCATATATTTCTTTTGTTGAATTGTATAATTTTATATACTATAATAAACTTTTTAAATAATTTAATTTGAAGTACTTAAAAATAGTTTAATTTGATATTTTTAAGAATATCATATAGTACTTTAATTTGATATTTGATTTGTTATAGCACGGGTCAAGAATATGTCACTATAGAATAAAAAAACTTCAAGAAATATGATTTCTTGCTAGAGCATGAGTTGAAATTTTAGAAAATATGATTTCTTAGACTAAATTAAAGTTTGGAATAATGTTATTTAGTAGAGGTTTTTTCGGTCAAGATGATTTTGACAAATATATGTTACATATTTGGTCTTAAAATTAGTATGCGGTAAATTGTGGGTTATGTCATAGAATTAACAATCAAAAGACAATATATAATTTTAAAAAACTAAACAAATCAAATCAAATTAACAAACAAACTTTTTTTTTTAATAAATAACTTAACCCGCAGTGTACTGTGGGCCAAAATCTAAATATACTAGACTAGGTCTTACAAAATATATATTATTTCATAAGTCATATTTAGAACATGATTTCATGGCTTAGTATTTCATCCCAAAAGAAAAAAAACTTTTAAAACAAATAAAACAATCACATATATAGTGATTTAAATAAAAATTACAAAATAAACATAAAAAATTTCAACCCGTGCTCTAGCACGGGTCCAATTCTAGTCTCTATTATATTATTTAAGCAACACTATAAACAAATAATCTTACTATATGTAATATATTATATATTACACAAAATGCCACTGTATTTTAATACAAAATATAATAACATAATTTTAATATTAATTTATTATAATCAGAAAATGATTACCTAAAAATAGCAACTATTAATTTATTAGACTACAAGAAATTATTAATTAAATAATTTCGGAATTATTTAATAAAATAATAATAAAATAATTTTGAAATTATGTAATAAAATAATTAAACAGATTCTATTTATTGTTTCAGAAATCTTAGGAAAAATAACAAACTATTTAGAAAAATTATAAAACTTAAATTTATTTATAAAACTAAGATTAAATATTTACATATCTAAATCATTTAATAATAACAAATATATATTAAAATTAACATACAATGATACAACATTGTTTCTATTTTAGAAATATATCTATATACTTACTTAAGCTATGTTGTTAAAAATTTAACCAGTTCTGATGTGATATATTACGAAAATACTATTATATTTTAATTATTCTAATAAACAAAAGAAAAGTTTAGATTTGTTTACAAAATAATAAAACTCTATTTATTGTTTCATAAATCTTAGGAAATAATAACAAACTATTTAATTGGCTAAAATTAATTGTTTATACACAATATTCATTATATAAACAATACTAAGTGTATAATCAGTGGCGGATCCAACAAATCTTTTGACGGGATGCAAAAAAAAAACTCAATAGTGTTTAGGTGGGGATTTGAACCCTTGAACTCAAATTGTATGTTGTGCAACATTGCCAACCAGGCTACTTACATCATTAATAAGCATGCATAACCTAAGCTTTTTATATTTTTATCTGGTGCACTTGCACCCCCTCTGATGAATGTGGGTCCGCCCCTGTGTATAATGTTGATAATATACATAACCTAATTGTAGTTTTCACCTATAAAATTAATATATAACATGTTATACCAATAACTTCAATTTGTAAATTTGGTATATTAAGATCTCTAAACACGATCACATTAATTTGTAATACCAAATCATGGGTCAATACATGTTTTGTTGGGTTTTTTTAGCTTTACCGAATGTATAATTAACGAATTTGATATTGCACCAAACCAAAATAGTAGTACCAACTACGGTCGAAATCAGATATGACCTTAAGCAAAATAAAATACATGATTTTATAAAATATATAGAATTAATCATTTTTATACTATTATTTTGTAACAAAGAAATCTAAATTACATAAATATTTCTTCATGATGGTAACATTATTCTACAAAATATTAACGTGTATTTATGAGTCTGGTAATAAAACGGGTAATAAGATGGGTAACGGACGCTCAAAATTAAATTAATATCCGATACTCGATCATTATTCACAGATAATATAATTATTATATCTTTCACTCGACCCTAAAGCTGCGGGTACTTTTTTCAGGGCGAATACAAACCGAAAAATGGGTTGAATACAAGTATCGGTAGTAGTTTTCAGGCCTACCAGTTAGTAGTTTAATATGAATCAAAACTCACCATTTAGTACTATATTATATATTATTAACAAATAACAAAATATAAAAAAAAAAAAAAGTTTTCCCGCGCTACCAGCACGGTTCATTATCTAGTTAAATACTTAAAACTTTATCCAAACAATCTACGCATTACACAGCTATAAGTATATTTTAAGAGTTTAATCGTATATTTAATTGTGCAGTTAACCGTACTAACTGTTTTGATACAATTACGGTTAAATGTTAATTAACTGTTAGGGTTGACTGTTGAGTATATATATATATACTTATTAATGTTAATTAGCAGGTTATAGTTTTTTAACCTTATTATCCTTACACAGTTTAAAAACGATCCGATTATAATAATGTTAAGTTTTGGTTATGCATACTTAGCACGTTATAATTTCCCACAACGTTGACCATTATAAAGTGTTAGAGTTGTAAAATCACTTGTATGATTATTAAACAATAATAATGACGTTGTAAAATTGCAAAAACAATAACAAAAACAAAAAAGAGTCATGGGTGTTACTATTTTATTTGTAGGTTGTGTATGTATATGATCATCTAAGTCTTTGGTAGGTTTGTTGCAGTATATGACTTACTAAGCATTTGCGTATGAATTACACATCTGTTACGTACGTATGACATGGATCGTCAACTAATATATTGTTTAACCAACAGTTTAATTTGATTACTCGCGAGCTAATTACGAGGGAAAACAAAAAGACAATTAGTTTGACTACATGCATATTTACAAACATAATCAAATATCACATGCCACGATTCAAATATATTTACTGTAATTAATGAGTACTCGATAACCTTTATCTTTCGACATATTCAAATCATAAACTTATTTGCCATATATTTTCGTTAACTACTGTCTTTGATGCTGACTCTGTTTCTTTCGTCGCTAACAAGGCACCATGCATAATCCTAGTAGTTTAATTAGCTTGTTCTTTGCTGTTTTTGGTTTACGAAGTTTCTTTAACGTAAACTACGCAACTAACTTCACTCGTAAGTCGTAAGCAATCGGCTATGTTAGAATATTCTAGTACTTTTGCTATATTTGAATTTTGAATATTAAATAATATTTTGACTTAAAAGTATAATTGATTTTGCTTGTTGAAATAATAATGTTTTATTTGACTAATTAAACATATTTTTTAACTATTGCATATATACGTACGTATAATATTTCGAAATATACTTTTTCCTTATACATGAAATCATATATAGGTGTCTTGGAGAAAAGTGAGCTGTGATGGCTAACTCCAGCTATGCCAAGAGTTTTAAGAAACTTTACATGGGATTCTAGAGTTTCATCTCTGTCAAAACAAACAAATATAAGTGAATTCATATTCGAAATAAAGCATCATGACACAGTTTTTTTGCTTGCTCAGAATTCAGAGTCTGCTTACAGTCCTCTTCGTATAGCATTTGTTGTGTCGCTGGAACATCAAATCCTCCTTTGGGAATACTCAAAACTTCTTTAAGGTTCTAAGAGAGATATCATTTGGTATAAACAATTAGAAAGTAGAAGAAACAAATAAAGAATTAAGTATTTGATGTAAAAGTGACTGAACATTGGATTACTATATAGTATCAAGCCATACTGGATTAGTTGTCAATTAATGTTAATAAATTGTAAATGTTTTAAAAATTATTAATTGAGAAATGGTTTAGTATAAATAAATAATGCATTTATAACTAAACATTAAATATACTATATTGTTTAAAAAATTGTTTAAAAAATTGTACGAAAACTATACAAAATCAATCTTTTTGATACATAGATGGATTATTGGAAAATCTTGATGATGCATGACTTAAAATTAAGCCTACATCTTTATAATATTAAAAGAGAGGTACAAAATAAATAATTCAAAAATTATGGCTCTTATTCAATTGTCATTAATTATTGTTTTTAGATTTTGTTTTTTTTAAAATTAATAAGGTTAATTTGGTATTGATGAAAAATTCAGTTAGATCATCTAATTAGAATATCCAAGATCCATGGGTGCTTAATATGGTATCTTACCAAAACAAAAGTCATTAATAACTAATTTAGGAAAATCTAAATTTTATTATGAATTTCTAAAGAGATTTTTGGTTTTGTATTTTTTTGATAGTATATTATTATAGCACATAGCTTTGGTTGTACAATTATCTCCTCTTGATATTAAGGAACCAAACTAAGGCTCTGATTGGTAACGGCTGTTACTTTTGGCTGTAAAAACTTTGACTTTAAAATTTTAGCTGTAGAGAATTTGGCTGAAGATGCTTTGACTGTAGAAACTTTAACTGTTAAAATCTGATTGTTTACCAACAACTTTTAAAGCTGTAGCTGTTATTTTTATTATTATTATAAGTATTAATAATAAATATATATTATGTCAAAAATTAATTTATATAACATTTTAATGACAAAATAAATTTTATTAATGATAAATAAAATTTTTAAAAATATAAATCAATCAAATATGAAATTTTGTTTGAAAACTAATTAAAAACAAACAACTATAAGAATAAGAAATAAATAATTGAAGTTGTAGACATCAATTTATTAACTTATTAAATTTTAAATAATGCAAAAAAAAAACTAGTAAATGTTATTCTCTTATTAATGATGAATTTCATAAACTCTTTTATAGTATTATTAGTGATGATGATGAAAAAATAAAATTTCTTATTGAAATGGGTCTTAAAAGGAAAAGAAAAAAATGAGAATAATCAATTTACAAAAATAAAATATTTAAAATATTTATATATACTTTTGAAGAGCTTTTAAATATAAAAGGGTGAAAAAAAGAATGCTTTAAAAATTGTGTTGTTTTAAAGCATGAATTTGACGCTTTAAAAAAGAAAGGAAAACAAGGAAGAGAAAAAAGAAAGTGACTTTTAAAACTTTAAAACAATTAAAAGCCAAAAAAACCTGATTGGTAAAAAAATGACTGTCATGACATTAAAAAGTTTTAAAGTCTTAAAAGTACCCTACCAATCAGGCCTAAATTGGATGTTTTTTTGGTGGCATCTTTCTATTAATATTCATTCTTTCGTTTGGCATCTCAAGTCACTGGTTTAACTAATATATTGTTTCCAGCATCTTCCAAGATCCATAAGTCCGTATGACATGGGTCGTCAACTAATATATTGTTTAACTAACGGTTTAATTTGATTACTCCCGAGCTAATTACGAGGGAAAACAAAAAGACAAATTAGTTTGACTACATGCATATTTACAAACACTAGGTTAGACCCGCGCTACGTCGCGGGATTATTTTTGTAACTAATTTTAGATATATATTAAAAAAATATATTTTATTTTTAGAATTAGACTAGTTGTAAAAACTATGGTTTATACTATGATAAGATATAAAATGCACTAATAAACTAAAAATAGAGAAATCTCAAAGTCAAATCTAGGATGGCTTATAAATGTTTACATTTAAATAGTATAATTAATTATATAAATAGTTTTACTAACCATAATGTATTGTTTTATATAAATTATATAGAAATATATCTATATAATTATATAGAAATTAAATTAAATTTATATAGCAAAAACATATGTTCCACAACTTTAAAATTACTTCGACAATTAACCTAATCCATATGCTATTCAATAGGACAATAATATATCTTCCACGCAAAATTTAGCATTTTGTTTTCGTTATAGAAATTTAATTTAATTTCTATATAATTCATGAATTTGAACCCTGATTTTGCAAAATTTACTTAATTAGAATTATATATAATTTCTTTTTATTGCATAAATTATCAAAAACATTCATTACACATAGAATTGGAAATGCAAATTTTAGCCACTTACTCCATTGGTGTCCTACTGGTTTAGGGTCTAATCCAATGTACACACATATACTCATTCTTGCGGGTCTTCGTTGACATTGATTCGTTTTTTACCGTGGTAACCCTCAATATTCTTTCTTTCTTTACATCTTTGTCGACATTGATCCGGTTTTTTACCACCAACCCACTTTCAGTATGGCCAAGTTAAGTGTGTATTATATTATTGTTTGTGTGTTTACTTATCTTACGTATGAGACGTTAGACTTTCCTTCTCTAAACTATGAGACTATAGTTATGCAATTTTTATAATATTGTGAGTTTGCTTAAAAGTGACTTGTAAAATAGATTAATTTTTATTGGAATAGAATGCTGAGTTGTATTAATTGTTATAATTTGATAGGCTACTGATTTTAAATGATGTGTCAACACCAGCTTGAATGTTGAAGCTGAGGTGTCAACACTGGAAAGAAACACATTCTATTTTTATTGTATTGATAATCAAATATCACATGCCACGATTCAAATATATTTACTGTAATTAACGAGTACTCGATAACCTTTATCTTTCCGATATATTCAAATCATAAACTTATTTGCCATATATTTTCGTCAACTACTGTCTTTGATGCTGACTCTGTTTTTGTATCTCCCCTGTTTCTTTCGTCGTTAACAAGGCACCGTGCATAATCCTAGAAGTTTAATTAGCTTGTTCTTTGCTATTTTCGGTTTACGAAATTTCTTTAACGTAAACTACGCAACTAACTTCACTCGTAAATCGTAAGCAAACGACTAGAGCTGTCAAAATGGGCGGGCTGTCCATGGGTGGACCATGTCCAATTCATTATGGACCGGTCATGGACAAGCCCATAATTGAAACGGACTTAAGTGGGCGTGGACAACAATGCCCATGGACACGGGCGTGGACAACTTGGACATTGGGCGGCCCATTGGACAGACAATTCTATGTCAAAATTGATTTGGGGAAATCGTAAAGCACATTTTTCCCTTTCTTCTAACTAAGTTAATTACACTATTTTTTTCTCATTTTACAAAATATGTTATATTTTTGTCCAATGGACACCTATGGACAGTCCATAAAAATATGGGCATAAGTGGGCATGGTCGTTAATAGACTGGACGTTAATGGACACGGACAACTATTTGTCCAAAATCAAATTGGACAATGTTGAACGGGTCAAAATGGACGTGGACAGCCCATTTTGACAGCTCTACAAACGACTATGTTAGAATATTCTAGTACTTTTGCTATTTTTGAATATTAAAATAATATTTTGACTTAAAAGTATAATTGATTTTGCTTGTTGAAATAATAATGTTTTATTTGACTAATTAAATATATATTTATAACTATTGCATATATACGTACGTATAATATTTCGAAATATACTTTTTCCTTATACATCAAATCATATATGTGTAACTATATATGGGGATGTTATATAGAATATAGTCGAGCCTTGTGTAAAATATTGGTGTTTCCATGACTTTACCATTTGATCCCCAACAAGCTCTTGTTCTTGATTTTGTTTCTAGAGAAGATCAACTGACTCAGATTTGAATCATATGCATTGGACTCGATATCGACGAAGCCAAAAACTCCTCCTATAAGCGACAGTACGCCCAACGAGAGTGTATCAGATGTATTCGTGCGTGTGACGCAGCTCGTGTCTATTCTCGAGACTCAATACTCAGAGGACACGGTCGTAATTGTTTCGCCTGATTCACACAACTTATCTGTGTTACAAGCTAGTGTTCAAGCCTTCAAGGCCTCGACCTTCGAAGGCACTCGGAGTTGTATTTTGGACCAGGAGAAGTAAAGATTTTTTAGACGCAAAAGCGTTCCTGTGTACAAGCAACCTGCTTCTGCTGTATATAAATGCACAAACCCACCAAACTGTGACTAATGGAAGTGTTACTTAGTAGTACATTCTATTTTAGACAATCATAATGGTAAAAGGTCTTATACTTCTTTAAGTGCTTTCTTGATTCGAGAAATTCATATTAAGTCGTAGTTTTTCTTTCATGCAAATTTTATTTACTAAAACCAATGCAATTATAACTTATCCCCATTCATGCTGTTGAATATATTATTTGAGAATTACATTTTTAACTTTTTTCAAGCATGTACTTCTTAAATAATATTAAGAAGAAGAAGGTTTGTTTTGGTTCTGGCCGGTTAAGGATATAAACCTGAAATCAAATAGTGTCAATCGGAGGAGGGGGTACAATTTGTCAATTGCTCACAAAGTGTATTATATGGTTGATGTGTAGGTGTTCAAACGTATTATATTTCCCTTTCACTGGTCTATCCGGCCGGTTTGTTGTGGATACGATTTTAGAGACTAACCAGGTAATCTAAACCGGAATGTGCGATTACGATTGTGGTTTTGTCATGCAAATTTTTTTAAAAGAAAACTACTTCAACTACTAGTTCATTTGATAGAGAAAAACGTCTCTCGTTGTTATATTAGAGTAGAAAGACACTAGCTAGATGTGGAAATATGGATGACCGATGAGATTGAGACCACATTTGTGTCTTGGAGGCTTGGAGCAAGTTCTTAAGAGTAGATTTAGAATTCATTTGTTTTTCGTATTGCATGAGTTACTTCATTATCGACTGAGGAGAAGAAAGTTGTCGTGTGTTGTGATGAAATGGGAAATTGGAACTTCATCATGGCGTGGATTGTTAAAGGAGGAGAACAATATAGTGCGCGCATCACCCGATATTAGAGTTGATGAGGTTTTGGGAACACGGTGTTCCGAACACCATTGTCGTCTTTGTCAGTAGCTATTAAAAACTTGGGAGAATGTTCCATCGCTCGCGTGAATCTTTCTTTACAGTCTATTGTAAACGATGATCTAAGGACTTTGCTCGAGAAGTGCTCTTCTGATTACCAGAACTCTCACCAAGAAGCATACATTGCCCTTTTTCGTGGACAATACGTCAACTTTGCTCGCCTTGTATATAAGTCTCTGGGAATTTTATATAGTATTCTCGGTATCGATCGAAGCTGTGGCTGCTTACTTTCCCCTTCACGGTGAGGAGGAGACAAAACATGTCCTTGGTAAAGGGACACGCATACTTGTCGAGTTTATGAAGGTAAGATTGCTCAGTGAAGAAGATACATCGGTGGAGGTGGAGATATACAAAACGAAATTGTCACTTAAAGCAATTAAAAAAAGCCATTTCACCATAACATTACAAAGTTAAAGTCTCAAATTTTGACAAACCAATGAATAGATATATATCTCAACGATAAGTAGAAGGTTTCAGATCTTTACCAAGATATATCGATATCGTCGAGGGAGGCAAAAGTTGAGTGCCGACGTGGATTTTAATATGGTCACGTAACTTGGCATCAAACAGTTACATTATATAACACGTGTAATGTATTTCAGAAAAAAACCGTCGCAACCCACTACAAGTATACGATAAGTTGTTTTTATTTAAAAACCTTTCGTATATGGGAGTAAAAAAAATAACCAAAATGGTTAAGAAAACTAGAAAAGGATGAAGACGACGACGACGACGACGACGGCGAAAGCAAACACAATCGCGTGGAGAAGAAACTCGAAGAACTTGAGTGTTTGCTAGAAGAAATCGGTTCTGGTAATGGTGATCATACTATAGCAATTTCAAGTCCGGTTTCTTTTCACGCATACACTTTTAGCGGCGGAGATAACGTCGGTTAAGGTAGGTAAGAAGGAGCAGAAGAGATGATGAAACTTCGTTGTATGGCTAAGAGGTTAACCGAACTTGAAGAAGCTTTCAAGGAATTGACCGGTCCAATCAACGAACCGGACATGCAGAGTTTGGAAAGTCGTGATGATGGTGGTGTCAACGTTGATGATGATCAGACCGGTTTGGTTCGCTCGTTGGTTGAAACGTTACACGAAGAATATAAAGAAGATGCGTCGTTAGAGGAGAAGTTGGCGAAGAGAAAATTATGAATTAATTTATTATATATAATATTAATTAATAACTAAAAGATTAAATTAAGATCAGGGATCACGATCTAATAATTTATTACTCAATCGTGATTAAAGCTCTGATAATATTTAGTAATTCAATTTTAAAAATTTATTATATAAAAATAAAATCAAAATTAATTAGAATTTTTCTTTTTCCATTTATGTTTAGTAAATGTTTTAAATAATATTAGTTTTCATTTAATAAAAAAGTTTTGAAAAATAATTATATATTTTAATTTATTTTGAAAATTGTTAACTTTAATAAAATAATAAAAAATTGTGAGCTTTTAGAAAATAAATTAACAGTTCAAAATAATCGACTATGTAACAAATCAATTAATAAAAGAATAAATCGACTTTTTAATATAAGTCAACAAAGAAAAAACATAAATCAGCAGGAATAAAATATAAGTCGACAGTTAAAAGAGTCAATCATATTAATAAGTCAACTTAAAATGAAATAAGTCTACTAAGACCAAACAAATCAACGGGGGAAAATATAAATCAACGAACAAAACAAATAAGTCAACATCATCAAAAGTCGACTTTGTAAAAAAACAATCAAACAAAAAAAAAAGTCGACAATTTTAAAATAAATCGATGGAAAAATAAGTAAGTCGACAAAAATTAAACTTAAGTCAACCATTCAAAATATCAGCCTTATTAATAAATCAATGTAGAATATAATAAGTCAACAATAAATAAACAAATCAACAGAAAACAAATAGAAAATCGATGAACAAAAAAAATAAGTCAACAGTTAAAAAATCGACTATGTTATAAATCCACTAGCCATATCATATGTCAGCTGTTCTAATATAAGTCGATAACAAAGATAATTAAGTCAACAGAAGTAAAAAAAAAATAAAACGATTGTTCAAAAAGTCGACATTACAAATAAATCAACCTTGATTAAAATAAGTTTAAAATATTGATATATATATATATATATCTAAATTGTATAATCTTGAGTTATTTATTTTTAAATAAATTTAAATCTAAATAATATCAACATAATTATTTATATTATATTTTTAGTCAAAATTTTAAGATCAAAAATTTATTCACGTAATCATTATTTAAAATTTAATAAGTAATTTTCGTTATAATTTTAAATTATTAAATAATTAATTCTGAATATAACACTTTTAAAAGTAATTTTTTAAAAAGTTGATTTATTTTTAAATATAAGTTAAGCTTTTATTGTTTTTATTTAATTATTAAAATAATTTAATAATAAAGGTATTTTTGTCCATTTTCATTTCAAAATGTGTAGTTTTCAAATAACTATAAGATTAAGTGTAATTTTCCAATTTCTTTTAAAATTTAGTATAGTTTTCAAATTGTCCCCAATAAATATGGAAAAAAATGCAATCCATTTGAGCTATGAACAACAGAAGGAAGTGTTACCTCCTGCTCTTTTGGCGGTGGCCCAGGAGGTGGGGGTGGTTTTAACAATCTGAGTCCATTTATCAATCTCTTTCTGAATATTGGCCCCTCCATCATCCATCTTATTTTTGAAACACTATGCGATTATAAAAACATTACTCCCAATTGTCGAGTGATTTGAATGTTGCAATGATTAAAGTGTTGATCATTACCTTGAATAGATCAAATACGAGTGAATTCATATTCGAAATATACTATATTTTAAAAAAAAATTGTACGAAAACTCTACAAAATCAATCTTTTTGATACATAGATGGATTATTAAAAAATCTTGATGATGCATGACTTAAAATTAAGCCTACATCTTTATAATATTAAAAGAGAGGTACAAAATAAATAATTCAAAAATTATGGCTCTTATCCAATTGCCACTAATTATTGTTTTTAGATTTTGTTTTTTAAAATTAATAAGTTTAATTTGGTATTGACGAAAAATTCAGTTAGATCATCTAATTAGAATATCCAAAATCCATGGGTGCTTAATATGGTATCTTACCAAAACAAAAATCATTAATAACTAATTTAGGAAAATCTAAATTTTATTATGAATTTCTAAAGAGATTTTTGGTTTTCTATTTTTTTATAGCATATTATTATAGCATATAGCTTTGGTTGTACAATTATCTCCTCTTGATATTAAGGAACCAAACTAAATTGGATGTTTTTTTGGTGGCATCTTTCTATTAATATTCATTCTTTCGTTAGTGACTTTTTTTTTCTCTCTCGCCAGGCGATTACCCAAAGCAACCGTTCCCAACCAAACTCTTCGTGTTCATCGTTCCCGGCCGACGTCGGCTTCTCTGGCGTCGGTCGGATCTCTTTCCTTACTTTAGTTTACTTCTGTAGATAATCAATAACATCGGCATATGATTTCCCAAGTAATTTGTACGATGATATATATTGTTGTTCTCTCTTTTCAAGAGAGTTTCTTTCCGACCACAATCTGGCATCGGTTTCGGAACAGTGGCGGTGTCTTTCCGCTGGGGTTTTGTCCAGGCGGCCTCTGTTTTCTCAATATTGAATATATTTGTCTCCAACATCGTCGTGTTCATGACTATGATGTTAATTTTTTCAAATTGGGAAAAGAATTTCAAACCCAGATTTGGGATCCAGGAGGTCCTATTTACAGATTTGGAAAGGGTGGAATACGACTCCGGACGGATCATATATACGGAACCCACTTTCTGTTTGTTTTGGTGATTGTGATCACAGTTCTTCATCTCATGACTACAACAACAATTTCATGTATTGCTGGTGATATTTTCTTCTTCTCTCGGTTTGTTTTTTTTGGTATTAGGGATATATTGTTTGGCTTCGATATTAGGATTAATCTAGGAACCGATGATGAACTTGTGCCACTTCCCCAATTGTCGACGAAGAGATGTCTTTGGTGATTTGGAGAAGTTTATGGCTTTTTCCTGTTTGTATGATAACAATCCAAAAATGGTTTCCAAATATTCAAGATGAAGTATTGAAGTTAATTCCTCTCTGGATACAAAAAGCCAACGTTTATGACCATATTATTGAAGTCATGGAGAAAGAAAATCAGGCTATTGATGAATATAGTTCTGTTTCTAATTCCGACCAACATGTTGTGGAAGTTCATGATCTTACTACTGAGAAGCATCGCTACAAAAAGGCAATGTTGCCAAGAGACATGAGAGATTTGTGTTCCATATTAAAATGGTCACTTTGGAAACAATCACTACGGCAACAGCCATGGGAGAGACACCGACGGATATATCATGATGAACATAGAGAATCTTTGTGGGAACCATCAAGTATTTTGATTTTAATGCGACAACAAGTTCCAGAAACATTTCTAGCGACACTTAATTTCATTGTTTTAAGTAATGTAATGCCAAGTGCATTTTGGAGTCTCAGCTATAAGCTGTTAGCCATTAAAAAGTATGTGAAAGAGAGACATAACATATATAATCTGTTATAAGTCTAAAGAGAGCATGGTTACCCTCTACTCTTTCATCGAAATTGTAATAATTTCCTGTATTTGTGTAATCGGTTGCTTAGAAATGTTTTTGTATCTTGTAAACACTTTTTAATATCAAATATATTTGATTTGCCGAAAAAAAAAAATTCATTCTTTCGTTTGGCATCTCAAGTCACTGGTTTAACTTTGTCGACCATTTTCCAGCATCTTCCAAGATCCATAAGTCCGTATGATATGACATGGGTCATCAACTAATATATTGTTTAACTAACGGTTTAATTTGATTACTCGCGAGCTAATTACGAGGGAAAACAAAAGGACAAATTAGTTTGACTACATGCATATTTACAAACATAATCAAATATCACATGCCACGATTCAAATATATTTACTGTAATTAACGAGTACTCGATAACCTTTATTTTTTCGATATATTCAAATCATAAACTTATTTGCCATATATTTTCGTCAACTACTGTCTTTGATGCTGACTCTGTTTTTGTATCTCCTCTGTTTCTTTCGTCGTTAACAAGGCAACGTGCATAATCCTAGAAGTTTAATTAGCTTGTTCTTTGCTATTTTCGGTTTGCGAAATTTCTTTAACGTAAACTACGCAACTAACTTCACTCGTAAATCGTAAGCAATCGAACATGTTAGAATATTCTAGTACTTTTGCTATTTTTGAATATTAAATAATATTTTGACTTAAAAGTATAATTGATTTTGCTTGTTGAAACAGGTTGAAATAATACTAATGTTTTATTTGACTAATTAACCATATTTTTTAATATTGCATATATACGTACGTAAAATATTTCGAAATATACTTTTTCCTTATACATCAAATGATATATGTGTAACTATAGTCGAGCCTTGTGTAAAATATTGGTGTTTCCATGACTTTACCATTTGATCCCCAACAAGCTCTTGTTCTTGATTTTGTTTCTAGAGAAGATCAACTGACTTAGATTTGAATCATTTGCATTGGACTCGATATCGATGAAGACAAAAACTCGTCCTATAAGCGACGGTACGCCCAACGAGAGTGTATCAGATGTATTCGTGCGTGTGACGCAGCTCGTGTCTATTCTCGAGACTCAATACTCAGAGGACACGGTCGTAATTGTTTCGCCTGATTCAGACAACTTATCTGTGTTACAAGCTGGTGTTCAAGGCCTCGACCTTCGAAGGCACTCGGAGTTGTCGATATTCATTGTAAGGACGAAGTAAGCTATCAGCACCAACAGCTCTTGGAAGTCTCCGGCGAAGCAGTTGTTCATCTGAAGTTATGGCAGCTAATAAATGTTTGGTTGAACGCGCGTGAACACACGCGCCCCTAAATTCTCTCCCAACTTGCGATCTCTGCGACAAACTTAGGGTTCTTCTGCGTTTTGCCTCTCCGGTCACCGGCGTTCCTTGCCGGTACCGTGATCCTGCTTTTTGTTTTCTCTTTCGTCTTTCAGTTCAAGTGCTCCGGCGGTTGTGGCGTGGTTCTGCTCTGATCTGAAGCCTCTGGTTGGTGGTGAGCCGCCTCGTGGAGAGAATATTCGCTAAGGAGGTTAGGTCGCTGTTCTGGTGGCTGCTTAAGGACGGTGGCTTGTGTGTTCGGCGTCTCTGGTGGAGCTTGGTGGACCGACTCTCTCCTGCGGTGGTTTAGATTTAGATCTGGTTCTCAGATCTTGGTTCGTGGTTGTTTCGTGAGGCGTGGAGCTGCTCGGTCTCCTCATGGCGGCTGTGCTCGTGGCGTTCCTGGATTCCGGTGTAGCTAGCCGGTCTCTCCTCGCCTCCTCCCTTTTCAGTTTGGTGTTGATCCAGTCCTTCGCTTCGCCACGGTGTGTATGTTTGTTGGTGTCTTCTTCGGTATCTCCTTCAACGGTTCTCCAGCTTCGGTGGCAGAGACTGAGGAATCGGATCTGTGGCTCAAGTGGAGGCTTCCTTGGCATCAGTCTGCTTGCAATTGTTGCTGTTGGTTGTTCGTGGCGGTTAGGTTCGCTGTGGGGTTATCCTGTTAGCAGTGGGTCTCCTTTATCTTGTGGGAGGACGTCGGTGTCAGTTGCGTCTTCCGTCGCTGCTGGTTTGTGGCTTCTCGTCAGGTCCCCTTTTTCCTACTCCGGTGGTTCGTTGTTGGTTCTTTCATTTCGTGTATCAGCCTTGGAGGTTCACGTCTTGTCCGATATGAGTCTTAAGAAGAATCGCTTTGGTCTAAGTAGCTTTGCTTATTCGTGGGAGATGATTTTGCTGCGATGGGAATGGTAATCGGAGGTGGTTTCTTTGGTTACCCGTAGACGCTCCTGTAACCGTCGAATTTGTGATTAAGTCTGCGGTTGTCATTGCGTTTTTGCGTTAGTTTGCGGAGAAGCTGTAGGCGTTTTATCTAGAGGTTTTGAAGGCTGGCCTCATGTGGATAAAGTTTGCTCGTGGCAACTAGGATGGGACTCCAACTCTTAGGAGTTGTGGAAATCACGCAAATTTTCGAGTTTGGTAGCTCGGAATCGGTGTTTCTTCTTCTGGTTCTGTTTTGGATTTTTGTTTTCCTCCATTGTTGTGTTGTTATTGTCTGTTTGTTCTGTAGATTTTGTTTTTTTTCTGCTACTTGTTTTCTCTGTAACTTCTGTCAAAAACTTCGAAAATGGTAATAAATTTAACCTGTTACCAAAAAAAAAAAAAAGTTATGGCAGCTGCTATCTTCATCCTCATGGCATTTGCACCTTCGGTGGTCTTTGACAGAAGATCCAGAACTCCGCTCACAGGTTGGGCAGCAGCACCAATGATTCCTTTCCCAAAACCAGAGACAAAGCCTTCGACACCTGAAGACTTTGCACCTTCAAGAGGCTTCGTCAATATGCCTGTGACTCCTCTAAACAGGCCTTTCGCAAGAGCTCCACCTCCTTCTCTGATAATACCGCCAAAGTCCTCAACACCTTTGTTCTCGTGAAAAAGAAACATATGAGCGTGTAAATGGAGCAAATGTAACGGAGGAAATAAAAACTGTGGCAAGCCCATACTTTCGTTTAGTATCAGAAGCCATGAAAACATTTGAGTCAAGAGGATATTTTTCTACATTTTAGGTGAACCGATGGAAGGAAACTTGTATTGTTTATGTTGCATCAACAGGAAACAGCAACATGCACAAGGAGAGAAAAACAAAGCCAGGAAGAAACCTGTCACCACAGGAAAAGTACAGAACCATATGTACGAGTATCGACAAGTTAGACAAGCAGTCGTTTGAGAAAGTGAAGAAAGAAATTGTGGAAGAGAAGGGTTTGTATTCAGAGACAGCAGACAGAATCGGCAGTTTTGTAAAGGAAAGAGGACAACCTATGGAACTGTTGTCGAAGCTAAGACAAGAAGGGAGCGAGCTGTTAACTAACGAATCATCAAAAGAAGCACTTGAAGACTTGAGCATTCTGTTTGTTTTGAGCTCCAACTGTGCATTAACATCTGTGAATTTCTTTTGAAGAGGCTGAAGCTCTCTGATCTGTGATGTCAAGATAAACCAGCAGTATAGGTTTAAAATACTGAAAGCACATTAACTCTGTGTGGCATGAAAAGTATACAGAGAGCAATTAGAGCATTAGTACGCTACTGCTTTATCAGTTTCTTAGTAATTTCGGAATATGGCTAGTATCTGTCAAAATCCAAAATATTGAAAACGAGGGCATCTGGATTTGGGAACAGTACCGAAACCTTCCACACCGTTTAGAAGGTTCAGATCCCTACGAAGATATATCGTCGAGGGATGCAAAACTTGAGTGCCGACGTGGATTTTAATATGGTCACGTAACTTGGCATCAGACAGTTATAATATATAACACGTGTAATGTAAATTTCACAAAAAAACCGTCGCAACCCACTACGAGTACACGAGAAGTTGTTTTAATTTAAAAACCTTTCGTCGATGGGAGTAAAAAAAAAAAAACTAAATGGTTAAGAAAAGGATGAAGACGACGACGGCGAAAGCAAACACAATCTTGGAGAAGAAACTCGAAGAACTTGAGTGTTTGGTAGAAGAAATCGGTTCTGGCAATGGTGATCATACTATAGCATACCGGGAATTCAAAGACCGGTTTCTTTTCACGCATACCCTTTTAACTGCGGAGATAACGTCGGTTAAGGAAGGTGAAGAAGGAGGAGAAGAGAAGTTGAAACTTCATTGCATGGCTAAGAGGTTAGCCGAACTTGAAGAGGCTTTCAAGGAGTTGTCAACCGGTCGAATCGACGAACCGAACATGCAGAGTTTGGAAAGTGGTGGTGATGGTGGTGTCAATGTTGATGATCATCAGACCGGTTTGGTTCGCTCGTTGGTTGAAACGTTACACGAAGAATATGAAGACGATGCGTCGTTAGAGGAGAAGTTGGCGAAGAGAAAAACCGAGAGGATGAAGACGAAGCGGTTTAGGGGTTTGGTTAGTTTCGGTTTTGTTGGTTTTGTTGCGAGTATGGTTAGTTTCTATGGTTATCTTTGTGATCAATCGAACGAGAAAACCATGGTTCTCACTCCTACTTAATTTTCGTAACAACTTGTTGCTCTTGTGGTTCATTGATTAGAAAGTAATTATATTATAATGATGATTGTGTTAAGTTTCAATATATTTTGGCTTTCTACATGATTAATGGTTTTTCTTTATTTTTTTTAGTCTCTTGGCACTTTTTGTCATATAGATTTTGGCTTTCTATATGATTAATGTCATCACTCGAAAATCTTGTCTCTTGTGTCACTAGTGCGTTTCTGTGTTCCTAAACTGGTAGACTCTGTTTTTCTCAATTTGCTGATGTGTTGGTTTTGATTATGTCTACTGTTTACCAAATACTAGTAGGAAAAAAATAATATGATCTTATATTAATATATGGGATCTTATAAAACTATAAAGCTACAACACAATAAATAAACAATTTTTGTGTAAAATAATAATCAGTAGTCGTTACGACATATGTATGATATGTAATCAATAAGCATGAACCTCAATTAATTATATATAGATAAATAAATAAAATTGTCACGTCGTATCTACGGTATAAATGGTCAAATTTTAGAATTAATAATCAAAATGCAATTATACAATTTTTTATACACTAAACAAAAGAAATAAAATTAACAAACAAAAACAATTCTTAAAAATTTAATTCTTTTATTATAAAAATATTATCCCGCAGTGTTCCGCGGGTTAAAATCTTGTTATCGAATTACTTTCACAAGTAACTTACCTTTTTTGTCACCAAGGAGGTCAAGGCACGTGAAGTTGAAAAGTTCCCAAATTTCCTGTAAGTAAAACAATAATTAATAAACGGAAACCAGCGTTAAATGCCATAGAACCTCGAGCTTGTTCTCCAGTAGTGTACCAGTTATTAATATCCGGTGAGAAATTTGTATTTAGGGTTCTTAATAGCATGTCACTGTAAGAGGAAATGATACTCAAAACCTATATAACATCTCAGATTATAGTGAATATACATTATACCAACTAATACCAACTAATTGTGTAAAAGATTAGTATGTCTTTACTTCGTCCAGAATCATGTAATCCCATTTGGTATCATGGTCGTTACCTTGCAATGCATTTATAACTAATCCAAAAAATACCAACTAGATTAGTTGTCAACTAATGTTAATAAATTGTAAATTTTTTTAAAATCATTAATTGAGAAATGGTTTAATATAAATAAATAATACATTTATAACTAAACATTAAATATACTATATTTTTAAAAATTGTACAAAAACTCTACAAAATCAATCTTTTTGATACATGGATTATTGGAAAATCTTGATGATGCATGACTTAAAATTAAGCCTACATCTTTATAATATTAAAAGAGAGGTACAAAATAAATAATTCAAAAATTATGGCTCTTATTCAATTGCCACTAATTAATATTTTTAGATTTTGTTTTTTTTTAATTAATAAGGTTAATTTGGTATTGATGAAAAATTCAGTTGGATCATCTAATTAGAATATCCAAGATCCATGGGTGCTTAATATGACATCTTACCAAAACAAAAATCATTAATAACTAATTTAGGAAAATCTAAATTTTATTATGAATTTCTAAAGAGATTTTTGGTTTTGTATTTTTTTGATAGCATATTATTATAGCATATAGCTTTAGTTGTACAATTATCTCCTCTTGATATTAAGGAACCAATCTAAATTGGATGTTCTTTCTATTAATGTGATGAAATGGGAAATTGGAACTTCATAATGGCGTGGATTGTTAAAGGAGGAGAACAATATAGTGCGCGCATCACCCGATATTAGAGTTGATAAGGTTTTGGGAACACCATTGTCGTCTTTGTCAGTGACAGTAGCTATTAAAAACTTGGGAGAATGTCCCATCGCTCGCGTGAATCTTTCTTTACAGTCTATTGCCCTTCTGATTACCACTCTTCTGATTACCAGAACGCTCACCGAGAAGCACATTGCCCTTTTTCGTGGACAATACGTCAACTTTGCTCGCCTTGTGTATAAGTCTCTGGGAATTTTATATAGTATTCTCGGTGTCGAAGCTGTGGCTGCTTACTTTGCCCTTCACGGTGAGGAGGAGACAAAACATGTCCTTGGTAAAGGGACACGCATACTTGTCGAGTTTATCAAGGAAAGATTGCTCAGTGAAGAAGATACATCGGTGGAGGTGGAGAAAGTAGTGTCTCTTTTGAACCCGGAGGATCCTGCCTTTGCTTGCTTCTTGTCTAAAATAAACGAGATTGTACAAAGTAACTAAGTTAGGAGACTTCCAAAGCTCCCAAAGGGTACACGTGATTTCGCAAGAGAGCAGATGGCAGTACGAGAAAAAGCGTTTTCAATCGTACAAGCGTTTTCAAAGCGTTTTCAATCGTACAAGATGTATTCATAAATTTCATGTTGGACCAATGGACATGAAGCAGATCCCTACAAAGAAATATCGATATCGTCGAGGGAGGCAAAACTTGAGTGCCGACGTGGATTTTACTATGGTCACGTAACTTGGCATCAAACAGTTACATTTATATAACACGTGTAATGTAATTTCACAAAAAACCGTCGCAACCCACAATGAGTACACGAGAAGTTGTTTTATTTAAAAATCTTTCGTAAATGGGAGTAAAAAATTAACCAAATGGTTAAGAAAAGGATGAAGATGACGACGACGGCGAAAGCAAACACAATCTTGGAGAAGAAACTCGAAGATCTTGAGTGTTTGCTAGAACAAATCGGTTCTGGCAATGGTGATCATGATATAGAGTACCGGGAATTCAAAGACCGGTTTCTTTTCACGCATACCCTTTTAGCGGCGGAAATATCGTCGGTTAAGGAAGGTGAAGAAGGATCAGAAGAGATGCTGAAACTTCGTTGCATGGCTAAGAGGTTAACCGAACTTGAAGAAGCTTTCAATGAGTTGTCAACCGGTCCAATTAACGAACCGGATATGCAGAGTTTGGAAAGTGGTGGTGGTGGTGGTGTCAATGTTGATGATGATCAGACCGGTTTGGTTCGCTCGTTTGTTGAAACGTTACACGAAGAATATAAAGACGATGCGTCGTTAGAGGAGAAGTTGGCGAAGAGAAAAACCGAGAAGATGAAGACGAAGCGGTTTAGGGGTTTGGTTAGTTTTGGTTTTGTTGGTTTTGTTGCGAGTATGGTTAGTTTCTACGATTATCTTTGTGATCAATCGAACGAGAAAACCATGTTTCTCACTCCTACTTAATTTTCGTAACAACTTGTTGCTCTTGTGGTTCATTGATTACGATGAGAGTAATAAATGTTACAATGACTATCTATACTAGTATTTTTGCAGCCGCTCAAAAATCTGTTTTGGAAAGTTTTTACATTTAATGTCATTGAATGCTTATATTCATATCCAAACAAGTTTAGTTAATTTTCTCTACTATACTTATAACCAAACAAAATTAAAATATTTTAAATATCCATATATATAATATTCTATAATTAATATAGATATTTAGAATATTTATTTCATATTCAAAAAAAAATT
Organism: Camelina hispida; assembly: GCA_023657505.1. Classification (NCBI taxonomy): domain Eukaryota; kingdom Viridiplantae; phylum Streptophyta; class Magnoliopsida; order Brassicales; family Brassicaceae; genus Camelina; species Camelina hispida. The sequence goes on along the minus strand of CP094636.1, from coordinate 31,632,311 downwards.
ATTCTCCTATCATCTTTTTTTATTTATTTTAAAATTTAAATGTAGTGAATCATCATATAATACATAAAGTTAATAAAATGTGTATTTTTCCTGCATATATTATGATTTGAATTTTTTAAAACGAACATATATTACTCAATTAATATAAAAAGTGTGTGTTTAACATACATATATAGTAAATTTACCGTATATAGTAACTTATAGAATTTTAAGAAAATTATAATTTATAACTGAATATCTAAACTTGATAAAAAAATTAAAATTATGAATATTTAAACATACTAAAATTTTAAAATAATACAAACAAGTTATATTACATGACGGGTTACATGACATTACATGATTGAATTGATAATAGTAAAAAATAAAATATCATTAATATGATATTTCAATACGGGTTAAATCCTTATTTTACTATTTTAACAACACCATATAAAATATGTCGAGTCAAACTGATTTAATTAAGATCGTATTAAACAAAAATTATTGTGCGGTATACCATAGAGCATAATCGAGTCATAATCTAAAATTGTTGTGCGGTATACCGCGAGTCATAATCTAAAATTAACAAAAGAGTACATTAGCAAAATTAGTATTAAAATAATACATTAATAAAAATATAGAAAAAACATACCCGTGGTGTACTGCGGGTCATAATCTAGTTGTGTTATATATTTTCAGTAGATTTGGGCTTTTTGTATGATTAATGGTTTTTTTTTTGTTAGTCTCTCGGCACTTTTTGTCATATAGATTTTGGCTTTCTATATGATTAATGTCATCACTCAAAAATCTTGTCTCTTGTGTCACTAGTGCGTTGTTGTGTTCCTAAACTGGTAGACTCTGTTTCTGTCAATTTGCTTATGTGTTGGTTTTGATTACGTCTACTGTTTACCAGATACTAGTAGGAAAAAAATAGTATGATCTTTATATTTATATGTGGGATCTTATAAAACTATAATGTTACAACACAATAAATAAACAATTTTGTGTAAAATAATAATCAGTAGTCGTTAAGACATATATGTATGATATGTAATCAATAAGCATTAACCTCAATTAATTATATATAGGCGTGCGGATTTACACACACATTTTAAGGATTGATCTTACGTTTGTGTATTTTGAGCCCAAGAGTAGAAGGAACAAGGAGAAGAAGTGGAATAAGCATTCATAGAAACCATTGTTGCTTGCTCTTCAAACGTGTATGGAAGCAAAGAACTGACAGAATTATAACACATAGCTTACCACTTCCCAGCAGCTTCTTCTCCTTACTCTTCTTCTTCATTTTAGAAGACTTTTCCCTACTCAGAATGACTAGGTCAGCATCATCAACCTCTGTTTCCCGAGACCTGTCCATCGTATCGTGTTCCTCCTCATCTACAAGAAAAAAATACACACAAAACCAAGCATCATCATCAACCTCATCATCTACCACAGAAAAGAATTGAGTATTTGATGTAAAAGTGACTCAACATTGGATTAATATATAGTATCAAGCCATACTGGATTAGTTGTTAACTAACGTTAATAAATTGTAAATTTTTAAAAAATCATTAATTGAGAAATAGTTTAGTATAAATAATTAATGCATTTATAACTAAACATTAAATATACTATATTTTTTTAATTGTACAAAATCTCTACAAAATCAATCTTTTTGATACAGAGATGGATTATTGGAAAATCTTGATGATGCATGACTTAAAATTAAGCCTGCATCTTTATAATATTAAAAGAGAGGTACAAAATAAATAATTCAAAAATTATGGCTCTTATTCAATTGCCACTAATTAATGTTTTTAGATTTTTTTTTTAAATTAATTAGGTTAATTTGGTATTGATGAAAAATTCAGTTGGATCATCTAATTAGAATATCCAAGATCCATGGGTGCTTAATATGACATCTTACCAAAACAAAAATCATTAATAACTAATTTAGGAAAATCTAAATTTTATTATGAATTTCTAAAGAGATTTTTGGTTTTGTATTTTTTTGTCATATAGATATTGGCTTTCTATATGATTAATGTCATCACTCAAAAATCTTGTCTCTTGTGTCACTAGTGCGTTGTTGATATGTTGTGTTCCTAAACTGGTAGACTCTGTTTTTGTCAATTTGCTTATGTGTTGGTTTTGATTATGTCTACTGTTTACCAAATACTAGTAGGAAAAAAATAATATGATCTTTATATTTATATATGGGATCTTATAAAACTATAAAGTTACAACACAATAAATAAACAATTTTTGTGTAAAATAATAATCAGTAGTCGTTAAGACATATGTATGATATGTAATCAATAAGCATGAACCTCAATTAATTATATATAGGCGTGCGGATTTTTACACACACGTTTTAAGGATTGATCTTACGTTTGCGTATTTTGAGCCCAAGAGTAGAAGGAACAAGGAGAAGAAGTGGAAGAGGCATTCATAGAAACCATTGTTGCTTGCTCTTCAGAGAGATGATGAAATGTTTCATTCGAAGAGTTATCTGATGGATCTTTGTTTACTTCTTCCTCTTCTTGGCCCATGATTAGCTGAGAAGCAACAAACTTGTCAAGCGTTTGCCAATCCATCACTTGATCATTATGATCATCATTGACTAGTAATCCTGATTGATGATGACCACCATTACTTGTGTTCATCATGATCATATGATTATCATCATTGGTAATAACATGACCATCATCCCGTTGCATTATGGTGGTTGGGTTTGCGTTAATAGTGCTTAGTACAACACCATAAGGGTCCTGATCATTCTGATGTAGTGATGATAATGATGATGATGATGAGCCTTGAAACATTCTTGGACTCTCTAGATCAGGAAGATGGTAGTAATTACCATTAGCAATATCCATCTGCTGCGTGAACCAATTAGATTCTTGGCCTGATGATGATCCCATCATTGTTCTTGGATTGTTGTAATTCATGGTGGTTAGTTTCTTCTTAAAAGCGCGACAAACCACCCATCCTTCCTCATGAGGTGGTCCATTTTCATCGGTCTCAAGACGGTATTCGTGCATGATCCAATCGGATTTCTGACCATTTGGGGCCCTACCTTTGTAAAACACAAGAGTCTTCCTCATCCCAACAAGCTCTTGCTTTGAGTATATGGCCTTGTCTCGACCTGTTGCTTTCCAAAATCCGGAGCCTGTTGCTCTATTGGTTCGTGTCCCAGTTGGATATTTCTTGTCCTTGTGGCTAAAGAAATACCATTCCCTCTCTTCTCCCGTCCCTCGTCCACATAACTCTATATAGTCCAAAAAACAACATTTTCAAAAAGGATAGTACGACCTTGATTTTGAATTGGAAGAATCTGACTTTCAAAAACTAATTTATGTAGTATATATATATATATTATAATTTAACTAATGAAACAAAAATGGATGAACGTTGGAATGCACACATACCTTGGATGTCCCATGGCTCGATTTTGTAGAGATCGACATCTTTGATAACATCAACTTGCATTCCCGGGAATGCAACTTTGTTCTTGAGATAATAGTCAACAAGTTCTTCATCCGTCGGATGGAATCGATAACCGGGAGGAATGTGCGAGAGACTCTCCATTTGATCTATATTTATTTTTATTTGTTCTGCAATATGGCAATTTGTAACACATATACTTTATCATCGGTACATAGAAAGATATGCATGGAACTGATGTGAGATTAAGAATTCAAGTATGCCTATAATAAAAATGTAAAAGTAATTATGATTAAAGTATATTTGATCCATTTCATTATGAAAAAAGTTACATTTAATACTTTGATTACTCATAATTATTCCATTGAACCAAACTTTATACACATAAAATGATACTAAAAACAAAATTACTTAGTCGACAAAAACAAAAATAATTACTTTTATGCATGGTTTCAAAGTAGTATTTCACTTTCCACAGTCGTTAAATGAACTTCTATTAAATTATACGCCCCATATCTTTTAATCTTCACATTCTCCCATTATATTCAATGGAAAAAAGTATGAACCACATATATACATACGTCAAATAATTAAGTTAACGTACATAGTTTCCAAGGAGAAAAAAAATAAAATGTAGTATTATGAAAACATAGTTGTTCTCGACTTCTCGTGAACGAAAGTTAGTATATTTGTGAATATATATGCGATTTTGTAACATATTGAAGACCGAAAATCAGAAATATACATTGCTCTATGTACTCAAAGAAACTTACTTGAATCTTCTTCTTATATATATGCAAGCTTTGTAAGAATATTCGAATTTTTTTTTTTTTTTTTTGTCTTCTCTTGGTTCCTCGTAGATTTGGAGAAAGAGACAAAAGCGTTTTGTCTTGTTTTAGTTGTTTATGTTGAGAACACTAAAGACTTCGAGTGTTCCGATTATGGCGGATTCTCTAGGCTTATATGTACACATATATATATAGGCACATAACTCTGTAAACAGAGACAAAAAGCTCTCGTGATGCAAAAGGAATTGTGCTTTTTATTATAATTTGTTTGTAATTTCTTTTGTTTAATACTTTATTAAGGGAAGATTCTATTTGGATTTTGGGGGTCTTTAATTATAACTAAGCTATCACTGTCTTTCTCTCTCTACCTGAAGTGTTGCATAAGTTTTCACTTTCTACACTGTGTGTGATAGAGAAGTAATGTGATCTTTTAGAACTATCTCTCTACCAACCATTGAATGAGACGTTTTTCAAATAAACTACTTCCCTTTAGTTATATATTTGACAAATACTAATTAAGCGTTTCAGTTGGTGCGGTCGTGGCTGCAATTGTTCACGTTTTGTGGATTGGTGTTCATACCGCTAAAAGGATTAAAATTTTGTAAGCTAAAAAATATATAAAACCAAATTGTACAAATCAAGATTTTTATAAAACTGAAACTTTTATGAAATCTTGGTACATACAATAGAGATCGAGTTTATTAAAACTAGATAGAAAAAGAAATGGAGTACTCGTTTTAGACGTCTTAGCCATCAACAAAAATTGTTGAAAATTTTAACCATTTCACACCTTTATCCGCCTGCGTTTATTCTCCCGCGTTGATGTTACTCGAAGTCTCAAATATGTACGACACTTTAGATAGTTAGATTAAACTATAAAACCCCTAGTTTTTTTATTGACCGTACGTTGATCGTCAACTAGCAATATATATAATATCCTATAATCGAGTTATTTATTAGATTCGTTTGGTGAAATGGATACGCATGTTCTTTTTGAATAAGAAAACACAGTTTTTTTTTTTAATTAGTATGACATTAGTTGATCGATAGTTAGCCATGGAAAAGGTTCAGAATATATCAGCTTTACAATATAACTAATGAACAGTTAGTTATAACGAACTGAAAGAAAGAGATTAAACAACAATTGTAAATCAAACATAACACATTATAACTCAAACTCAACTTTAAAATTTTTAGTTTTATTGTTGATTAGTAATATTTTTGAATAATCTATGAGTTAAGTCCATAACTCAACTTAACTCATGTTACCAATCAGAGCCATAATATATGCATAGTTTTTAGAATTGTAAGGGTTGAACCCATTGGATCTTACTTTACGTAAAGTTTTGATGTGTTTTGATATGAAAAACCGATTATATTTGTAAATTGGGAATTAAACTATACATATTCATATAAAAACGCTGAGATGATTCAGCCATGAACAAGGATAAGACAATTTTCTTATAAAGTTTGATTGTGATGATTGCTTAAAAATTAAATATCAAAATTACCAATTAATTATATACAAATTTAAATAAATAATTTTCTTTGTCTCTTTCTAGTGTTTATAATTAAGATATCAACGAGTACTCAAACTAGAGAAACAAATCACCAAAAAGTAATCTAGAGAATGTATCACATGATCATAATATATTTATATTTTGGCAAGTTTTTGTACTACTTGATATAAACTAGTTTATTTTATTTTAATTAAATAGACGATTTTTTTTTTCTTTTGTGTAAATTGTAAATATTGTAAGAAACAAAGAAGTGAACTATAAAACAAAAAGATAACAGTCGAATAATTTATTTAGAAAAACAGTAATAAAATAACGTGGCGTGACATGAGTGGTTACGTAATAACACAGGGAACATCATCGCCGAGAAAAAAAGCTCTTATCGCCTTCGGTGCTGTCCCCACTTCACTTCCTTTTTGTCCCCACCAAACTTCTCACTTGTTGAGTTCTTCTTCCTTCTTCAGTTCTTCTCAACCCCTTTAAACTTACATCCAAATCCTCCATTTGATTCATATTTCTAGACATTATAATAAATTCTCGAATGTCAAGACAACATACGTTTTCGTATTTTCTTTAAAGTAGGCTTAAGAGTTTTGAATTTAATGCATTTTCACATATACGAAGATAAGCGAACGTATATTTCTCTATGAATAAAAAAGTTAATACGACTACTTTGAAAATTTGATTGTCATACTCATATACGTAGGTGATACAAGATTGATAACTTAGAGAAACATATGTGGTATTTACTTCTTAAGGTAATCGAATTTTTTAATGACCGATTGAAATTCTATACTCATACCATATGGTCCACATTGGCATTTTTTTCAACAAAAACTTGATCCGTAAGTTCAATCAAAATAGTTTTTGTTATTTTCCTTTATTTCTTTATTTGTGTCTGTTCACTCGATTAATTGTTGTGGTCATACATCAAATTCACATGAATAAATATACCACGTTAATTATATTTTTATTTGATAAGTATCGATTTGTGGATTTGTCAGTTTAACTATTATTTTAAGCTATTGTTGTTTTCAACCATGTTTAAAATTTTTAGGTTGTATTTATAAATTTCTTCTTGAACAAAAGGAAAGTTCAGAGAAATTAGAGATCATAAGGATTATGTAATAAATATCATGACCTAATGCTAGACCTTATTTTTTTAGTTTTGACGGCAGAGTGTGTCTCTTTTCTCTCTCTTTTCCCCCCTTATTTCAGTGTCTCTCTGATATTGCTATTAATATAAAAATAAAATAGAAAAGGTGGTTCTTAAGCAGTACGCTTCTATCTCCAATTTCTCCACTTGGAAACACTATGATTATACCTGCAAATTCTATATATCATTTTAGTATGGTCTATATAAAGATATATATAAATATTGCACGCATCTATTTTTCGTGAGTAATATGTACGTACTATAAAGAGATGGATGTGGTGTGTATGTATATATATGTAGAGTTTTGAGAATGCCACTTTAAATTTCGAAAACCCCAAATTTTCATCTATTTCATATTAGATGATAGGACCGACAAACCGACGGTTTTGAGTACATTGATAGGTCTTCGGAAACACTGAGAGAGTGACAGTTATCCATACCAATCATACCACACGTTTTCTTTGCCCAAGAGAGCAACCGGTTAAGTTGTTTCGATTTGGATCCTAACCGAATAAAGTTAAAAACCAGTACATCTTGTGGTTGAAGCCGCTAAGTTGGTCCCAGTAGAAGAAATTATATGATTGGAGTCGTGAACCCGGCGTGGTCCTCCTAGCCACTGTCAAGTCAGCCATTGCCAACGAACCACCGTTCTTTCCGGTCTAATGAGTGGGCCTTACGGGGGCCCGTTATCATTATGTGGGGTCCAAAAGTAATGGGGGCTACACGTGAAGCTCGTGCGTGAGTGTGTGTATTAATCTACCTATAGCTCTTTCTCTATATAATGTACACCAATCCATATTTCATTGGACTATACATATCTCACTCATATCACTTACACATGTATGTATTTAGAATGTAGCAATCAAGAACGAAAGGATTGGTTATAGTAAGTACATTGTTTGATGAAGTCGTTTTAAACACACGCGTATATATGAGAAGACAAGAAGAGTGGAAGTGTGGAACTAGAGAATTGATTGTCACTTAGTTTGTACTTTGTAGTGTAAACTAGTTGAATTATTAGCTGCACACGATTATAATTACATTCTTAGAAAGAAAACAAATCAAAAGATGAAGAGAAAAGATTATATAAGAGGTGTAAATTTGAATAATGTTTTCTTGAAAATGATTGGTTGATTGTGGAGTTGCAGAGATCATTCCTCCACTACGATGTATTCATGGTCATATAAGCCTATAAGGATATGACGACCAAAATTTTTTACAAATCATAGGGAACACTATAATCATTTACAGTATATACAAATCACAGGGACCAAAAATTACGATTTGTATATAATAAGACTTTTTGTTTTAGAGTTTAGGTTTGTGTTATTAAAAAGTAATTTACAAGATATTATATAATAAAAAATTAGATCTTCAAGTATGTTAGATTAGGAATGATTGACCCTTTATTCTAGCGTACTGATGATCTCTTTTTTTTTTTCTTTCTAATGCAATGTTGGCATGATATTACTTATTGATTTTTCTTCAATAATCATATTATTGACATGCATAAAATAGCATAATTACAGTGGAAACAATTACAACATTTTTGTAACGGTGATTTGTTCTTCTTTTATTTGTGAGCTTCAAACCAATCAAAGCTTATGTCTTTAAGTACAAGAGAATATAAACAAAAATTAAAGTATTTAAAATCACCCGTGCACAATGGACGTAACTAAAATAATTATTTGCAAAATAAGCTCAAGTGTAAATAATTACAAACAAAAATAATAATCATGTCTTTTTTAGTGCTAAATATATTTGCACTTTGTGAATACGTTTCCTCCACAAATTGTCAACGTTCCCACCTAATGCTAAATTATTATGGAGAAATCTTTCATTTTCTTATAATTCTCTTATTTAAATATTGTTTTAAAGTCACCTCATATGGTTAATAATAATGAGAACTATAGATGTATTAATCATATGACTACGAAATTAGAACAAATAAAGGACAAGAATGATTGTATTTCATTTTCATGTCATTTATTAGGTATCCATTTAAGAAAAAACATACAATTTGTTGATATACATTATTTATTATTCACATATATTATTATATAACAAGAGTTATATAACAAGAAGTAGTCTACTAGTAACCATTTTCCTATGTAACATATATCCTAAACAGAAATAAGGAACGTTTATAAGAGACTTTAACAACAACAAAAAAAAGTAGTCTACTAGTCTATAATATTAGGTAACAAGAATTATATTTTGCAATGTGCTATGGTCGATGACATAGGATGAATGTAAATTATTAACGTAATAAAAAGAAATAGAGAAAAATGTCAAAAAAATTATTAACTTATCAAAAGTGGTGAAATTTTTTAAAAATTTCTTATGATGAATTAAATACTTAATTTTTATTGATTTTTTTCAAAAGTTCACAAATATTAGTTGATCTTATCAAATAAAACATGATATTAACAAAATCTGTTAACGGAGGCTAAAAATAAAATTGACTTTCTAAAATAAATAATAAACTTTTCTTTTACCATTTAAAATAATTTGTTAATAAATAATAATAATGTTAAATTGTTGGGTTTGAAAATTCAAAGTCATGTTTTATTTAACAAAATCGACTGAACCGGTAATTTTTTCTAAAAGTCAAAGAACATTCATCACTTATTTGGAAAGTCAATAAAAAATTAGATATTTAATCTACCAAGTGTAAATTTAGTGCTTTGTTTCACTATTTTTATTTTTACTCCCTCCGTTCTAGTTTAACTGTCATTTAAGGTTTTTGCACATAAATTAAAGAAACTATTAAATTTTATGTTTTGCCCTTCATTAATATATTTTATAATTTTTTCATTGGTTGAAACTTTAAAACAGCAGGGATAAGATTGAAATATTCATCAAACATCTGCATTGAAAATTTAAAACGACAACTAATATGAAACAAAAATTAAATACTAGAACGACAACTAAATTAAAACGGGGAGAGTAATAAATTGATGATTTTTTGACATTTGGAAAAAAGAATATTTGAAGTATATTATAGTTGGGCCTACTAAAATTTCATGGGCTGGGCTACGTTATAACAACGGTTTAATCATCGGTTTGATGCGCGTCAGCAAATTCTGGTTTAGATGAATAAATCTGATTCGACCAAATTTACCGGTTCAGACACTTAAACCAAAAACACACGCGAATTGAACAGAGACGACACGGCGACGACGAGGGTTTTGTGAGGATTTTGTAACAAAACCCGCGCTTTGCCACTCATCGTCGTACTACTTCTACTTCAATCAACACATTTATGTGTCGGCGTTAACTCTCTTCAAAATCTTTACTTGTTTTAGTATCTGTTTGTTGTAAAGTACGATGCTTTATCTCAATTCTGCAACTGGGGAAATCGTGAAATCGAAGAACCTGAAGAAGCTTTCAACTGTAAAGCCCTGAGATTTGGGGTTTGTAGATGATGTTAAAGGCGAAGGCTTTATGTTATCGTTTAGTGAAATCAAGAAAAGCTACTAGTTGTGCTCTTCCTTCTGAATCATCACCCTCCACTTCAGTAGCCGCCGTCTCCGCCGTTTCTGGTGACCACCGGTCTCGATGTTTGTCTTTGATAGTCAAACTTGGTCGGAAAGGTCTCGTAGACTCTGCTCGGGAAGTGATTCGCCGTGTTATCGATGGTTCTTCTTCTATTTCAGAGGCGGCTTTAGTTGTTGATTTCGCGGGCACCAATGGGATAGAACTCGATTCTTGTTGCTGCGGCGCATTGATAAGGAAGCTGACGGAGATGGGTCAGCCTCGATTAGCTGAAACTTTCTTCAACGAACGTGTAATTGGAAACGGTATGGTTCCTGATTCGTTCGTTTTAGATTCAATGGTGTTTTGTTTAGTTAAGTTAAGGAGGTTCGATGAAGCTAGAGCTCATTTAGATAGCAGTATAGCTTCTGGTTATGTTCCTAGTAGAGACGCTTCTAGTTTAGTAATTGATGAGCTTTGTAATCAAGATCGATTTCTCGAGGGGTTTCATTGCTTTGAGCAAGTGAAAAAGGGAGGTAGTGGTTTATGGCTTTGGTGTTGTAAGAGATTGTTTAAGGGTTTGTGTGATCAAGGACACTTGGATGAAGCAGTTGGGATGTTAGATACTCTTTGTGAGATGACGAGGATGCCTCTGCCTGTTAATCTATATAAGTCTCTCTTTTACGGGTTTTGTAGAAGAGGATGTGCTGCTGAAGCAGAGGCTTTGTTTGATCATATGGAAGCTGATGGTTACGTTGTGGATAAGGTCATGTACACTTGTTTGATGAAAGAATATTGCAAGGACAACAATATGACAATGGCTATGCAGCTTTACTTGCGGATGGTTGAGAAAAGTTGTGAGCTTGATCCTTGTATCTTCAACACTTTGATTCATGGGTTCATGAAGTTAGGTATGCTTGATAAAGGGAGGCTACTGTTTAGTCAAATGATTAAAAAAGGTGTGCCGTCGAATGTTTTCACATACCATATAATGATTGGTAGCTACTGCAAGGAAGGTAATGTTGATTATGCTTTGAAGCTTTTTGAGAACAACCAGGGTGTTGAAGATATATCCCGAAACGTGCATTGTTATACAAATCTTATATATGGGTTATACAAAAAGGGCGGGTTGAATAAAGCTGTTGACTTGTTGATGAGGATGTTAGAAAACGGGATTGTCCCGGACCATATTACTTACTTTGTTCTCTTGAAGATGCTCCCAAAATGCCACGAGCTTAAGTATGCTATGGTTATCTTACAAGCAATTTTTGATAACGGGTGTGGGATTGATCCACCAGTTATTGATGATCCTGGAAGAAAGATTGAGTCTTTGCTTGAGGAGATTGCTAGAAAAGATGTGAATCTTGCTGCTGTGGGACTTGCTGTTGTCACAACTGCTTTGTGTTCACAAAGAAAATATACCGCTGCTTTATCTCGTATAGAAAAAATGGTCAATCTAGGATGCACACCGTTGCCATTCTCATACAATTCAGTGATCAAATGTCTATTTCAGGAAGGTGTCATCGAGGATTTTGGTTCTTTAGTCAATCTTATCCAAGAATTGAACTTTGTCCCGGATCTTGATACGTATTTGATAGTGGTGAATGAGTTATGCAAGAATAATGACAGAGAAGCTGCGTTTGCTGTTATAGATGTAATGGAAGCGGTTGGACTGAGACCTACCGTAGCTATTTACAGCTCAATCATTGGTTCTCTTGGCAGACAGGGAAGAGTTGTTGAAGCGGAAGAGACGTTTGCTAAGATGCTTGAGTCCGGGATTCAACCTGATGAGATTGCTTACATGATTATGATCAATGCTTATGCGAGAAACGGAAGAATTAATGAAGCTAATGAGTTGGTTGAAGAAGTCGTCAAACATTTCGTTAGGCCTAGCTCTTTTACTTACACGGTATTGATCAGCGGGTTTGTGAAGATGGGTATGATGGAGAAAGGATGTCAGTATTTGGATAAGATGCTTGAAGACGGTTTATCTCCAAACGCGGTGCTGTATACTTCGCTCATTGGTCATTTCCTCAAGAAGGGAGATTTTAAGTCTTCTTTTACATTGTTCGGTTTGATGGGAGAAAACGAGATTAAACACGATCATGTCGCGTACATCACACTGCTTAGTGGTTTATGGAGAGCTATGGCACGAAAGAAGAAGAGGCTGGTTAGTGTTGAGCCAGGGAAAGAGAAGCTTCTTAAACGTCTTCTTCACACAAAGTCTTTAGTATCAGTCTCCTCTTCTTTGTGCAACTACGGATCAAAAAGCTTTGCAATGGAAGTGATTGGGAAAGTGAAAAAGTGTATAGTCCCCAATCTATACCTCCACAACGTCATTATAACTGGATATTGCGCTGCTGGGAGGCTGGACGAAGCTTATAACCATCTCGAAGCAATGCAAAAGGGAGGCATTGTTCCAAATCAGGTAACTTACACTACTCTGATGAAATATCATATCGAAGCAGGGGAGATGGAGTCTGCTATAGATTTGTATGAGGTGTCAGATTGCGAGCCGGATCAAGTTATGTACAGCACTCTGCTTAAGGGTCTCTGTGAAAGTAAAAGACCTCTTGATGCATTGGCTCTGATGTTAGAAATGCAGAAGCAAGGGATTAATCCAAATGAAGACTCTTATGATAAGATGCTTCAGTGTCTCTGTTACTATAGATTGACCATGGAAGCGGTTAAGGTGGTTAAAGACATGGCTGCTCTTGATTTCTGGCCTCGTCCGATAAGCCACACTTGGTTGATTTATATTTTGTGTGAAGAGAAGAAGTTGAGAGAGGCTCGCGCTTTGTTTGCTATCATGGTTCAATCAGGAAGATCTTTATTGAATTGTACTAAACCGGGATTATTGAGAATGCTTAACCAGAATCAACAACTTTAGTTTTTTTTTTTTCTACACTATATTGTAAAAATTCTTGTAAATGTTATGTAGAATACTGAATTACATTTATCTATTTCTTATATAAATGTAAACCTTAAAAAACAATACAGTATTGTGTGTACTGTGTAAGATAGACTCCATGTGTAAAATCTAACAACTGTAAGCTGTTTTGTCTGCCATTACTCAAACAAAAGTGGTAGAAAAAGACAGCTTTTCTTCACGTGACTTATCTTTTTTAAAAAAATTATCACATCAAGCATAAACATTACTCCATTTATAATATAGGATGTTTAGAGAAGTTTTATTTTGTTTTATAATATAGGATGTTTTCAAGTTTTTATATAATTTTTAGATTAGTTTAATACTTTATATTATACAGTCTTGTTTGTAATTGGTTAAACTTTTTTAAAGTAATTATTTCTTAATCTGCTTACTTTACTCAAAACATTTTATATTTTGAAATGGAGGGAGTAATATTATTTTTGAATAAAATTAATTAAAGTGAACAGAATGTAAACTTTAAAGAATATTAATGGAAGATATTTATATAAATGGAATTAGTTTTGATTCATTATTATTGAAGAGATTTTTGTTTTATTGGATTAAAGTGAGAAAATGATAGATGCATGCATAATTATTAGGTATGAAAAATAAAATATATGTTTTGTTGGAAAATATTGTTTTAATCAAATATTATGAAACACTTCTTTTGGTTACATACTGATTCTGGAATCTTTAGCGACAAACACATACATTACATTATCATCATATTATACACACAAAATCATCAGAAAAATCAATAAAAACAAACTAAAAATAACTATGACAACTCTCTTTAGCCGTGAATAGAAGCAAAGTGATTAATCAAAGCCAAGGCATTACTCGTTAAATGAGCAACAACCAAAATCTTCCCTCTCACCAAAACCTTAGTCTTCCCGTTCATCTCATCTCTATCAAATCCCTCCGCACATGTGTTCTCATCTGTCAAAGCCGCACTTACCCAAGTCTGCATATCGCTCATGTAGACCTCATAGTTCGAGCTACTTAGCCGACACATCTCACCAATCGATTTCCTAAGCTCATCTAATGTGTCAGCTAACTCCTCGACGCAGTCTCTCATGGCCGCTGCTTCTATCGGCTTGAGCCGACTACTCGAGAGACGTACCATCATTGCTGAAGTGGCTTTAGCCGAGGCTAATGTGATGTTGAGAGCCGCGTGAGCCATGAGCTTGGGGCTTGTTTGGATGAGATTGGCTTGAGTTGAGAGTGAAGTGAAACATAGTCTTGGGTAGGTTGTGAAAGTGCATGATGATTTTACGAACTCGGTGTTTGTTGTTATTGTATGGACTGATTTGAGCATGGCTGTGATTATGAGAAGAGATGTGAGGAAGTGATGACGATTGAATCTATAAGTTTCACCCATTTTGTTATGTGTATTATATATGAGCTTTAGTGATGATGATGATTATATGTTTTGTGTAGTATATATTTTCATGTGATGGGGGTTTATATAGAATAGAGAGAAATTATCTGACTTGAAAAAATCTTAAAGATCAGATTTTAATAGGCAAGTGGCAGTGGGATTTGCATAATGAAGATATTTTTACACACCAAAAAAGAAGGGGGAAAAAACAAAAAATATCTAACATATGAAAGCAACACGGAGAAGACACTGGATGTAGGGTAAGGAATTTGTGGATTTAAGACAAACATAATCATTTGTGATTTGTTTAATTAGGTATTAACTACATTTAGAATGATCTATCTGATTGGTTAATAGACCATTCTAGTGGATTTTTTTGATCCTTTTCAGATGCAAATGGAGAGTCGGCTACTAGGGTCGTATTCGTTTAACAGTTGCTTGTGATAACGATAAAACAATAGCGATTACTGATTGTGATCATGAATAACAATTACTGTTATTAATTACATTATAAATGATGGTTTTTGATTTGAATGATTGTCTCATGTATATATACTGTATATATGAATTTTTATCATGTTGACAATGTTAATTATTTTTGAAATATGTTTCTTACAACTTGTAGTCGCAAATAACTAAATAAGGAACACAATAAATGTTATCTTTTGTTAGAAAATGTTGTAGTTTGTTTTGAAAAGGGAAAAAAATATATTAAATATATTATCACTGAAAAATTGTTAACTGAAATTTAAAATATGTCGACCGTGGAAACCGAAAGCCAAAAACATTTAAAGTTCTTATCGTCCTCCTAGAATCAATGCAGCTGCATGTGGCCTACGGTCATCTTCAAGATTCCAATTTGGCAAAAAACATTGCGTCTGCCCACCAAATATCCAAATTTATCCTAATCTTGATATCAAATACAGACGTACACGATGTGAAGTGTCAAGTTGTATTGTGAAAGGAAATTAAGTTGTGCATGTCTCATTTTCTTTAAAATAAAAAAAAAAAATAAAAAAATGTCTTGTTAGTTTGGTCATTTTAGTGGTTGGTTCAATAACAGAAGAATGATGAGGACTCATTTAACCCCGTAAATGTTAAGAGGTCTTGTAAAGACATGATTTGTAGATTTTGCGTAGACTGGCGTCTATCTTCACCATTTTTCTTCACGTACACTATTATGTCTTGGCTCTTGCCTCTTGGTTGTTGCTAGAAAAAAAAGGGATGAAAACATGTCAATAATGCTGAGAAGTGAGAACAGATATAAAAAATGGGCTTAGAGGCCCAAAAGCCGTTTGTTGAGAGAGTTAGCTCGAGTAAATATCCAAAATATCACAGACGAGAGAGGCTGCCGAACGTGTATATATGTAATGTGTTTTATCGTATGTACGATTGGTAGAGACAAGAGAATCAAAGCCATAACCTAGAACAAAAATAATGGAAGCCTTGATAAAAACAAAAGAAAAATCAATGGACAAAGCCAAGCAATGACGAGATTAGATATGTGCAGCACGCTGCTTTTGAAAAAATGTTTTATCATCACAGACATCACACATGGTTGAAACGACGAATAACTAACTTCAAATTATCAAATCCCTCAACCATCAGCCTCGTCTGCATAGGCGTATAGCTTTGAATAGCTTTAAATTAAGACAATCATTAACAGATACAACAAGAGATTATATATTATTTTAAATGATTTTAAATAAAATTCAAGTTGAACAACATAGGATTTTAAAAGATTTTTAAAAATCCTAATTAAATAACAAAGAGATTTCAAAAATCATTTAAAAATACAACTTCAATAACCCCTCCTAGATTCTAAAAATCGTTAATTTCAACGTGCCTTCAATTGGTTAAGCTTCATCACATCCACCATTTTTCACAAGTCCGGATCCTGCTTGACCAACCAAATTAAAATGTACATCAGAGATATTTTCATACAAGTGAGAAAGGGAAACTTGAAGGCTACGTATATTTTTAGAAGCAGAGATGATGCTTACATTATTTCTATGTTCTTCACTCTTGAGATGAGTGGTGAAATCTTCAAAGCTTTGTGCAGCAAAAAAGCAAAATGAGCAAAACCAGGGAGATTCACCTGCTTCACTGCAGTTGTTGTTGGGAAGGACAAGTCTGGTTGTCAACTGTTGACAAACCGCAGACCCTGAATCCATATCAGCTGTTGGAAAAACACAAAAACTAGTTCAGAAAACAGTAAAGCTTTGCTGGTTAATTCAAAGCGGTGTATGACATGAGAGAGGGTATGGAATGGAAAAACACCTGTTAGTAAGCTTGTCCAGAGCCACTCTTTGTGAACCCCATAAAAAAAGCTCTTCCAGAGCCAGTCTGATGCTGGGCGACGTTGAGAATATGCCATAAAAACTGTGTATCCCTCACTATCTAGCCCATAAATAGTATGAGCTAGGCTTTCCAGTTCCGTAGGACCAGACATGAGCAATATATTAGCCGGAGGTGGATTCCTCCGCATCCAGTCAAACAAACACGATTGAACTTCTGTTACAGTAAATAAAAGCAACGTGTTTCATATTAATATCGAAGCCGTAGTGTAAATGGAAAAAAAAGGTACTAAAAACTTAAATAGAAAGAGATTAACCATTCGCATGTATAAGAGCAACTCCAGAGGAAGACAGGTCTCGCAAGACATTATCGTCAGGGGCAATATTAGGGCCGTGTGTTATTAGTTTGCCAATGGCAGCTATGGTGACAGGACCAGAGACTTTTGAATTCTTCAAAGCGGATACTATTCTCGGAGCGACCTGACGTGAATCATACCCAGGAGGAATCGGACAGGTGTTAATGTTCCACCACACCAACGTTTTCACCTCCTCCACCTCTTGCATCGCCATGTTGTGCATCATCTCGTATTGGTTAACCTAAAAAAAAAAAAAAAAAAATCAAATCATCAAATTCAGAAGTCTCTTGCGATGCACTTAGGTCAGGTAATCGAGACGGTTATATCAAAAATCACTAACCTCGTTAAGTGTCGGATCTGAAACGTTAGAGAACTAAAGGAAAGAAAGAACGATGGAGCGACTTGAGAGAGAGGGAACTATGTTGATATTATATGTTGACAGATACCTTTGTTTGGTTTTATAGAATCGATCACTTGAATCAACCTTTGCAAAAAAAAAAACTGACTCAAAAAAAGCTTATGCCACACCGTGACATCTCTTTCTCTATATAAAGAAAAACCTAGACAATTTCCTAATCCAATTTGGTAAATTAACATATCTATACTAGTATTTTTGCAGCAGTTTTTGCTCAAAAATACTTTTTGGAAAGTTTTTACATTAATTACATTGACTTTAATATTAGTTACCAAAACTTCAAAATTAACTATAGGTAAGATTTAAAAAAAATAAGGAAATCTTTCTACCTCATTCAAACATAAATATATAATTCCCTTTCATTTTTTATTTGAATTATATTTAAATTATCTTGAATTATTCTATAATACATTTAGTTAATAAAAATTGTGATTTTTTCTGCATATGATGTAAGACAAAATTTTAAAAACGGACATATATTACTCAACAGATGAATAAAAAAATACGGGTACAATATCCCACATCGTCTAAAAAAATTGGACAATGGTTCAGAGTCATACTATAAAAGAGACCAGAATGATTCCAAATACAAATGAGTAGAAAGCTTGATTTATCAAGCATTCAAACTTTAAAAACTTTTATTTGGTTTATTCCGGTTCTTTATTTTAAAGATTTTTATAAGGTTAAATATGAAAATATTTAAAACTTTTAAAAATTTAAATATGATAAATATTATACCGTGGATACACAATAAATATTAAAAATTAAGATGATATAGTGTGAGTTAAAATATCTCGGGACGGAGTTATATAGAAGGACTGATTTTATCGATATTTATATAAATTAAAAAAATCATTAATTCGGTGTTACAGGAGTAAAACATCATTTATTATTTTGTTAACACTATCGGTATAAGAGAATAGACATATCTAATTAAATTGATTAAATAAATATTATGTAAAAATAAATTATATTGTGGTATTATATTGTTTATTTAACAATTATTATATAATTATAACATATTTAACCAACATACAACTTATAATTTAAATATTTTAGTTATAAATAATTTTGTCCCGCGGTGTACCGCGGGTCCTAATCTAGTCTCTATTATATTATTTAAGCAACCCTATAAACAAATAACCTTACTACATGTAAGATATTACACAAAATGCCACTGTATTTTAAGACAAAATATAATAACATAATCTTAATATTAATTTGTTGTAATCAGAAAATGATTAACTAAAAAATAGCAACTATTAATTTATTAGATTACAAGAATTTATTAATAAAATAATTTTGGAATTATTTAATAAAATAATAATAAAATAATTTCGAAATTATGAAATAAAATAATTAAACAGATTCTATTTATTGTTTCAGATGAATTCTATTTATTGGAAATCTTAGGAAACAATAACAAACTATTTAGAAAAATTATAAAACTTACATTTATTTATAAAACTAAGAAACTCTTAAATATTTACATATCTAAATTATTTAATAATAACAAATACATATTAAAATTAAGATACAACACTGTTTCTATTTTTAAAATATATCTATATACTTATTTAAGCTATGTTGTTAAAAATTTAACCAGTTCTGATGTGACATATTACGAAAATGCTATTATATTTTAATTATTCTAATAAACAAAAGAAAAGTTTAGATTTGTTTACAAAATAATAAAACTCTATTTATTATTTCATAAATCTTAAGAAATAATAACAAACTATTTAATTGGCTAAAAATTAATTGTTTATACACAATATTCATTATATAAACAATACTAAGTGTATAATGTTGATAATGTACATAACCTAATTGTAATTTTCACCTATAAAATTAATATATAACATGTTATACCAATAAATTCAATTTGCAAATTTGGTATATTAAGATCTCTAAACACGATCACATTAATTTGTAATACCAAATCACGGGTCAATACATGTTTTGTTGGGTTTTTATAGCTTTACTGAATGTATAATTAACGAATTTGATATTGCACCAAACCAAAATAGTAGTACCAACTACGGGTCAAAATCAGAGTATGACCTTAAGCAAAATAAAATATATGATTTTATAAAACGTATAGAATTAATCATTTTTCTACTATTATTTTGTAACAAAGAAATCTAAATTTACATAAATATTTCCTTACGCTGGTAACATTATTCTACAAAATATTAACGTGTATTTATGAGTCAGATAATAAAACGGGTAATGAAATGGGTAACAGACACTCAAAAATTGAATTAATATCCGATACTCGATCATTATTCACGGATAATATAATTATTATACATTTCACTCGACCCTAAAGCTGCAGGTACCTTTTTTCAGGGCAGATATAAACCGAAAAATGGGTCGAATACGGGTATCGGTAGTAGTTTTCAGGCCTACCTATTAGTAGTTTAATATGAATCAAAACTCACCATTTAGTACTATATTATACAATAATACGATATAAATATATTATTAACAAATAACAAAATAAAATAAAAAAAGTTTTCCCGTGCTACCAGCGCGGGTCATTATCTAGTTAGAATTATAACACGTTGACTAATTACTCTTTTTTTTTTGTCAAAAGAGGAGAAAATGATTCTTATTTTTATTAATCAGATCACATTTTTATTCACGAGAACAGATATAAAAATGGGCTTAGAGGCCCAAAATATCACAGACGAGCCGAACGTGTATCGGTGTATGTATGTAATGTGTTGTATCGTATGTACGATTGGCAGAGACAATAGAATCAAAGTCACAACACCTAGCAAAAATAATGGAAGCCTTCATAATAACAAAAGAAAAATCAATGGACAAAGCCAAGTAATGACGAAATTAGTATGTGCAGCACTGCTTTTGAAATATGTTTTATCATCATCACAAACATCACACGTGGTTCAAACGACGAATATCTAACTTCAAATTATCAAATCCACTTCTTTTTTTCAGGCTAGAAAATAAAATATTATTTAAAAACAATATTGTCCTTTCTATTATACATATTTACTTTAATACAAGATATTAAGTTTTTTTCGCCAAATAATCTGATCAATCTTGTGAATGAACACATATTTTTGGTAAAAAAAAAAATTCTTGCAAAACTTGTCATATGAACTAAATCGAAGACCAAACAACCACATTGATCCATGCACAATACATTTGAATCCAAGGATTTAGTAAATTTTCCTTTATTTTTTTGGTCTTTCCCCAAAAAAAAAAAAAAAGTAAAAATTTTAACAAAGTTTTCTGCTTCTATATATGCATCTATAGAAGAGTAGGGATTTTTATATTTTGAAGTATTTTGGTGGAGCTAGTGAATATGGTTATGTCTCAGCGGAAGAATAGAACTCCAAAGTCGAAGTTAATAATGAGAAGAGGAAGAAGTAGAAGACGAAGAGGAGTCCAGTTGTTTGCGCCTGAGATCCCCTTTGATCTAGTGATCGAGATTATGGCTAGATTACCTGGTAAATCGCTGATGAGGTTCAAGTGCGTTTCAAAGCTCTGGTCTTCTCTGATCCGTTCTCGATATTTTAGTAACCTTTATTATACGCTCGCGTCTCCACGACGACCCCCTCCTCGTCTGTACATCACTGTGGTAGACAGGCTCAAGTGTGATTCATTGGAGTTCTGCAACAAACCCCACGAGTCTGTAATGCTATCATTGAAACCATCTGCTAATAATAAGTGTTTCGACCTAGATTTGACAATGCCAGGGATGGGAGGACGCGGACGCAACTTGGCAACTCTTCGCGGCTTGATTATATACAATGTTTGTTCTAAAGGGTGCATCTATAATCCCACCACCAGACAAACCCTAAACTTACCCGCCGTAAAATCCACCATCTATTCCCAACAACAACCTATTGATAATATTAATAGAGTCGTCTACTCTTTGGGACACGACCCTGTTCTTGACCAATACAAAGTATTCTGCACTGTTGTGACAACCTCCAAATATATGGAGGGTATAACCTCGGAGCATTGGGTCTTGGTACTAGAAGCTGGAGGTGGTTCCTGGACAAGAGTTCAGTTTGACTTACCTCATTTTCCTACCGGACTAGGAGTCTGCATCGATGGAGTTATATATTATTTGGCTTTCATTAGCAGGTCTCGTGAAATCCTGCTCAGTTTTGACGTTAGGTGTGAAAAGTTAAACATGATCCAAGTACCTCATGTTTTGACTAAATATGGCGAATTTGCGGGTTTGATACAGTATGGTCGGAAACCAGCTATTTTTAATGTTACCAATCTTGCACGAAAGGGTTATGCAGACTTATGGGTCTTGGAAGATGCTGGAAACTGGTCGACCAAGTCACTGGTTTTACCGCCTTGTCAGACACATCTGGTCGATAACGACATTCCTTTGACGGTAAGAGGCACAACTCAAAATGGGGAAGTTATCTTGGTGCCGAATGGGTTGGATTCCCTTTCATACATTCTCTTTTATGATCTACAAAAGAATGATTTGAGGAAAATTAAAATGAAAGGAATACCGAAGGGGTTTATTGACTCGTTCGTTTATGTGAATCTGATGGATGAGGGTGAAAACATAATGCACTTGGAAATTTGAATACCATTATTTATGTTTTTTTTTCTTTCTTAATTCCAAAGTTAAGTTCTTTTTCAAAAAAAAAAAAAAAAAAAAAAAAAAAAAAAAACATTCTAAAGCCAAGATCACCATGTTTCAAATGGTACTGTTTTCTTGTCACCGTTTTCAAATAGCTAGCTATGTAGAAATTTCGTTGCTGATATCTACCACTATACTCTTTTTCTTCTCTCTCTTTGAAATAAAGGTTGATGCAAAACATAAAAATGTGTGCCCAACTTGCCACAATGAAACTAACAGTTGTGAAAGAGAGAATTGTCAAATATATATGTGCCAACTTGTCCAAATTATAGAATTAATTAGCCTTTTTTTCAGGATACAAAAAGCTCAAAATACACACACGAATACTATTATAAACCACATACAAAACAAAAAGAAACTAACAAAATCGGAAAAAATATATCACATGACATACTAGTAGTAGCAAGACATTACATTATCTCAACATATATTTTACAGTACACAATATTTCTTAAAACTATAGTTTTTAAAATTAGTACGTTTTAGCAAACGCATTAATCAAGGACAAGGCGTTGCTGGTTTCATGGCCCACGTTTACGATTCTAGCCCGAACCGAGTTCTTGATCCGACCATCCATAACCCGACCCGAGAACCCATCGGAGCAAGTGTTCTCGTCGGTCAGAGCCGCACTAGTCCAAGTCTGAGCATTACTCATGTGGAACGCAAACTGTTCTTGATTTTTGGCACTACCACACAGCTTCAGTTCTTGGACCGACTTGGTCAAACGGTCAACGGTATCGTTAATCTCCTCGACGCAATCATGGACGGCTTCGATCTCGCGCTTCTTAAGGCCCTTCATACGTGTCAGACGCGAGACAAAGAGCTTCGTGGATTGAGCTCGGCTCAATGTCACGGCTATAGCGGTCTCGGCTAAACGTTTAGGGCTTGTTTGGATGTCGTTTGCGTAGACGGAGAGTGATTGGACGCATAAGGCTGGGTATGTTGTGGTTTTGCAAGAGGACTGGATGAAGTTTATGGCCTTTTTGGAAGCTCCGGCTGATGAGGCTGTTGTGGCCGCGGTGAACTCCAGCGAGAAGAGGTAGGAGATTGTGAGGATTAGGAAGAGATATTGTTTCGCCATTTGTGATTCTTTTTTGTGTGTGTGTGTGTGTGTGAGCGAGAGAGAGAGAGAGAGGGTACAATTTGTTTAATTAGTGTTGGAGAGATAATTGAGTGTGTGGAGATGAAAGAGTTGGAGTTGAATATTTATAGTCGGTACAATATCTATGCTACTAGTGGTAACATGCGGTGTAATGTTGAAAATTTTTCACTTTATTCATGTACTTACACACGGACACGGTGGAATATTGAAAATTTACACTTTATTCATGTTACTTACACAATACACACGGTGCGATAATTAAAATCAGTGAAAACGGAAAAAGAAAATAGTGGATTAGAGAGGTCGGCAAACATAAGATTAATAGTAGATTAGACTTTTAATATCTAGGGATATGTTCATTTTATTAATCTGATTTGAAACCAAAGTAATCTTTAAATGAGTTCACATTTATTTTAAACATACGAGAAACTAAATAGAATCTGAACGAAACCAAAATAATGCTATCCCTCTATATTTTTTGATTGCAAATAGAAACACAACTGAAACGGTACAAGTATGCTTGCTTTGATTACTATTACTATACTATATTATATGCTCAAAGCCCAAAAAAACGAAAGACATAGAAACAAAAATTTGATTCGAAAACTTGATTTCAATAATATACGCAGGGCTAGATTAATATTAGTTGGTGTGTTTGTTATTCTTTTGTTGGCTCATATAAAAAATCAGGAGAGGAGGGTCCACACTCGACGTCGGTCCAGATCATAACGTGAAATATAAAAACATATAAAACATAATCGGATACGAGTAGAGAGATAAGCATTTGTCGTTTTATTCGAAACAAGAAAGAAACCAGAAAGAGCGAGAAAGAAATTGCACCAATCAAGCCGCAATATAATACAAGGGAACTATAATTAGATTTGGACATCTCTTATATCATTGTCAAATCGAATATCAGATTCGGTCATTAATATCTCTATCCAATCAAATAGGCAAATGTTTTTCTAATTAATGTTGATAACTTGATATGATTCTTCTTAGGTAGTAGTAAATCAAAATTAGGTTATAGTAAATAAAAGTAAATTAGAATGGAAAGTAGTGTGTGTGTGGCTTACCGACATGACGTGACTGTTGTTTTCCACTGCGGTACGGATCATTCAGAGTAGTTGGCCTCTGTGGTTATATATGTATATTTTTTGTTTTTCACTCAAATATCTTCTTGAAGAGTTGAAAACTAATTATTTTGTTTTGGGTGGGTCCTTACTGTCGTGTATATAATTTAAAGCTTTGGTCCAATAGTAAGTTGAAGAAAAATAATTGAGGAAAGAGGATGATTGATAACTACGAAAAATTTCAAAATTTTGTTTATTTAAAAATACCACAAATAAGGGATAGTAAAATGCAAACAAACACAACAATGATAACGGGCATGTGAACGTGATCCATAAATTACTAGGTCAAAAGCACCGTCGTACCTTCTTCTCCGCGTAAGGGTCATATAATATCGATATCATCCCCTTTTTAATGGTCTATGTTTCTAGGCAATCGTAGAATTAAAGAATCACCTCTTCCTTTATAATATAGTATATGCTTAATTGCTTATTGTCAAAATATGGTGCAGATAAGTGGAGAGTGTGGATTTGATCAGCATGTTGAAGAAAAAGGAGTGGGAAAAACATCCCAATGGAAATCTATACGATAAGAGTTTCCAATTGAATAGAAAGTCTTACTTATTGAAAAATATTCAAAAAGGTTGGTTTGGTAAATAACGCTAGTAAACATGGTACATTAAAAAATATCTTCATGTGATGTGTTTAATATGTCATATAGCTACCAAAAAACATGCCACATAAATATGACAAAATAATAATCCTACTACACAAGTGAGAAGTATAAATATGAAACCAATCTTATAAAGTGCAAAAAATTACATTGTTATGGTATTGGTTTTGGTCAAATGTTTAATCTTTCAGTAAGAATAAAAATATAATTTTAGTATTAGACTAATAAAATATTTGACATAATAATTATTATTTTTTTTCAAACAATAATTTATCTCTCTAATTAATTATAGATGAAATTTACTAATTAACTTAACAAATTATATACAATATGATTATGATTATGATTCTCCTATCATATTTCTTTTGTTAAGGAAGATTTTGTTAAAATTTTAAATTCTGATTCTCCTATCATATTTCTTTTGTTTCATTTACATATTGTTTGACTTATCATATAATACATATGATAAATAAATATGTTGCGATTTGAATTTTTGAATACAAAGATATATTACTCAATCTATGAAGAAAAAAATATGTGTTTTAATGTTCCACATGGCGAGTTGGTAAAACTAAATTTATTTGGTTGATAAATTAATAAATTTATTTGCTCACATTATAATATTATAATTACTACTTTAAAATATTTAACAAAATAATAATGCAAATACAATAAACAGACAATATAAAACTAATATATATCAAACAAATTAAAATACTATAATAGTCTTAAAGAATTAGTATTCAAGAAAATATATTTAGATTTACCAAACAATTGCAATATTAATAAGCAATATGGTCTCAGACAAAATAACTTTTTAAAATAAATATAACAATAATTTTATTATTATATTTCAAATTTTGGAAAATTGTTAATCCACGTTTTATAGCATGGGATATCTTCTATTTTAAATTATATCAAAACACTTGCAAAATTTATTATGAAGAGAAGTGATTTCCTGGATATATAAGCAAGAGTGCAAGATATTTCCACATCCCTCAGGTGATTCAAATATTTAATCATAATGGATGGTTTCTCCTATATAAAATTCCAGAAAAATTCCAAAAAAAATTCCAGAAAGAAAATATTGATACCGAATAAAGTTTTGGTAAATCGACACGCTTGTAACAAACCATGCAATTATAATCCAAAACGAGAATATCTTTCAAAACTTGTACACAAATTTAATATTATTGTTTTATAGCTTTTTAGGTCACTCAATAATCTTTCCGCAATTCAACAAATACAAAAAAGCTAACATATTATTTATTATACTGTTTAAATTTAATTATGATGAAAAATATTATCAAAATGATTAATCCAAAACTAAATATGTTCTTTTCAGATGATTGAAAGTCACATATTATAACTATATGAAAGATAATTCAATTGTACTAATTATATGGCCATCGGTACTAGAAGATGATCGTGCACCGCCCATGACACCAGCTATGACACTAATTAAACTAAAGCGTTATTCTCTATTATTTATAGATAAAAGTATATATGATGGGCAGGATATGATCTTAGATATTTCATTTTCTCTATTTGAATCGTTAGATTGTCTATAGATATTCCTTTTTTCCTATTTAGTATATTCCTTTTTTTTTTCTGAACAAAGTATATTCCTTTTTTCTAATTTCCCTTTTTACTACTACTATACGGGATTGTGAGTTGTGACAATTTAATTGTGTTGGGCCGAACTGCGGGCTTTATCTTTACCCAGATTTATTATTATTCCAATTGGTTGAAGATCGAATAACCCGGACATGAAACCCGCAAACAGAAGAACAAAAGTAACCAAGTCAGTCTGCAAAGTCAGAAGATCACACGTTGAAATAGAAAAAGAAGCAATCAAAGATGAACATCGCCTTTATAATACATCCACATCTTGGGATACGTATATATAAGCTTCCTTCTCTCGTATGCTTGGCCCTTCAAAGATGAACATATCTTGCTTCCGAGGGCTTTATTACCACCAAATTCTTCACTAGAGACTGATGTCTAAGGTTGAGCCTGTAACAGCTATGTTCTTCGATATGTTCATCAAGTGATAAAGATATCATTTATTGCTTATGCATTACGTTTAATGTTCAGGTTGCTCAGGGAACAACCAAGAAGAACAGACTTGCTTACATTGTCCCTTGCTTTCTCAAGATAAATTGGGAGATGAGAGACGTCGATATTTGATATGTCTCAGGTCAAGTATCTATCCATGTTTGTATTTTTAGTAAGTACTCATTTTTCTCCTTTTAACTCATGTCTTTACGTTGTCTAAAGCATTCTAATGTGCTTTGGCAGAGGCTGTGCAGCACGCTGCTGTTGAAGCCGAGGGAATGGAAAAGATTGAAGCTACTCATTTATAGAGGATTCTTCCCCAGCTTTTCTTGGACCTAATATGGCTACTAGAGAGAGAGATCAGTATAAATCTATCCTTGAAGATGCAGGACATGTCCAGTAAACGTTACGGTCATCCTCCAGAATTCATTAGTATACAACACTAGCATCAGGATTCACTTACTTCTAGATGTTCTCTACAGGTTGATGAATCGCTCGGAGCAGGAGACTGAGATTAACAGGATAGCTGTTCGGGGGACTACTCAAGGGACCTCCTATATATATATCAGAGACCAAAAGCACAAACAGTGGAGACAACTCAAAGCTTCCCATTCACAAACTAAGAAAAAGGTTAATGATCTATGAATGTCTATTGCCCGTATAATGTATAAGAGCTTCGGCCTTTAAATCTGTGACTCA
Organism: Camelina hispida; assembly: GCA_023657505.1. NCBI lineage: Eukaryota > Viridiplantae > Streptophyta > Magnoliopsida > Brassicales > Brassicaceae > Camelina > Camelina hispida. The sequence continues at coordinate 31,604,319 of CP094636.1, read as the reverse complement.
GGACTGCCTGTTATAGCCTTTAAGTCAGTTTAGACACTGGGGATATTGACTTGAAGAAACAAAATAATAACCTGTTAGGATGTTAAGACGTGGAAATCTCAAGATTGTATTATGGAACCAAAAGGTCACTTACTTGGGAATCTTGGTTACTGCTCCTGCCAACCAGAGAATCCAAAAGCGAGTTACGTTTAGAAGATCCAATCCAGTTTCCCTGCACTAAAAACATAACACATGAAAGTAAAAAAGCTCAGAGACCAAATACACCACTTTAGTAAGAAGCTTACCAAATACGAAAATTCAATCTGAGAAGTAAAGACACACACAAACACACACCACAGCTCTGTACTTCAGCAGGATGAGCACCAGATAGCTCTTCCCTCAGCATCTAGGGTAGCAAAAATGTATGGAATGGTTCAATCTGCATAAACCAAAACACAAAATATTAAGTCACTGGTTGGATTTTGAGAGTTGCGAGAAGGTGATAAGATATGTTAACATAAAGAGTAACCAGTTTGATGTTGTTACTGTAAGGCGAAGTACAATACAAAGGGCGTACCTGCAGCTTCTTGTCCAGTCACGGCATCAACAAGTAGTAGCACTTCTGTGGGATACAAAAATATCTTCACGTCTTTTAAATCGTTCTTCATGCCTTTTTTATCTGTCACAAAAGAGCCAATTTCATGACTAAAGCTGCAATAGTTTTATGATACAATGACTCTCAAAGACGAAAGATTACCTTGAAGCCTTGCTGCAGTATCCATGATAACTACATAGACATTATTCTTTTGAGCATCTTTTAAATCTTGCTTGTTGGTTAGATCTGTAGGTTTTACATCAGTCCCTGCTGTATAAACCGGCACAAACCTGAAACAAAGAGGGCATAAGGGAGTATTGATTTACAGAAACGAAAATCATCACATGTTCACACACAGGTTCTCTTAAGCCATTTTAACGAATGCACACGATGCTCCAAAAGTAAAAATGTCGATACCTATCTAGCTAAAATGACAAGCTGATTGATGGCAGCAGGTCGGGATACATCTCCAGATATAGGCATCTAGATATCATAAACGTCAAGTGTAATTTGACAGAGAGTAACAAATACTCCATAAACATCTCCACTGTATTTTGAAAAAGCATACCTACTGCTTCTTTAGGTAACAAGCTAGTTAAGTGCAGAAAGTTATATTTCCAACTCCTTGGAGCCCAGCCAACAGTATTACTGTAGGAACAAATTTAGTAACCTGTAGCACATATACTTCCCCTCCACCTATCAATTTCACTAGCTCATCATGTAGAATCTGTAACATAGCCATGATTAGCCACACTTCAGTACTATTAAAATTAAAATGATAGAGTGAAACAAAACCATTATGCTTATGAAAAAAATATGGGGGAAGGACTAAGGACTAAGGGGATGAAACAGACACAAAATTACCTTGACCAATTGCTGATTTGGTCCGACTCCACGAATGACTCCCATCCCAAGGTCTAGGTGATTAACAGATTAAACAAACCTTCTAACAACTGGGAGACTCGCCTGTTAGCAAAACCGCCAAGAGGCTAATGCAACAAATAAACATGAATACCAACAAAGTTAACTAGAGAGAAGAGATAAAAATAACCAGACATATATAAGCATATCTCATGAGTGCAAACTTACCACTTTCTGCTTGTTGTGATCCATCCTTTGTTGGTATTAGAAGATCCAATCCACTTTACCTGCACTATAAACATAACAGGAAAGTAAAGCACCGAGACTCCACCTCAGCAACTTAAGTAAGAAGCTTTAAGTACCAAATACAAAATTCAATCTGACAAGTAAACACACGCACCAAAGCTCTGAAATTCAGCAGGATGAGCACCCTCCTTGGCATCTACGGAACATAAAACTAAATGGTGTAATAATCCTTACCTGCATCAAACACAAATCTATGATTTCAAAACAAAGCACAAAACAGAGTTGTCACCATATACAAGCATCTAGGAAGAATGTGTTATTACCTTAGGTAAGGCGAGCATATGAGCTGCACTCGTCGAGATATCTTCATACAAGAGGTATCTGTAAAAAGAAAAACATGACCATAAATTTAGTATCATACAGAAACAAACTGAGAAAGTAATAACACAACAAGAACAAACCATATGATACCTCTGTGGAGATTTGAAAGGGTTATGGAGAGCCATGCATAGGGGCACTGGTGCATAGGGGCACTGGGATAAGTTGTCCACAAACATAAATGGCCAACATAGGAAAAGAAAAGTTAGAACTGAGACGGATACAACTTCGCAGTAGCAATAAAGGTTTTGGTAGGCTAGTACCTGAGTTCTCCATTGAGAGGATCCAAAAGCGTGTTATGATTCGAAGATCCAATCCGGTTTCCCTGCACTACAAACATAACACAGAAGTAAAAAGCTCAGAGACCAAACACAACAGCACTTTAGTAAGAAGCTTACCAAATACAAAATTGAATCTCAGAAGTAAACACACACACCAAACCTCCGTAATACTTGATCCAGATAGCTCCTCGGCATCTACAGTAGCAAAAAGGTTTGGAATGATTCAGTCTGCAAAAACAAAAACACGAAAATTAAGTCAAATAAAGACACTCTTTAAAATGGATCACATTCAGACATCAATTTGGTAATCAGAACAAGAACTTAAATAAAATTTGTGTGTGTTACCTTAGTAAGGCGAGCATATGAGCTGGTCTTTGTCGAGATATCTCCATACAAAAGGGATTTGTCTGAGAACAAACAAACTGATAAATAATAACTCAAAACAAACTGAGAACATAATAACTCAACATGGGGAAAACTGGAAGCCAAACTGTGGAGAGAGAGAAGCTGAAATGCTGGTAGCTCAGATACTTTCTCCCCCACCCATCAATTTCAGTAGCTCATCATGTACAATCTGCAAAAAATCCATAATAAGCCACACTTGAGTACTATTGAAACCAAAATGATAGAGTGAAACAGCTATCAAAAACATTATGCTAATGAAACAATATGTGGAAGGACAAAGGAGATGAAACAGAAACCAAATATACCTTGACCAATTGAGTAGTTTACTTACTTGGATTGATGTCTACATTGAGTTTTCACCAACCTGAGAGAAAAAAACAAAGAAGACCATTAGAAGCCTTGCATTCACAAATGAAACAACAACACACAAGAAGTGAAAAACGAATCTAGGTCAAACAACAACACTGAGGAGATGACACAGAAGCAAAAAAATCCCTTCTAACAATTGGGAGGCTTACCTATTAGCAAAACCGCCAAGAGAATCCTAATTTGAGCTCAAGGGCGAAAAAATAGAGAAAGAGAGAGAAAAAAAAATCAAACCTCGGCCTTTAAGTTTGACTTTGGTCTGCAAGCAAGCAGCCTCCTCAAGTCCACCAGTCAACTGAACAACCATCTCGGCTCTTCACTTGGCTCCTTATGTATCTTCCATTGCCAACAGTCTTCGATTTCACCCAACTCCATAGCTCTTTTCTCGCTACTGAACACAGAACATCACAAAGAAGACAATATAATCACAAAAAAAAACTTAGAAAACCACTCAACTGAGATCAAAATGAAGAAGGGAACTAAAGCAAAATTGGAAGCCAAACCGTGGAGGAGAGAGAGGAGCTGAATTGCTGGTACCCCGGTGTAACTCAGATACTATCTCCTCCGCCCATCAATTTCACTAGCTCATCAAGTACAATCTGCAACATATCAATGATAAGCCACACTTGAGTACTATTGAAACCAAAATGATAGAGTGAAACAACTATAAAAACCATTATGCTAATGAAAAAAATATGAGGAAGGACGAACGACTAAGGATATGAAACAGAAACAAGGATACCTTCAACAACTGCTGATCTGGTCCGACTCCACGAATGACTCCCATCCCAGTCAAGGTTCAATATTTTTTCTTCTTTTTTTTTTTTTTTTTTTTCCTTTGAGCTCAATTTAGGATTCTCCTTGCGGTTTTGCTAACAAGTGAGTCTCCCAATATTTCAAGAAGACTCCTTAACTCAGAGAAGCTGTATATTAAAGAAAACGCCAAATTTATGAACAAAAGTAGATATATAGAGAAAGAGAGAGTAGAATAGAGCTAAATGCAACAGAAACTCAAACCTGCAAACCGGTAAGTGGAACGTCACCCCTTAAAATAGCATCTACAACATTAATTATGAGAGCGGTGACATTGACTGTGAGCTGAAACTCGATGAATTTCTGAATGTTGGCATAGACTGATCGTCCCCAGCGAACAACCTACATATTAAAAGCCATTCAAGTTTTAAGGTTGGAATTTTAGAATAATCAGATTTAATTGCAAGAGACACATTCTGATTTATGCTCAATAACTACTTTTCGATTCCGACATTTTCAGTTTAAAATTTCAACAGTTTTGAGTATTTCTATACCTGTGTAATGCAGGGGCATCATTTGTCCCATCTCCGGTCACAGCAAGAACATGCCCTTGTCTTCTCAGAGTAGGCTCCGAGGCATATGCATCTGAAGTCAATATTCCACACTCCAAAGCAAGACCCCTAGCAGTTTAGATATTGTCACCAATCAGCATGCGGACCTGAACATCAACATATATCATTAAGTGTTATTAACAAGCTAAACAATAGCCTTTCTGGCCTACAAAGAAAAATATAATCGACCAAAAGAAGTACCTTGACACCAGCATTTTGACACAGATGAACTGAATCTTTGACTCCTGGTCTACAAAGATCATGTGCACATCTTAAAAATCAACCTGCAAGGGAGTGTACTATAAGGTGAGCGGGGAAAAACTAAGCAACACAGGACAAATAACAAATGTGAATCTTCATACCAGAAACAATAAAATGGCCTTGCGCTTACCTGAGTTCATGTTTATCCACTTTAATATTGGAAGGTTCTCTCAAATCAGAGGATCCAAAAAGCGTGTTATAATTGGAAGATCCAATCTACTTTCCCTGCACTATAAACATAACACATGATAGTAAAAAGCTCAGAGACCAAACACAACAAAAACTTTAGTAAAATGCTTTTATGTAATCCCAAATCAATCTGAGCAGTAAAGACACACACACGAAAGCATATCTTCGAATATTTGTGTTGGTTCTGAATCTTTTCATTCATTCTTCAAACCATAGCATATCTCCGATCTGCACAAAAAAATAAAGAATTAGAAGAAGCTGCGTCAATTATTTTTTATATTTCTTTAAAAGTTCTGACATTAAGGGAAGGGAGAACTGTAGGAACGCCTTCGACCGTGTTCTGAATCTACTTCATCGCTTCAAAAAAAATTACAAAACCACTCTGAGATCAAAACGAAAAAAGGAACATAAGAAAAATTAGAAGCCAACCCGTGTAGGAGAGAGAGAAGCTGAAATGCTGGTAGCCCAGTGAATGCAGCTCTGAGTACAAGGAATTGTAGCTCATATACTTTCTCCTCCACCCATCATTTTCAGTAGCTCATCAAGTACAATCTGTAACAACAAATCAATGATAAGCCACACTTCAGTACTATTCAAACCAAACTGATAGAGTGAAACAGCTATAAAAACCATTATGCTAATGAAACAATATGGGGAAGGACTAAGGAGATGAAACAGAAACAAAAAAAACACCTTGACCAATTGCTGATCTGGTTTGACTCCACGAATGACTCCCATCCCAACGGCTTGGTCACAAACACCTACTAACAACTGCGAGACTCACCTGTTAGCAAAACCGCCAAGTGAATCCAAAATAGAGCTCAAGGGCGAAAAAGAAACAGAGAAAAGATATACCTTGCTGTCCACTTTAAGAAGAGGTTTGATACCCATGTGTATTATCCCCCACATCAGCTGACGTAGTGGAACCTCCAGCAGTAAATTAAATGGTGTAACAATCGTTACGTGCATCAAACACAAATCTATGATTTCAAAACAAAGCACAAAACAGAGTTGTCACCAAATACAAACGTATAGGAAGAATGTGTTACCTTAAGAGGTAAGACGAGCATATTAGCTGGTCTTTGTCGAGATATATCCGTACAAAAGGGATCTGTATGAAAACATGAACATGAGTTTAGTATCTTCATATGCAGAACAAACAAACTGAGAAATAATGACTCAACAAGAAGAAATGGATAGAGAAATCACCAAGCCCCAAGAAAAGCCATATGATGCCTCCCGGGAGATTTGAAAGGGTTATGGTGACCAAATGCATATGGGCACAGGGAGAAGCTGTCCACAAATATAAAGGCTGAAACATAGAACAAAGGAAAAAATAAAAGTTAGAATTGAGACGGATACAAATACTGAAAGCACGAAGAACGGACCTGGTAGGCTAGTACCTACCTGTTGCATCCACTTTAATATTGAAAGATTCTCTCCAATCAGAGGATCCAAAGAGCTTGTTATGATTGGAAGATCCAATGCACTTTACCTGCACTACAAAAATAACACAGGAAAGTAAAAAAAAGCTCATAGATCAATCACACCAGTAACTTTAGTAAGAAACTCACCATACAATCTGAGAAGTAAAGAGAGAGACACACACACCAAAGCTCCGTAGTACTTGAGCACCAGATAGCTTGTCGGCATCCAGGGTAGCAAAGGAATGGAATGGTTCAATCTGCAAAAATAAACAAAACACAGGAACGTAAAAACACAACAGCAACTTTAGGATCTACGGCCGGGCGGGATACTACCAGGTGCGTAAGAAGCTTACCAAATTACAAAACTCAAATCTGAGAAGTAAGGACACAACACCACTTTGGCTTCTAGTCAATTTTTGTTTGTTTTGAGTATTTCTACACCTGTGTAAGGGGCATCATTTATCCCATCTCCGGTCACAGCAACAACATGCCCTTGTCTTCTTAGAGTAGACTCGGAGGCATATGCATCTGAAGTTAATATCCTACACTCCAAAGCAAGACCCCTAACACTTTAGATATTGTCACCAATCAGCATACGGACCTGAACATCAACATATATCATCAAGTGTTATTAATAAGCTAAACAATAGCCTTTCTGGCCTACAAAAAAAAAAAAAAATATAATCGAACAAAAGAAATACCTTGACACCAGCATTTTTGACACAGATGAACTGAATCTTTGACTCCTGGTCTACATGGACCATGTGCACATCTTAAAAATCAACCTGCAAGGGAGTGTACTATAAGGTGAGTGGGGAAAACCTGAGCAACACAGGACAAATAACTAATGAGCATCTTCATACCAGAAACAATAAAATGGTCTTGCGCAGTAGCAAGTCATCATCATGTCCATGTCATGTCTAAGGAGCTGACATCACATAAGAGGAGTAATGACCAAAAGATGCTATATTCCCAAGACGCTCCACAATGGCATAAAGATGGTATTTTGTAGAAACCTGACGAAACAAAACGATAACCAGTTAGGATGTCAAGACATGGAAATCTCAAGATTATTTGCTGAAACTAAAAGGTCACTTACTTGGGAACTGAAAGCCAAACCGTGTAGGAGAGAGAGAAGCTGAAATGATGGTAGCCCGGTGAATCCTCCTCTGAGTACAAGGAAGTGTAGCTTAGATACTTCTCCTCCACCCATCAATTTGACTTGCTCATCATGTACAATCTGCAACATATCCATGATATGCTCCACGTTAGTACTATTGAAACCAAAACGATAGAGTGAAACAGCAAATACAAAACCATTATGCTAATGAAAAAATATGTGGAAGGACTAAGGAGATGAAACAGAAACCAAAAATATCTTGACCAACTGCTGATCTGGTCTGATAAATCAAAGCCATCACTGATTGATAAGAGCAACATCCAAACTCTGAAATAACAAAAAACAACAAGTAAATATAAACAAGTAATGAGAAGAAACAAATAACATAGAACCAAAGTGAATATTAAGAAACAAATAATAGAGATGTGTTTAGAGCAAGGAACCCATGAGAACGCCTGAGGAAGATCAGTCAAAGCCATCACTAATTGATAAAAAGCATCATCCAAAACCTGAAACAACAAAAAAGGACAAGTAAACATTACCATGTAGTTAGAAGAAAAGAAAAAAACAGAGAACCAAAGTGAAAATTCAGAAGTGAACAACATGTATCGTTGTTCCAACAATTTCACAAACTAAACATGCTAGAGTCGAATACATAATACTACCCTACTGTACAAGTTTGGAATAGAGTTAAAAAAAAAAAAACATTAAACTCTGCTGCATCGTTATCAAAATACCATTTTAAGCATCACAGACAATTCCATCTTTCGCATCAACCCTAGCATGACCAAGAGACACTGATCCCATTCCTCCCGAAAAACACACACAAAGAAGTTACCCGATAGAAACCCTTTCATTCAAAGCTTGACAAGTAAAAATAAGATTTAGAAATCAAACCCTAGGAGGGAGGGGAGAGGGGGCAGCGATGATGATCGGATCATAGTAAATTTGCTAGAAGAATGGAACCTTGGCCATTGAGTTTGGCTCTCTGCAAGCAGCATCCTTCCTCGAGTCCACCAAGTCAAGTGAACCAAAATGCACCTACAAAAAAGAGACGAGGTGAAAAAAGAGTATATTAGTCGGATAGATAAGATAATAAAAGAAAAGCAGATGATAATTCAGAGAAACAGACCTTGGCAACTATCATATATCATATAATAGAGGCCGGCGAATACTCTAATCTTGAATGGCATCAAGGAATGAGTCTCATCAAACATCCATGGAAATATCATCTACGTTTATAAATCCAAAAGTTGTAATTTTAGTTAACCAACGTGAACCAACCAATCATCCAAGATCCAAGAGTAATTTTTAGTCATATAAATTAGAGAAATACCTTGGAAACATGTATAACTTATGAGCACTTGTTTGAGTCCTTACGGCGCAAAGTGCCCCAACAAAATTCTGCAGAAAAAAAGAAAGAAAGAAAGAGTGACTAAATTAGACAATACAAAGGACAAATCAACAAGAAGAAGGATCGAACCTTGACCTTTTTGAGTTTGCTCCGCAAACAGAAGCCTCGATTCCACCACCAGTCAATTGAACAAACATCTCGGCTCTTCACATGGCTCCTTTTGTATCTTCCATTGCCAACAGTCTTCCATTTCACTCAACTCCATAGCTCCATTACAATGCTTACCTAGCCAAGTAACATCGATTACTTAAAACAGATGGAACCAATAAGATTAGGAAGAGACTATATTCAAGGCCCTTGCTGTCCACTACGTACCTGCGAGAGTTGCTATTTTCACCCACTGTAATATTGAAAGGGTTCACTCCATCGAGAGGATCCAAAAGCGTGTTATGATTGAGAGGATCCAATCCAATTTTCCCTGCACCATAAACATATTACCAAATTACAAAATTCAAAGTCTGAGAAGTAAAGACACACACAAGACCAGAGAGATCTGTAGCCGTAGCAGTTAGGATATCTTCACCAATCACCAATCCAAGAGCGTGTTAGATCCAAATCCACTTTCCCTGCACTATAAACATAACACACATGAAAGTAAAAATAAGCTCAGAGACCAAACACAAGAGCAACTTTCGTAATAATAAGCTTACCAAATTACAAAATTCAAAGTCTGACAAGTAAAGACGCAAACACCAGAGAGCTCTGTAGTGCTTCAGGAGGAGCAGGATGAGCACCAGAGAGCTGGCTCGTCGGCATCTAGGGTAGCAAAAGGTAATGGGATGGTTCAATCTGCAAAAACAAACCAAAACACAAAAAAAGAGTGAAGTCAGTATGGTTGGATTCTGATAAGATACATAACAAAAAAAAGAAAAGAGTGTACAAGGGTGGATAATAGTAAAACAGAACATAAAAAGGGAACCAGTTTGATGTTATTACTGTACGGCGAAGTAGTTCATCTTAGTGTTGGTTCTGAATCTTCTTCGTCAATTCTCCAAACCTTAGCATAGCGACCGTGTTCTGAATTTACTTGGTCGCTTCAAAAGAAAAAAGAATAAAACCAATCATCAGAGATCAAAGAAGCAAAAATTCAGAACGAAGCAGAGGACAAAAATTCAGAAAAATAAAGAGAGCGATCAATCATAGCACCACCACCACAATCTACTACAACAAGATAAGGACAAGTAATTAAAATTAAGAATTCGAAATCAAACCGTAGGAGGAGGGGAGCGATGATGAGCCTATCACTGATTGATAAAGGAACCATCCAAAACCTGAAATAAGAAAATGGGACAAGTAAAACATTAAGTAACATGTAATCAGAGAGAAGCAAAGTGAACATATGTAACTTTCTTTTTTTTTTTTTTTTAAAAAAAAACTTGATTCCATTAATACGAAGATTAAAACATACAAGGTGCCTCCTAAGAACGAGTAACACCCACGGTGAGAAAGAACACTCGTTCAGTAACCTTAGTGAAAGATTCCAAACCAAGTGATCAAAAGAGTAGGGGCTGGTGGAGCAATCTGTTGTTTAAGAGTGAGGGAACCTAAATGCAGTCTGAGAATGGTCTTTGCTTCCTGCAACACCAGAGAGGCGGGTCTAGAGATGGCAGAGTGAAGTCTTGTATTTCGCTCCCGCCAAATAAGATACATCGATGCTTGGTAAGCTAGCCGCAGAATAACCGATACGTTCCTGTCCCTAGAAGGGTTCTTCAACCACCTGGAACTGGCCTCAAAACCAACGGGACAAGAGACTTGTGCTTTATGAAGAAAGTGATTCCATACCTCTTGGGAGTACGAGCAGTCAAAAAAAAGGTGTTGGCGAGATTCCTCATGATTACTACAGAGGAGACAATCTGGAGAAACTGATATCCCCCATCTGATCAACTTGTCCCGAGTATGAAGTCTATGCCTTGCGTTCAACCAAGCGATGAAAGAATGCTGAACATATGTAACTTTGTTCCAACAAATTCAGAAACTAAACCTTCAAGAGTCGCGCGTATACATCAAACATAGACAATTCCATCTATAGTAGCATCAAAGAGACAGTACTTACTTATCCCATTCCTTCAATGTAAAGTTACCTGATTGAAAAAAAAAAACCCTAAAAACAATCTATATTCAAAGTTTGACAAAGGATCAATCAAAGCCATACAATTATCATAGCATCTTCTACAAAGATTAAATCAACGAGAATTAAATAACAAATGTAAATTCAATTTTAGAAACCCAAAAGCGAAAGACGAAGAGCAAACCCTAGGAGGGAGGGAGGGCGGTGGGGGAGCGATGATGATCGGATCATAATAAATTTGCTTCTAACAAAACCAAAACCTGCAAGACGAAGAAGAAACTTACTTATTAATCAGATTAAGAAGAATTAACAGAGCGAAGAAGAGTAAAAGGATATTGAGAGAGAGAGACCAAACCCTAGAAGAAGAAGAAAAAGAATTCACGAACGAGATGAGATGATCGGCGAGATGAGATGAACGCGCATCGGACTTTTAGACGACGACACCAGCCGCCTGTAACAACGCTCCACTGTAACTAGCGACGAAGATAGTGTAAGTATTATTTATAGAGGAAAAAAGTTATATTGACGGTCAGGATTTGATCTCTCCTATTTCCTTGCTATTTCTTTTTTTCTATTATTATTTTTAGATTATTTTCTATTTCCTTTTTATTTAGTTGTGTTGGGCCGAACTGTGGGCTTTTATCTGATCCAATTTAATTGTGTTGTTTCCTCTTCCTTTTTATATTTTGTCTTGCATATTTTTTTTTTTTTTTCTGGATTAATAATTTTTCGTTTTTTGGGATTCGATTTACCTTTTTGGCAAACCAAAAAAAAATGGACTTCGATCATATCACAACGGTAAGATAAAATATCTTTATAATAATAATAATAATAATAATAATAATTAAAAATTATAAAAAGCTATCACATATTGGTTCATTCTAAAAAAAACCATCATCATCAATCACAAGTCACAACAAACGCAAACACATACACATACACATAAAATCCCCTTTTTATCTTCCAATTTGTGCCAAGTCTCGAGATTCTTTTCGTTAGCCTATAAAAAGCTGTCACGTATTGGTTCATTCTAAAGAAACGCCTAAACCGGTGGCGGGAATATAGACACAGATACGTCTTCGTGCTGTTCAAACAGTTTGGCAGCGCCCGAAACAAGAGAGTGTTTCAACACAAATGCGTTCTCTTCTTACTTTGGTCGTCTTTCTCTACTCTTTACTTCAACGCCCAACGTGAAACTGCTCCTCGACGACGTACGTCCTTCTTATTGATCCACTAATATAATATAAACTCTACTCTTATAAACAATAAAGCTCAATAAACCTACCAAGATTATGGATGGTTAATCAGAGTAAATCAAACAACTCCCTATATGTATAAATATATCCAATTTTGTTCAGGTTTTGTTATTTAAAATGTTTATATAAAAACAGTATTCTATTCTCTAACCGGTCAAAACAAACTTACAATATCGTTCCATAAAATAATAATCAAAGAAAACATATAATTTCACTAGTAGCTGCCTCCATCATAATGAGAAAAATCTGTGTAAGGTAGTAACTAGTTCACTTTTGAGTCAAAAGCTTTATTAATTTTTCCTTTGCCCGTCTAACAAAAATAGTATGCACCATTTTGGATCACCTCTTCTTGCTGCTGTTCTTCTTCCTTCCCTTGACTTGGCTCTCCAAAGCCTTGAGCCTCTTACTAACAGGACTCAATGATGTTGAAGAGGCCCTCGGGTTTACTGGCGAAGCTGGTAGTGTCTGGTTCTGTGAATGGTCCTGTGTCATGGCTTTCATTTTCTTGAGAGCTGAAAACAGGTCAAATGATTGTTGTTGACCTGGAGGAGTTGGAGGCAGTTCAGGTATGCGTAACATCTTCTTCACTTGAGGACGCTTAATCACTGTCATTAATCACCACATAAATGATTCCTTGTTATTGTTTCAAACCAAAGACTATGCTTGCAATTAGTTAGGACTTAGGAATCTTGATTACACACTCACTTACCAAGTCCATACATGAGGGAGAACATGTTGGATGTAATCCAGTAACAAAATATAGCCTGCAAATAAATTTTCGCACAGACATTAGAAAATCCATATCACAAAGCCTTTGGGGTTGCTTTTACCGGTAATAATAATAACCTGTGGAAAACTCATTGTCATGGGCACCGTGAGGAGAGCGAACCCCCGGAAAACATTTTTTATTGTGCCAGCCATCGGATTCCCTTCCATGCCTTCTTGTGCATTACACTGGGAGGTGACAACAATTCAAGCTTAAGTTTGTAAGTCTGACAAATGTCCAAGATGTCAACATTGTTATTTAAGTTAGCAGAAAACGTACCTCAACGGTTATCAAGAATGTCAATCCTGTTATAACCGGCAAGATGTATAAGCTGTCGGGAGTTGTTAGATTGGTAAACCATAATGCCCCTCCTGTTTGGAATGAAGGTACCTTCTCTGCCATGTTTCGAATCTGGGAAAACAATTTAACTCATTTTGAGACAAAAAGCCTTATGACAAACAACATATCCCAACAAGCATCTTTATAGATTAAAAGATCTTACAGCAAGAAAAAAGCAGATGAACAGAGGTCCCTGAATAAGCATCCCTTTCATTGGAGTGAATGGAGTGACACCATATCTATAAATTGTAAACAAACACTGTATGGTTATTTGGACATATCAACCAAAATAACTCAAAATGTCAGGAGACTACACCAACTCAATAGCCAGCAGAGCAGACGAGCTATAATATGACATAAACTCCAAATCTTAATAACTAGTCTAGAATTCTTGATTATCAGACCAAAAGAAGTTTAACACTCCAAAGAGAAATTAGTTTCTGGTCAAAAGAAGTTTAAATTTAAAAGCAGCTTACTCTTTAAACAAATTCTTCATCTTCTTTTGACCTTCTGCCATCGTAACGGCGTCCATGCCCTGAACAGAAAATATGGAGAAATATTAAAGAAAGATGTAGATAAGGAAATTCGGAGCTAAAGCTGAGTGGACATTTACTCAGTGCAAAAGCTATTGACAGAGTAGCAAAAGTGAGGAGGAATCCCATGATGTATGGCTGTAATGGAAAAGTTAACATACCTTGTTTTGCATTTCCTCCCGGATGGACTCCAACCGTGGCTTCATCAGCTGCATATGATCATAGAATACACGACTGATGGATGCAGCATACCGCAGACAATACAGAGAACCAAGTATAAATGCCAGAAAATATAAGTTAAAGTTCATAGACTTATTTATGCTTTTCTTTTATAACTTAAAATTTTGTTTTAGAACACAGAAGCAAGACGAAATGTAATGGTTGAAAAGTAGGAGATCCGCATGAAATTCACAAGTACTTCCTTTATAGTAGTTTATAATTTATTGGAGACTTGTGTCATTGACTACAGTGATGTGAATCTCAATTTCGTATTCCGTTGAGAGTTCATATTCCACATGTAATGTTTAATAATTTCAAAATCGAAAAAGCATGTCTAATTCTCTAAATACAGACAATCTCCATATTTGAAATGACTTTATCCTAAATGCTCTGCAAAGTGTAAAAAAAGGGAAAAAAGGGAGACACATACCGCCAACTTTGTCGTGTCTTTCATTTGTTTGATCAAGAGAGGAACTGTTGATGACCGGATCAATATGGTTGCCACAACAATGGAAGCCCACCTGTTAGGATATGAGGAAATGGTAATATCTTAAACATATGCTATGTCCAGAATTTTAACTCATATATATCCAGGAGTATTCAGCTAATGTGTGATGTAAATTAAGATCAACTCCAGGCAGATTAATCAAAGTGAAACACGACACAATCAAGTTCCTTACCACTCAAGGCCAGTGAATGAATGCACCATATCAATGCAATGTTGAAGGGCGGCAATAGGGAAGAAAGAGTCAGCAGCTGCAAGTGTAACTTCACTGACTGCAGCAGCAGCCTGAGCTGGAGCATCTTGCAATGTTGATTCGCTTATGACTTCTGCGATATCGGACATGACACCAATATTTTCCGAACCGACACCAGGTGCACTTGACATGTAACGATAGAAAGCAAAACCAGAAGCAGGAGCCAGAGGCAAATGTAAGCTTCCTCCTCCTCCTCCTCCCGGAATTTTAGAGAAATCAAAGCTGTTGTTAACAGATCTTTGGTGAAGAAAGCTATGGTAACTTCTTTGAGATGTTTCTTGACAAAATGATTCCCCTTCATGATCATTTACACGAGGGACAATATGATAAACTGGTTGATTCCGACGAGCGAAAACTGTGGACCTTATAGATAAGGTTCGCCTGAAAGCCATTTTCAGAATCTAAACAAGATCCTGCAAGTAGTAATTGGTGAAGCTGTAACTTTGGCCACAGACGAATTAAAAATGTGATTTTTAGATCAAAAGAGCAAAGCTTTTGTCATCCTCGATCTTACTAACAAGATCCTTAGAAGAGTCATACTATATATTGAACTGTGACATATGAAAGAAACAGTGAAAGCAGAGAGATTTCAATAACAGCATCAATCAAATCAGAGACTTAAACATACAATATCCAAATCTAAGCTAACTATATGGTAGAATCAAGCATTTAAAAAACCACAAACAGAGTAACGATCAATAGCAGCAGAGGAACAAAACCAAATCTTGAACAGAGAGAATCTGAAGAAATAGTGAAACCTGGAAATGGAAGAAGAGTACGGTGGCGGACCTGGCGGTGAGATGAGAAAGCTACGGCGAAAATTTGACGACGACGATGAAGGGGTTTTAGAACGGCCCAAGTTTTTTTTTTTACGACATCACTAAAGGAAGAAGGTACGAGATTCAGATTGGTACGGCAAATTAGGGATTTTAGTTAAACCGAACTGGTTTGTGTTTCTGTTTGGTTTTATAAATCGAACCGAATCTGACCGCTTTTGACTTTTTGACTTTTCACTTCAATTTGTATATTTTTTTATCTAACCGAATCCGATCTGGTCTGATTAAAATCCATATTCTCGACAAAAAAAAAAAAAAAAAAAAAGAATCCATATTCTGTTATTGTTAAATAAAAAATTCTACGTTGTATATATCTATCTACCATATAATCTTTTAGGGTTTTACAAAAATAGACATGATGAAGAGAAGAAGCAAGGAGAACAACCACATAATATCTCATCACAACGACAACGTCTTCGCTACCGTGAAATCTCCACCGGGAAAAAGGCCGGTTTTATGTATATAACGGTGGAGATACTTAAGAAACTCCCGGCCAAGTCTCTCGTGAGGTTCCAATGCGTCTCGAAGCAATGGTCAAACAAGCTTGTTTTGTTTTTACATTGAGGGATCCCAAGAAGCAATGGAGGAACATCACTATCCGTGGCTACCCGCGGTTTGCATCAACGGGATTATCTATTACCGAGCCACCAAAGATCATGGCTCTACATTTTTCTTGCTTAGTTTTAATGTTAGGTCCGAGAAATTTAGTTATATATGTAAAGGCTTCGAAAGCGCTGATTGAGAGCAAGGATTCAACTCTAGTAAACTATACCAAGGGAATCTACGGTTGGTATGTTACAGGGAGGCCGGCGTGGAAATATGGGTTATGGAGGATGTTAAGAAACAAGAATGGTCCAAGGTTACAGTAGTATATATAGCCCCACTGGTAGTGGTGAGATCGTTTTCGTCAATAAGATGGTCATCTCTCCTGACACGGTATCAGTTGTCTATTTTGATCCTAATCGACGAGATCGTATGAGACTCGTTGGAATCCAAGGTACTAGTGCGGAGGAAAGAAAGCGCAATCATCTTATTCCTATATGGGGTATATATACCATATCATGTGGAGAATGCAATAGTATTTGTATTAGTGTTAAATTTTCCAAACATAATTTCATTGAGTGACTCTCATAATTATCTCTATGAGGTTTTTCACCTTTTACTTTGCACGACTTCACTACTAACATTGGACCATTGGTTAAGAAATGCTAACGTGCGCGTCACTGACACTATTGTATGCACCATGAATCACCATTCGCATGAAATGACTTGTTTTTAGATGATATCACACAACCTCTGTTGGAAACCAACTCCAAACACACACACAGAAACGCTCATTTTTTTTTCTGTCTTGTCTATAAACCATAGCTTGTACAACAAGCAAAAACGTTCTAGCGAGCTAGTTTGATCAAATAAAGATTCATCATCCTCTTATAAAGATAATATATATGATGAAATCATTCTATCCGGTGACGTCTCTCTTCTTATTACTATTGTCGGCTACATGTTCAGCGACGGTGGAAAATGCTGCGGACTGTGCGGCGGTGGGAACGCTGGTCTCGTCGTGCACGGAGTTTGTAAACTACGGTTACCCGGATCCGATACCAGGGTCGAGCTGCTGCGACGCCATGACGGTGATCGGGACCTACTCTGATTCGTCGGAGAAGAGAAAGTGGCTCTGTAATTGCTTCATGGAACTCATCAATGTCTATAACTCTAACGCCACCGCCATCTCTACGTTATCTGGTTTCTGCGGTGTTGTTTTGGGTTTCACCATCGACCCTAACACCGATTGCAACTTGTAACTTACTATAACCCTCTCTATATATGCATTTCTTTTATAGTCCATATATTTATCTCATTTGATTAAATCTATTTTCCTTTTTAGCATTCAATGAAGTCACTAGGATCTTTTAACGAGGCAAGACTATGAAGGCATGGATCAAATCCAACAAACTATGAGTGTTTAGTACTGCTTTGTTCATCCAAGAAGTATTCCTTTTGTGCTAAATAATACTCTATTAAACTCATCATTCTTGTCTTGAAATAGTAACGATTGTTACATCTAATAGTTTTGCTTCCATTTCATTGATATCTGAAGATCAAATCATTTAACCATATCAAAATTCATTTCAGTACTATTTTTTTTTTCCCTAGGTTAGTTTGAATAGAAGCAGTTTGATAATGATTTATCTTTGATTGAACAATGAACACTAATGAACAAAGACAGAGACAGAGTTATGATCCTTCTTTTGCAAGCAATCAGAACTTGTTAAAAACAATTTACACATCCAGTGTTATACTTTTTTTGCTCCTGGAAAATTACCAAACTCAAACCAAAAAAAAAAAAAGAAAAAGAAAAGAGAACCATCAATTCATAGTCTAAACAAGAAACGAAGAATGCATCCTCGATTTCGCGCTTTGGTTACGATTCAATCGATCAGAAAGTCCTCCTCCGTAGTAACCGGGGCTTCCAAGATCCGCACTCTCTTCTGCAACCGCCGAGTAGTAATAATACTGTCCCTGAACAGATCTCTTGTAGCCACTGGTCTCATTAGAGACCTCAGCTCTCTGTTTCGGTGCGCTCTGTGACCGGACTTTAGCTTTGTAAGACTCTGTGTTAGCCATGTAATTCGGATGATACCCCGAGTAGTAATAGTTATTACATCCCCAAGAATACTCGCTTCTTGACGTCGGCGTAAACGGTGTTCTTCGTCTTGATCCACTAGACCCAACTTGAGGACTATTCTCTGTACTTCTTGGACACAACAAAGACTGTTGTCTTTTCCTCGGAGACTCGTTGTTTCTCTCTGAACGTAGCGGTTTGGGATGAAAATGAGGCTTCCACGTATCCACTTCGAGGATCTTGTCTTCATCTTGGACTTCCTCGGCTTGCCAATCTAACCGCTTAGAGCCACCACGGTGGTCCATAGAGATGACTTCAGCGTTTGAAACGCAGCGAGTGTGGAGAGAACGTGGAGAAGAAGAGGAAGATGGGAATAATAGAGCGGTTGAAGAGTGGAAAGAAACAGAGGAGTGAGAAGAACGAGAGGCTCGAGCACGAGCTTGAGATTGGAGACGAACCAGAGTCTGCATCCTTCTAAGCATATCTGCGGTTTGTTTTCTCACTATGTGTCCTCTCACTAACGCTTGAAGCTTCACTAATGCCTTTAATGCTCTTAGTGCCCTCCTCGCCTGAAATGTAACACATTAGCCAAAATAGAACCAAAAAAAGAAACTTCAAAGCAGACAATAAATGCAACAAGACACAAGTTACAATCGTTTGCATGTACTTCCGAAGCCAATGTATAAAAGTTTATAATTTTTGATATAAATATAAATATTGACTTCGTATAAAATAATTTGGCTCCACCACAAATAATCGAAGTTGAGTTAGTTTGAAAGGGAATGATAACAAGGATAAGACGAGTTTAATCATTTGTTTAAAGACACAATCATAGTTAATTTGAAACACCGCTAAAGGGATTAGTGGTTTGTGAAATTATTCTATCTTGCTTTTAGTTTCCCAACCACTTCCACTTGGTACCAAAAACTAGATATAGTAATCACACAGAGCCCACCATTCTCGAAAGTATTATGTCTCAAGGTCAAAATGTACACACACACACACACGAGTTCTTCTTTTCACATTGGTCAAGATGTGAGAACACACATACTAGATCTTGGAAATAACATAATTTAACTCGAATTAGTGAATCTCCAAATTCCGTGTTTTGAACCTTTTTATTGATAAACAATTAATTCAGCCATAAGAACTTGAAAAAAAAACTGAAACTTAATTAACTAAAAGTGAAGATAAAATAGGCAACTTGTAAAAGTTTTTGGCTAAAGATTTCAACTTTAAAGTTTCTGTCCTAAAGAAAAAGAGAAAAAAAAACAAAGAACCCATCTGTAAAATACTAATTAGTCTTATTTATTTCCATAAAGTTCAGAACTAAAAAAAAAGACAGAAAATAACGTGGAAAGAAAGAAAAAAAGAAAGAATTTGGCCCATCATACAACTAAAATCAAATGATTCACACCAACAATAATCTAACCTCATCTTAAAAAAATTATTATCAGATCTTTCATCAAATTTTCCTGAGTAGTTAAAGAAATAAAACAAGTTTTTTTAAGTACTCACATTCATAACCACTAAAAATAGTGTCGGCAGAATGTAACAAGTTTCAAAGAAACTTCTATGATTCACATTTGTTTGTCTTCTTCTTCTTCTATAGTCAGTTTCTTTCGGACCAAAACCCCACACAAGAAAATACAAATTCTACCCATTGTTTTCAAAATTTTGAATTTTGGGAATGATTAAAAAAAAAAAAAAAAACCCGAAATTTTCAGACAGCTAGTTCACACTATGTTAAAGAATTTTAGGAAAGTTTCCATAATAGATTAATTAAGGAAAGAACAGAGAGAGTTTGCAAGATTCAAGAAAATGAGTAGTAAACTAACCAGATAACCACGAAAAGATGATTGAATCTTCATAGCAGCGAGATTCTCCTGAGCCCACCGACGGTTACTTCTTCCGATTTGAAACACCGACGAGTTTCCTCCACCGCCACCGTTGTTTCTCCCGCCGTTGTTTCCGCTAGTGAGTCTGACGACTTCCGCAGCCGCATGAGCAGCAGTAAGAGCAGCTTCAGCCACAGCAGCAGTCGCAGCCGCAACGGCTATCGCATGTTTGTCGGCATCCAAACCATTTTCCTCAACAGATGACTTGGACTGAACTCTCTTGCTGGAATTAGAAGATCTTGTACTGGTGGTAAAGCTCCACCTCCGTTTATTATCTGATTTATCAGACTTTTTTTTACTTCCCCCGAAAAGTCTCCCGAAAAAGCCCATCGTTCATCGTCGGAAACTCGCCGGAGAATGTTCACCGTAGATTTATTTCTCCGGTTAATCTACTACACTCTTCATCATCATGTACTTGCTGAGACTTTTTTTATTTAAGTTACAAAGAAATAAAGAACATAAAACGTTTTGGTAATGGAGAGAGAGCTTAACGGCTTATATATATTACACATTCAGACAGATTACAGAGTACGCATCCACGCGCCAAGATGTAAAGTGTTAGTTACACGCGTATGTTTTTGAAAGGCTTAAAAAGCTTGACTTTAATAAGTAGAAAAAACAGCGTCGGTTAAAGTCAATGGGCCTGACTACACTCTTACCAACCGTACCAGATCTCTTCTTTGTGTTTGTTTCGGTTTCAAACCCATTTATTATAACTTACGTCATTTTTATGTTTTCTTTTTTTTTAGTATGTGTGTAATGTGAAATGGGATGTGAAATTCTGAAGTGATGAATATTAGATATTTGAATTATATGTATGTTGAGAAAAATGAAAAATTTGTAAGAAAAGAGAGAATAATTGGGAGGACGTGTCATTCTTTGAAGCCCATAATTTCACTGGAGTCTAGTGTCTGAGACTTCTGCATACTGCATCTTTTTTTTCCTTTGCTCCAATCCAATGACTGCAAAACTTTACAATTTGTGTTGGGAATATATTTTTAAAAAATCAGATTTTTTTGTTGTTGTTTGGTGTGTGTTGTGTGGATAGGTTTTTCTATCTTTATCCTGGCCACATAATGTTACATATGTTATATGTAAATATGTTGTGATTGTGGTGGCAATGGCATAATTCAAATTATTGTACTTGAATAAACTAATTCTTACCGATTCTATAACAATGAATAAAGGATGTTACACTAAAGATGTTACCCATAAAATTTTAACCCAATTTGAAAGCTTTTATTATCTTCTAAGTCACTTATTTTTCGTTATCGTTTATTTTTCTACTCATTAAAGGAGGATGCAGTTTAGAAGTAAGTCTATATGAAAAAGGAAAATAATAGGGAATGTTCAAAAATAAAAATAGCTGTGATGTACACGATAACGATCGTCTAGACTAGACTAGACTAGAACCCCCCAATAAATATATCATCCTCAAGTCTTATTCAGCAATCAGCACTAGGGGTCAGGTATTTGTAGACTTTCTAGCTTCTTAAACACACATACTCCACTTTTTTAGCTTGACGAACAAAACAACTTGCATGATTTTTCCATGCATATTAAAAACAACAACCTACAACTAATTCTAGAAGTACTAGGGGATTATAGTACCGCGCTACGCGCGGTTTACAATTTATTAGCCTTTTATGATATGAGCAATAATTTGATAAGTTTTACAAATTAATTTT
This sequence comes from Camelina hispida, assembly GCA_023657505.1. NCBI lineage: Eukaryota > Viridiplantae > Streptophyta > Magnoliopsida > Brassicales > Brassicaceae > Camelina > Camelina hispida. Next base: position 31,582,446 of record CP094636.1, on the reverse strand, counting down.
GGAATGCATTAGTTACCTTACTAAAGGATAATTTTAATTGGAAATAATGAACTTAAACTATTCCATATTTTCATGGCATTGTCGTCCATATACTTTGACTTTCAGCCTCTTTCATAGGTCGTCTCCGCTGATTGTGCAGTTTGGTGATGAGCAATTCTCCTTTTCAAAATCTCTAGACGCATTTCTTCAAATCTCTATGCTAGAAACATAGATATGATACCAGTTCCACTTATGTTCCATTGATATCATATCTATGTTTCCAACAATCTATGAAAAATCAGGATTCATATAATTTCTTAGATGTAACTGAACCAAACTTTAAGTATTAAAATTTGAGAAAACATAGATATAGCTCTTATTAATATAGCTCTTATTCTCTCCTCAAATTAGACTGAAACAAACTCAAACATAAGGATTCATAATTAAGAAGGATCCACTATACGGAAAGGATGCCAGGAATTAGATATTTTAATTTATTACTTGTGTAGAAGAAGATGGTTATTATCAAATAACTTTACTAAAACCCATAATATACGTAGAGAACCATTCGTAGATGAGAGTTGGACATAGATAAAATCACAATCTCATAGATAAATTCATTGGGAGAGGTATCATACCTGCAGTTAAAGCAGACACGATCTCATATACAGAGATGATGCAAAATCCTTACGGGGATGGGAGCTCTTCGTTGGAGAGATGGATAAGGATCCCAGCTTTGAGGTTTAAGCAACGGGAAGTCGCCATGGGTTGATACATCTTTAAATCCAACAAATAAGATAGGAGAAGTGGAAACGGTAAAACTTAGATCTGTAGATGATAACACATAAGCAGATATAATTTCGAATGGGAGATAAGGAGACGAAGAGATGACCTTAATAATGCGGCAGTTTGCAAGATGTACTAAATAAATTACATTGTGTTTCATCTAGCATCGTTTTTTCTCTATATTCAATACGTACTGTACGTGTTCTTTTTTTAATGTGAGCTGATGTGGCAGGTTAAGAGAGTGTTTTAGAAATTGCTGATGTGGATAGGCTGAGAAGCCTCAATGACTCCCTTTTATTAGTAAGTAATTTATTTCCGATAACTAGACTATCGTACATGATTAAAAGCATTTATTTCGTACAGGGGAGTTTTATCCTCATAATTAGCAAAGCCGTATTATTACACTAGTACATAAATTTCCAAGCAAAACTTATCAGAACTTTATTACAAGTATTAAAAGAAGAAAAAAAAAGGCATGCAGAAGCGAGAAAAATAACATAAAAATAGAAGTTTTATGAAAAAATGATTGCCGGCTACTTGAAGTATGCGCCAACACATAGCCACACATACAAACAATATAAATATCTTGTTAACTACGTGAATTAGTGTCATCACATAAGGACATCCATAAACAAACATAGGTTATGTGTGCAACACCATAAACATTCGAGGTCTGCCGGAATCCGGCGTTGACCAGAGTTGACCGACGTTGACCAGTATTGACCGGCATTGACCAGATAAAAATATTCAAAAAAATATTTTTTTTTCTAAAAATAATAATGATTTTGTTTTTATGTATTTTTGATAAATAAATAAAAAAGGTAAATGATTTGTATAATTTACAAAAACAACATATAACAACAAAAAAATACAAGAAAATTGGTTACCAAAATAAAAATAAAAACAATATGAAAAACAAAATTTGTGGTATATAAAGTAACTAATTTTGTTAAGCCTAGGCGTGAACAACTCTCATTCATCCCTCTTAATTAACAAATAAGAATACGGTGAACAACTCTCATTCAACCCTCTTAATTAACAAATAAGAATACAATAATATGACATGTCATATCATATTTTTAAAAATAGATCTTTCTTTTATTAATAAAATTATGTCGTTTGGGTTTACAAAGTGGTTAGGGTATACAGTTTACTTAAACAAAATTATATGTCGGTTTGGGTTTACAAAAAGTGGTTAGGGTTTAGATTTTACTATTAAATAAAATTATATGCCTGTTTGGATTTATAAAAGAGTGTTTAGGGTATAGATTTTATAATTAAACAAAATTATATGTCGTTTGAGTTTATAATAAATGGTTAGGGTTTTAGATGTGATAATTAAAAACTGTTATATAAAATTAAAATTAACAATTTTAAAATTGATTGATCAACATATTTTGGTTCTTTAATTAAGATTTGTTTCCTTAATTTAAAGGGGATGAATAAGAAGGTTCGCCCATAAGGTGAACCCACGAATTGTCTGTTTCTTAATACGAAAATATACCAAAAATAATATAATAAAACTATACCACCAAAATTTGATGTGTAGTAGATTTTTCATAAACAATAACAAATTTATATTCTTTCTATTTAAATATTATTTTTAATTTTGTATTTCCAAAAATACATAAAAACAAAAATTATTATTATTAGGAAAAAATATTAAAATATTTTTCGTCAACAATCAACGCCGGTCAACACCGGTAAATATTGGTCAACGTCAGTCAATACCGGTCAACGCCGGATTCGGCTAACCTCAAATGTTTATGGTGTTGTAGACATAACATATGTTTGTTTATGGATGTCTTTATGTGATGACAATAGTTCACGTAGTTAACAGAACATTTATATTGTTTGTATGTGTGGCTATGTGTTGGTGTATACAAGAAGTGACAATCATTTTTCCAAGTTTTATTGTTATTTATATTTTTTTTCCCAATTCCCTCTCGAGCATCTCAGAATTGACTCGTAGCTAAACTAAGCACTTATACCTGCACAACACAAACCAAACGAAGAAAAAAGAGTTATGGAATACGAGTCTATACATCATATATAAAATAACACTAGTCGAGTTAGCTAGAGCCTAGAGTTGATATTTCAGGTTAGATTCTACTTCATCTACTTTTTAAAAATGGCTAATATTTTTTAGCTAGCCCAACAAATTTCTATTGTATTATTTATAAAATAGTATAGATGTTGACACAAAGCTACCGTATCCAAAACTCAAACTATGTATTGAGATTTGTTCTGTTCATATGCTCATCTTGGAACGAACCAAAATTTTCCAAACTTATCGGTTAAAAGTGAATAAATCAGTACCGCAATCCACAGGAGGAAGGTTACAAAGCGCAGGAAGAGAGGTGGCTGCGCGGAGAGCGTTGCATAGACAATCTCTGTTAGTTGATTGAAGTGCGGCGCAACATTCTGAATTCGGTCTGCCTGAACCCGGCAGCACCATGGCGGCACAAACCTGCACATTTGCTAGATCGTTGCCACATTCTTGGGCTTGAACCATCAGTATACCAGCCATGGCTAGAAAAAGGACACTGAGAACGGCTGCCATATATAAGTTTGTTTCTATATGTATGTATATCTGATGTAGTTCTATCTATATGATTTAATTAGGACCTCACAGCAATATATGAATATTTATATAATGTTACGAGTGTGTATATTTTGAGAGATAAATTAGACAGAGATGCCCGGAGACGTTTGGCATGGCCACATGGTCTGGTTGGTTCATAAGATTAACATGCGAAAAAAAAACTAAACTAAAGAATATACTCATAACTGTTCCACTTTTAGTTGTTTTTTCCATAAATTAAATCCACGCTGAGTGCATTTATACATGTACTCAGTTATCTTATATACAAATAACTATAGTATCTATACAAAGAGTTGATTAATTAGCTTGAATCTCTTCTATATTGTGGGGTTGATTTAGTAGGATGGTTGGTATGTGGAGAATGAAAAGTATATGTTTTTCAAGTTTTTTTTTTTTGTTTTTGTATAATTTTTAATTAAACCTTGCATACTATATTTTTTTAAAATGCATAGAGACATTTCATCATAATTTCACTATTTCAGAGTCAGGATTAGCAGACTAATTATATCCAGCCTATAATAAATGTTATCATTCGACTTGAAAACAGAAGGTGATGTTTAGGGACAGTGGCCAAGTGTTACCTCCGATGAATGATAAAAGTAACAAAGTTTTGCCTTGCTCAATGCTCACGCATACTTAAATCACAAAGCTTGTAATCCTCTACGGCTCCAACATTCAATGTTATGTTAAATTGTTAATTAGTACGCAGAAAAAGTCATTAACTTATTTATTGAGAACAATATGATCATCTAACTACTTCAATGATTTGAGGTCAAATACGAATGTTTGCTTTTTCAAATTTCGTTATCGAGTCTCTTTATTGCTCCCTATAGTCTATGGCTTTATGCTACTACATATAGCTAGAGTTTGTAGCATCTGTAAACAGTGCCGTGCTCAGGTTTACCGGGCTTAAGGCAAATTTTAAAAATTGGAGGTCATTTTAATATTTTTAAAATTTAATCAAATATTAAAAAATCAAAATTAGAATTAAACAAATATTTGAAATTCAAAATTATAGAAATTATTCGCAAAACAATAATATAATAATCTAAAAAAACTAAGATGTAATCGTTTTTTCTTTTGTTTCAGTAAATTATTTACCAACTTCTCGTAATCTTTCTTCTTTCTGTTTCACAAGCTTACTCGATTCTTCATAATTTAAGAGTATTGTTTTCTTTTTTTTTTATACTTTAAAAAATTATCTATTATATATATATATTCAAAGAAGTCTATGTATTTATGTAATAATAAGACTCCTAAAACCATAATGATACACCATAATTTTCAGAATTTAACCATAATTTTCAGAATTTAAGGTAAAAAAGATCTATATATTTTGGGGGCCTGAGACAAATGCCTTTTTTTATTATTCATAGGCACGGCCCTGTCTGTAAAATGGAATTGATCTTAACCAGCCAATGACAAATACTGAAACCTTTCATCCTGTCAGGAGGGTTTCAATGTACCTCTCAGCTTTTAAATAAAAAACACATAAGACGAAAAAAGCACATATTGATTGATAAGCGATGAGTTCTTGAAGAACAGTCTTCTTTTCCAGAATTAGTAACACTTTCCAGAAAAACCTCTTCATAAAAAGAGAAGCTTAATCTAAGAAGAAGAAAGAACAACAACACCGTAGACACGTTAACATTGAAACCCCCTCATGAGATTCATATACCTAAGAAAGTTAGTCTTTAACTCAGTTCTTTACAAAGACGACATCGGAAGTAACTATCAAATCCCAAAAGACCTCTCATGCCTTCCAAGAATATCCCATGTTTTCATCAACCTCATTGCTAAAGAACCCGTTATTCGCAAAGTTGAGAGATGTGTTGGAGACCATACCGTCCTGGTTTTGGCTCTGCTCTAACCCCTTGATACCTCTGAATCTGTTGGAGCCCGAGCTTGGTGTTTCTGCTGTAGGAACATAATCTGTTCTGTTTCTTCCCATGTTGGCATTGCAATTCATCATGTTCTGACCAGATAGTGACTGCTGTTGTTGTTGTTGACCGGAGCCTCCATTGCTGTTTGCCATCTGTTGCCATATCTGGTGAATCATTTGTTGTTCCAATGTTTGGTTACCGCTACTACAGGAAGGTGGTTGTTGGTGGTATTGCTGAGTTGAGCTATTATTATAACTGGAGCTTGGCATTTGCCGCTGAGGAGACAGATGGGAAGAAACACCGCTTATAGATGGGCTATGCACAAAACCAGGCAACAAAGGACTAGTTCCTTGATAGCTCGGGGATGCACTCCGGTTTCTTGATGGCTCTTGTTGGATGGTGGTGTTGTTTTGGTCTGAATTCAGATGGTTTTGTTTCATGAGCATGGTCTGGTAATTGGTAAGCGCAAAGGCAGCGGCTTGTGCAGAGCCAGGAAGAGCACCTTGACCGGTCATATTGTTCATCGGTATGTTAATACCGGAATTTCGTAAGGCCATCAGTTTGTTGAGACTGTTCCTATCAGGTGGAAGTCCTCGAGCAGCAGTTGCTAGTTGCTCCATCTCCTGCATCTGCGATTTACCAGCCTTCATTCGATATGGATAGCTCTTCAAAGCCTCTGCAGATGTAAAAATGCAGCAAGCTTTTTATAAGCACAAAGAAATAGAAACACAAATGCGTTTTGATGAATCTCAGGGAAACTCTAAGGTTTATGTATTGACTTACCGATTGGACCCACTTTTTGGTCACGGCAGAAGTCAATCATATCTTTCATGCTGCTGACAACCTCAGAAATCTGTTAAAAAAAGAAGACAAGCAATGAGAAAGTGCAGAGAAATTAGGAAATTACTGACTTTAAGAAAGTAAGCAGAGAGATACCTGCAAACACCGAACATATCGTTTGGAGAAGCCCAAGTCATTGAGTGAATGTGACTCCAAGCTTTTTGCTAGTTGACGTCCAGCAGCCATGACCCTGGAGCAAAAGACTTAGCATCAGCACATAATATTTGTACTATCAAGCTAAATTAGCTTTTATCTTCTTTGCATCAGTGAATTTTTTTTACCTCATTACTCTAGAAAATGCAAGTAATAGTGAAATTGAACTGATTGAAAGAAATAATGATGAAAGAAAGGTAAAAACTATCTAGACTCATCGACTCACATATTGCTATTAGCTTGCAAATCCTGCTGATGAATCCCATCTGATCCACTTTGATCAATTGTGCTCTGACATTTCTCTGCAACCTGAAGTAGTTGGTTCACCTGCACGATCCCAAGGAAACAGACATTCCAAAGTCTTCAGGACCAGGTATTTCGAAGATACAAAGATTGTACAAACCATTAACGTTACCTGTGGAGCTACTAGGCGACGAGGAAGTAACTCTTCATGTCGGCGAGTACAGAACTCCCATGAGAGAATCTGAAAAAAAAGCAAAAGGATAAGCTAAATCACTCTAATACATAAATGATTGAAAGTAATTGGAATCAAAAGCTCTTTAAACCTTCAGCTCTTGGGAGAATATAATCCGAAGATGGCCTTCGCGAACAACACGGATCTGTTCATACACACTCTCCTGAACTGCTTTTGCGTACTCTAACACCATAATTCCAGAACCATATCTGCGTTCAGATGGTACGCCCAGATAAAGAAGCTCGTCAAGGACACCACTTGCAAATTTGATCTCGTTAAGCCTTGGCAGGACATCAAAAGTTGCTTCTGCAGAATTCATAAGAAAAAACTTACTAAGAGAAGATGTTTTGCTACCACAAACATTTATGACTTTTTCATCTTCTTCATCAGGGGATAAGTAGTAAACTAGAACTTACCAAATCCTCTTCCTGATTTAGAACCACAAAGATCACACTGCCATTCATCCTACAAATACCAAATATACAAATAACAAGAATAAGTAACCTATGTGCAACTCCACCGTAAGACAAGCATATGATAAGCTCAAATGATCAAGACAAAGAGAGGAGACAAACCGTGGCTGCCTGAGGAGAAACACCAAGTGCGCTATGCCCCACGTTATCATAATGAGAAAGACACCATCTTTTCTTTGCACGGGGAGAAAAATACTCCGTCACAAATTTCCTCCAGTAAACAATACTGCTCTCCTACAAAATCAGCAATGACACGACTGGTATCTGTCAAGAGCTTTTTCTAGAATACATATAAAAAACAAATAATTCTGAAGACTATGTGCACACTCACAGAAGGCCTTTGTCGCTGATGATATAAGTACTGCATCAATCTTCGAGCGCAGACGCTATTTTCATAAGGTCTTGGCCCACCGGTTAACTGCAGTTGCATTCCTTGTTGCAACTGTTGCTGTTGCTGATGATGCTGCTGCTGCAACTGTTGTTGTTGCTGCACTTGTTGCTGTTGCTGTAGCTGAACCCGTTGCAATGGTGGGAGGGACTGAAGATATTGTTGCTGCTGTTGCCTCAGCTTTTGTTGCTGAAGCAAAAGTTGAAACTGCGGGTTTTGGCCTTGTTGTTGTTGCTGCTGCTGCTGCTGCAACATATCCTGTCTCTGAAGCCACTGACGCAAAATCTGCTGCTGCAGAGCATCATCCTGCTTTGAATCCAACCTAGGTTTTTTCCTTGCTTGGCTCAAGTTGTTTGGGTCTTGAAAGAAGGATTCAGAAGCACGACGAGCCATAGAAAGCGGGATTTGATTAGTTTGTGATGTAGGCAGTGATGTAGCACTAGAGCCACCAAGCTGAACACTTGGATCATGCCGTTGTACCACAGTAGACCCATCAACAACTGAAGACCCAGAGATACTGATATTGTTTGAAGAGAAAGACATTGGAGACGCAGGCAAACGCATATAGGACTCATTATTGATGCTAGCACTACGCTGCAAATGAGGACCACCACCAGAAAGCCCTGAATTAGCATCAGTCACCATTGAACTAGCTCCAGCACTTGGACCAGGAGTTGAAACACTCATCATAACCGTAGGATTGTGCATATCCCCAGAAACCATACTAAGATTGTGATAGCCACCACCACCACCACCACCACCACATCCAGGTACAGAGTTAGATGAATTACCATAGGATGAAGTCAAGTGAGAGTTGATGAAACTTTGGGATTCATCATCTCCTTGAAAGAAAATACCAGAGGCTGAAGAAGCCATTAAAGGTAGGGTCTTCAAAGCCAAAAAAGTGTTTCTTCTTCTTCTTCCCCAATGCGACAACAAATGTCCCACCTTTTTTACTGCGGATACCTACAAGGACAAACAAAAATACATATTTCACCAGTTTTGATAAAATCAGATCAATAACATTGTCTTCTATCGAAAACCTAAACTCGAATCTGGTGTTCCATTAACATTGAACTTGACATCTGTAACCCTCAAAAATCAAAACCCTAATTTTTTTTTTTCTTTCTAAAGTTCGTTACTTTACATAAATTAACCGAGAAACTAACCAAATCCCACAACAAAAATAGTAGATTTAATCCCTTAATAATCTCAAAAAATCAGATACTTTAAAAGCAAACATAAAACTATATAAAATTACAAAAAGAAAATAATAAATTCAGAAGAGACCAAACATACCAAGAACTGTGAAGTGAAGAAGCTTCGATCAACATAGAACAAAAGCTGAAAACCACAACTAGCAGAAAAGAAAAAAACACCCAACTGAATCGAAACCAAAGACGAGGAAGAGAAATTAATAAAGTGAAATAGAGAAAACAAAAAAAAACAAAAGTTTTAAGCTTTGTAATATATATAAAAATTAAAAGCTTTTTTTTTTTAAGAATATAAATGGGAAAAAAATCCTGGAGAGAGCTGGAGGAGGAACAATGCACTTGACGCGCCTAGTTGAAATCGTAAAGAACTAAAATCTGACCGGACGAGTCGGTGCCCATCCACCGCCTTGTGGGTTTCTTGCAAGTGCTTTTTTTATTACCCGTTAGTGAATACCGACACGTGTCGGATACATCGTAACAAGTATCGTTTGATCGATTGACTGCGTGGCGTAATCGTGACCCTATACCGATAAAGTTAACTGTATTTTTGGATCGTCCGATTAGAGAAGGGATCGTGTGCGACGCGTGTAGGATTGACCAAAATTATACTACTAATTTGTTTTTTTTTTTTTTGGGGGTGATAAACTGTACCAATGATTGCAGCTGTAAATGAGTGGGCTACGACAAATATCCCCTTTTGTTTTGCATGATTACTTATTGACCCCAATATTACTCACTTTGCCAATTCAACCCACACAAACTATAAGATCAAATGATGGAGCTGAGACCCATAAACAATCAAGATTGTTCAGTGGTTTCACTAACCATAAATGATAAATCTTAGCTCATTGAGAGCCCAAAATAAACACTAAATTAGGCTTTTTCAATCACACACCTTACCAAACTAAAAACATAAGCCCTAAATTAGGTTCTTGCGAGAGTACTTTACCTACAACAGAACAGAAGATAAAAGAATCTTGCGAAAGAGAACAAAATAACTTGAATTCAGGTAAAAAGAAAAAAAATCATAAGCCCATTTCTATACCCATTATTAGGCCCATTAATAAACTACCAGAAAATACAGTAGTTTACAACAAAAAAAACTCTCTGCTCTCCAACAGTGGAAAGCACTGTTATGGAACAGTCTTTTGATGTCAAAACCCAACCGTGTCTCTCTGTCTAAAGCACTAACTTGTTTCGTGTGGACGTCCGTATCTTATCAGGTCGAAAACTTAGCAAGAAGACACACCACACCGACGATATATAACTCGAGACAATTTGGATCTGCGAGAAGACAGAGAGAGATTTATTACAGTTTGCAGAGTATTTTGTCGGAGTTAAAAAGCGATGACGTGTAACGCAAGTTCCTTTATTCAATAGATGACTTGTAATAAGTTGTAACTTATAAATGTAGAACACGAGTTTATAATAACAGAACAGAGATGATAAATGTAGGGGATATAAATAGCGTCATTATTTATCATGAGAAATAAATATTGTGGGGGGATACAACATAAAGTGGTAAATATTATTATATAATTACTCCCTCCGTTTCAAAATATAGGATGTTTTGGAGATATTTTTTGTTTCATAATATAGGATGCTTTAAAATTTCAATGCAACTTTTATTTTAATTTAATATTTTATATTATGCAGTATTGTTTCTGATTGGTTGAACTTGTTAAAAGTAAAAACTTCTTAATTTACGTGTTTTGCTTAAAACATCTTATATTTTGAAACGGAAGGAGTAGTTATGACTGACTGATAATGAGACATAACAACAATCACATTAGCTGTCACTCTTTTTTTTTTTTAATGATTCTTTTTTATGTTCTACTTCATCCACGAGTTCTGTGTAGAAACGGAAATATTAATTTATTAAAAAACAAAGAAAGTATATTTATTTTTGTTGAGACGTTTCTTTATTATTCTTCTTCTTGATCGTGTTCAGACATCAAAGTTCATCTCATCATTTCTCTCTTCTCTCTTTTACCCCTAAAAGAAATATGATGAAAATGCAAATTGGAACAACGGGGAAGACTTCCAGCGGCGACGGTGAATTAGAGCTCCGACCTGGAGGAATGGTTGTACAGAAACGAACGGATCAAAGCTCCAACGTGTCACGTGTTATTCGGGTTCGGGTCAAATACGGGTCGGTTCACCACGAGATCAGTATCAACTCTCAATCTAGTTTTGGTACACAACACAAAATAACAATTTATTACTATCTCATATGCTCTGTTCTTTTTTTTTTTCTCTCTTCTGAATTTGATTGTTTCTTTTTTTTTTTTTTTTGAATTATAAATGGATAGGAGAGTTAAAGAAGAAATTATCTAGTGCGACAGGAGTTCATCATCAAGACATGAAGATAATATACAAAGACAAAGAAAGAGATTCAAAGATGTTTCTTGATCTTTCCGGTGTTAAAGATCGTTCCAAACTTGTTCTCAAAGATGATCCGATTTCTCAGGAGAAACGTCTCCTCGAGTTGAGGAAAATCTCACTCCATAACAAATCTACTAGAGCAATCTCCGACATTACCTTCCAAGTCCAAAAACTCGCCGGCCAAGTATAAATTTCTAATTCTTCGTTCAGCTAATTAACACTTTCTTGTTTAGTCTAGTAAATTGAAGTTTAGAATATATTTGTTTTTAATTTTATTTTATTTTATTTTTGGATTTTAGCTGTCGGCGTTTGATACAGTGATTGGTAAAGGAGGAAACGTTGAAGAGAAGAATCTGGAGGATTTGATGGACATGTTGATGAATCAACTGGTTAAACTCGATTCTATCTCAGGAGATGGTGACTTTAAATTGAAGAAGAAGATACAGGTTACTTAAACTTTAAGATCTTTTCTTTGTAGTTCATAATGACTTAGTGTTACTAATCAAACTTAGAAATTCTATGGAATGACATAACTCTTATTATAGTTATGCTTATAAGTTACCAATCATAACCATAAAGTCTTGTTATTTAATTTTTTTGAAGTCGAATTACCAAACACTATTTTCTAATGATTGGATTTGAAAATGTTGGAAGGAGGAAAGATTACAGAAGTATGTTGAGGCACTCGACTTGTTGAAGATCAAAAACTCCACACAACCGCAACCGCAACCGCAAATGCAGCCAAAACCACAAACACAACCGCGATACAAGGAACAGGATTTGCTGACATTTGATGAGCAACTGCCAAGGAAACTGACGGCCTCCTCATCAAGTCCTTCGGTGATCATAACTACGAGATGGGAAACCTTTGATTCCCATTCTACTTCCGCGGCCACGCCACAAACAGTTAAACCGGTTCAACCAAATCACAAATGGGAATTATTCAACTAAGATACACATATATATATATAAACACTATACTTTACATATTAAATATTTTGCTCCCCGATTTCTTGTAACACATGTGTGTCTAGTTGTGATTAGTCTTTTCGGTTACATTATCTAATTTTGTTGTCGTGTATTGCTTATGCTATATATCAAGAGAGCTTCAACGAATACTGATTATTATCATAATCGTGTATATAACTATATATATATATATATATATATATGTTTTCTGTATCTTCATGATTTTCGTTAAACTCATCATTTTTATTGATAATATGGAGAATCGCATACATTAAAACTAGTGTTGAACAATAATGAGCTTATGAACTGCCACACCCATATATAGTAGAGTAGTAAAGTAGTCACTGTAGTGTAGTCGGTAGTGGTGGTGTAACAACGACTGCTCAGATGCGAAAAGATCCATAGCAGTTCAAGAATATAGGGAATATATAGGGACAAACCATAAATTTCCAAGCAGTCGTTGTAAACCTGATGTAGGGAAAAATAATAATATTGCTCATATATAGTTTCTAATTTCGTCCCTTTATTTCTGAAGTCTGAATGGTTTTTGGTAGCTTTTGGCAAACGTTTTTTTTCGTATACCAACAAATTTAAGACTACACAAACGGTTCCGAACGACAGAACAAAGCCTACAAATGATAATTTTATAAAATAAATCCTAAAAAATTACAGATTAATTAAAACAATCGGCTTTAGTATTAAAATGGATTACAAAAACGGAGACGAATTAAAATAAAAAATAAAAAGAGTATTAAAAATTTTGAGGCGATTAGCTAGACTCCTGCATTAGAAGCTTGTGTTTAAAATGTGAAGAGCCGAACTTCCTTACATGTACCAAAGTATAAACTATTCTTAATTATACTATTCTAACTTCTAAGCATAGATCTACAACTACACTCAAAATATATAATCTATTAACTTCATAAAACAGCATCCAAATTAAATATGACGATAAAAAAAAAACCAGAATATAAATATAATGTCAAAATTAAACCAAAACAAATATCCAAAATTTAAATATAATCTCAATCCAGAACAAATATCCCAAATTTAAATAGTCTTAAACCAAAACAATATCCGAAATTTAAATATAGTCTTAAAGAGCGACATAACCAAAGTTATCAGATATTAATCAGATACTTTTATTGAAAGCGAAATAGAGAGGGCCTCTTTTAGAACAAGTCATCAATATCGATCATTAAGTTCATGCTGTCTCCTCCGGTCGTCCAATCCTATATCAGAAAACATAATCACAAACCAGTCAGTTAATTTGATATGAGAAGTTGGAATGTAGTTCACATGTGACATTCCTAAACTACAAATATAAAAATACGAATAAGGTAATTAGTTTTTTTTTCCCCTTGAAAGTGTACATGATGTAGATTTCAATAAAATTCGAAAAGATCTATAACCAAAATTTTATTTGAAACAAATGAGGAGGTTCAAAAGGGTTTGAAGCATTTTACCAGATCGATTGGTGTCAATGGAGCTTCCGGCAAATGTGCAACTCCTTGTTCCTATGCAATTTAATGTTTATATATCAATTATTTGTCATGTCATTTCACATGAAAATAAATCAAAATATAAAAGATATTTATAGTTACCAGATTGAGAGTGCTTATGTCGGGAGTAGGACTAGGAGGAATACGCATCTCCGAACTAGCAGCGATAGAGTTCAATGTTGATTCATGGCTACTTTGTTCCTATGCAATTAATGTTCAAATATCAAATTATTTGTCACGTTAATAGTTTGCATGAAAGTGATTCAAGGAAAAATTATATTCATAGTTACCTGATTGATAGCGTTCATATCTGGAGTAGGAAGATACATCTCCGAATTAACAGCTAGATAGTTCAATGCTTGTTCATTCCTACTTTGTTCCTCCTATGGATGCAATAATTGATTAAATATCAATGGTTACTCTGAGTAACTTACTCGTCATTGTAAGGTAAAAAATTATAAGATATATATAGTTACCTGGGTTATTGCGTTCATGCCGGGATTAGGAATGTACATTCTCGAATTAGCATCGACAGAGTTGAATGTTTTCTCAGTAGGGTTGTCATTCACCTAAATCATAGATTATGTATGATTATTCATAAATTTTCTCTCCATATAGATATAGAATTAATGTACGTACAGTTATATATGCTACTAAAAAGAAAGGTTAAAAATAAAGATGACTTACGTTACCAAAGTTCCAGTTGCTCCTTTCAAAAAGAACATTGTTGGCGAATTCAGGATATCCAGCATTCACTTGACCTTGATGCTGCTTAATTAAATCATCACATATATCACTACATATATCACTATATATTAATTAATTTTAAAAGTTATATATACATGACTTACATTAACAAAGCTCCCATTACCAAATGCATTTTGAAGAACACCATTGGCCAATTCATAATTTCCAACATTCACTTGACTTTGATACTGAAAGCGCAAATCATCACATATATATAGTATATGATACTAAGAGTAAAATATATAAATATGACTTACGTTATTAAAGCTCCAATTGTTAATTGCATTTCCTTCAAGAAGAATATCGTTGGACATTCCAAAATTTCCAGCACTCACTTGACCCTGATGCTGTTCGAATCATCATATATAAATCCCACACTATATATATAATATATATGCTACTTTTAAAGAAAGTAATAGTATAAACATGGCTTACGTTATCATAGCTCCAGTTATTATTAATCACATTCTCTCCAAGAGCAATACCATTGGGCAAATTAGGGTTTCCAGCACTCACTTGACCTTGATGCTGCTTATAAATCACATTATAAATCACATTATAAATCACATATAAATCACATATTTATGCCATTAGAAAGAAAGAAAAAGGTTTATAATTAATTATGACGACTTACGTAATTATTAAAGCTCCAATGATTAATAGCATTCCCTTCCAGAAGAACATTGTTGAACAGTTCAGGATTTCCAGCACCCACTTGATCTTGATGCTGGTCAAATAATCACATATATAAATACCACTAATAATAAGTAATATAGACATGGCTTATGTTATTAAATCTCCAACTAATTATTAAGTGCATTGCTTTCAACTTGACCTTGATGCTGCATACATCATCTCATATAAAACGGCTTATATATTGGTAGTAAAAGAAAGTAACACAAACATGACTTACGTTATTGACGTTCCAATTATCAATTGCATTCTTTTCCAGAAGAACATTATTGGACAATTCAGGATTTCCAGCACCCAATTGACCTTGATACTGCCCAAACCATCACATAAAATCACATATATATGCTACTAAAAGAAAGTAATATAATCATGGCTTACGTTATCAAAGCTACAATTATTAATCACATACTTTTCAACAAAAATATCGTTCAATTTAGAATTTTCAGCACTCACTTGATCACCATATTGCTGGTCAAAATAATCACATATTTATGCCAGTAGATAAAAGGAATATAAACATGACTTACGTTATTAAAGCTCCAGTTATTCATTGTAAACTTCTGAAGAAGAGCAGTGTTGGACAGTTCATGATTTGGAGGACTCACTTGACCGCGATACTGGTCAAATAATCACATATGAATCACACATATATATATACCACTAAAATACTATAAAAAAGAAACATAAAATAGAGTAATATAAAAATTGACTTACATTATCATCAATATTACTCCAATTCTTAATTATATTCTCAAGAAGAGCATTGTTGGACGATTCAGAATCTCCAACACCCACTTGCACTTGATGCTGCTCAAATCATCGCATATGAATCACACACACTCATATAGTCATATGTATACATATATATAGTTATATACTATTTTAAAAAAAATATAAAATCATGCACTTACGTGATCAAATTTCGAATAGCTAGTTGCACTTCCTTCAGGAACATCGTTGGAGAATCCAGAGTTTCTAGCACTCACTTGACCTTTATGCTACTCAAATCATCACATATAAATATCACAACATTAGCTTCATTTATGTAAAATAATAATATTAAAGAAGGTTAAATTAGTTAATGCGGTTATAAGTTACTCTACCTGATTCTGATCAAACTGGGAGTTAACTGTATTGCCAATGTCATCATTGCACACGCTCAGATTCTCTAGTACAGGTATCAGACCATTCAGTTGCGCATTCAAATTTCTTTGTACCCGATCCTCGCTGGCAAAGAAGGATGACAATGGGGAAGAAAGCCTCGAAGTTAAACTTCCATGGCTCGTCATGTTATTGTTCATTGTGCCCACATTTTCACCAAGAGAGCCATTAAATTTTGCTCCACCAAGTCCAGTCAAATCTATATATTCATTTGTATTGAACCCAGCGTTGTAACCATCATTTCTAGAAGCCCAAGCCCTCATTTGTGCAAGCAAATTGCTCGATGTCTGACCACCGTTGGATAAGGACGTTCCAAATGTAGAAGGAAGAATCGGAGTTGATATTCCATGGTGACTCATATTGTTGTTATTGACATCCAAGTTCATGGCAGCCAAGCTTTCACCAAGAGAGCCATAAGCATTACCATCAACTCGGCCGGCTCCATCAGCTCCAAGTAGACTACCATTTGCATCTACATTGATCCCAGCGTAGTTGCTTCGCATACCCAAAGAACCATTTGGTGTACCACCATATTGTCCAAGCCCAGGAACTCGAGACACTTGAGGTGTTGCCGAAAAGCTTCTCATTTCGTTGTTCAAAGGCAACACGCCACTAGGATATCCGCGACCTCCTCCCACAGGCAACAAGTTGGATCTGGTTGGTTGCATCATGTAGTTTCTGGAGGCACTCTTGTTCAGAATAAGGCTCGACTGACCAACACCATGGCCGAGCTGGGATTGAAACAGATCCTCCAAGTTCAGTTCTGTGCATCTGTAGGAGTCTTCTAGGTTAAGTAAACCGGATGATGCAGAGATGGTGAGTTTCCTATTAATTATTTTTGCCATTTGGGCTCTTTTGGCCTTTTGCCTAAGCTTTTTCAAGTGTTTTCTGTACTTCTGTACAACGTAAACAACTCCAACGTTAGTCATATCTTTTATGCTGATATAAGATATTACGTCCAACAAATAGCATGCATTGATTATGTTCTTTGAAATATGATTAAATGGCATATATAGATGGTTATGACTTTAAGCAACGTTATAGAAGATCGAACCTGCAAGTGGCTGGCAATGTGAGTTCTTGTTAAGCCTTTCACGTTCATGAATTCTTGGATCGTCTTGGGCATAGCCTCTACAAAATGATATCAATCACCAAGCAAAAGATAGATCATTAGTTTGGGTATATGTCCCAATAATTTGACATATGAAAAGTAAAATAAATTATGAAGCATGCTCGATAGAACGACCTGAAACTTCCTAACTTCTTAATATATCTTAACGTATTTAATCTACCTTAAAATTAATTAAAGATCAAAACTTAAAACTACACTTGATAAATGTAATAATGTTGCCATACATTTTTCATATGAATAACCAGCTAAAAATATAGAACAAACAATGTAAGTATATATATATATATATATCGACATTAATAATATGTCGTTACTATATTTTAATTTGGCTGAGCGATTTTAATATCATTCTCTTCAAAGTACTGGTTCTTTATTTGCAAAATCACTGATATTTAAAAAAAAAAAAACTTTTGCAAGTTAGGGCTGACGCATTTCATTGTAATTTTTTATTTACTGGATAAGTTAAAACCGACACATTGGACAAGACCACCAAAATTTTTTCTTAAATGTAACTATGATACTAGTTATGATCCAGTTTCTCAAAATGCGAAAAGCGGATGGATTTTGTGTAATGAACACGGTGTTTCCAATGGCTGGGGATCAACAGACACAGGCCATGCATCATCACCAATGGAAGCTGAGGGGAAGGCACTATTAACATCTATGCAGCAAACTTGGATATGAGGGATAACAAAGGTTGTTTTTGAGGGTGATTGCGAAGTACTAACAAAGATGCGAATAAAGCAATATACATTGTTTCCATTGATGGAGTTTATCAGGATTTACTACATTGGTTAAAAATGTTTAAGGAAGTCATTTTTGTGTACACCCCAAGGGCTTGTAACAACACAGCTCATGTTTTAGCAAGATTAGGATGCACCTTTAAATCTTTTTATTCTTTCTGTTTTCAACCTCCTGTTTGGTTATCACAAACTTTATGTAACGATTACAATCTTTCATTAATATAATTCTCTTTTGACGAAAACAAAAAAAGGATAAGTTAAAATTAAGAACCGACAAATAACTCAGTCTAAAAATTTATTGAGTTATACGTCAGCCCTATATAACCAAAAAAAAAACAAACTAAATCCATGAATGTTTAATGGTTTTAAGTGGATTTTAGATTATAGTTTTTGATTTTTAGATTTTGGATTTAGGTTTTTAGTTTTTAGATTTTGCAAAAAGAAAAAGAAAAAAACTAAACAGAAAAAAATAATAATATTAATCTCATTTGAGAATAATGAAAAACACAAAAAATTTGGTTTTTGGATTCTTAATGAAGAAAATTGGTGAAAAAACCAAAAAACAGATTCCATATTTTTAAGAGAATCTATTTTGACAAAAATTTTGATTGTGTAAAATATGAGTTTTGAGAAGCTAAATCCAAAATCCACAGTTCTAAAAACTATAAACAATCAAGACCTAAAATTTTTATATATCTATATATACGTCGATATATCATGGCCTAAAAATTATAACACAGCATTCGATCCTTTAAATCTTATGGCATCTCAATGTGTAATAAAACATATAACCTAAAAACATTTGAAACTAATACCTTTTGCAAATAAGATATTTGTTTAAATGAAAACAAACACGACGAACACCCAGCCCTAACTTAATAATTAACTCAAGCAAATAACAAAATCCATATTAACGATAGACTTCAATTCTAATAAACTGATGTTAGATTCTTTATTCATCGTTTAGTAGGTAAAGAGAACTTTTGATACTTACTGCGTAGACCAAGGTGGTCAATGGCTTCCAGAAATTTTTGTTGAAGCTCATTTTCCCATCTGAGCTTAGCTTTCTTTGGAGCCCGTCCCCGAGAATTGCCACCATCTGAACTGACGGCTATCATCCCGTTTTGATTTGAATCATCAGCTGAATTGGTTCCTCCTATATATATATGTAGATTTGGATTATTGTATCAAGACACATCATAAAATTCTCATTAGTGGAAACAAGGCTAAACAATAAGGTTGTTAATTCATCGGTCACATAATTAAATTTACCGTTCATTTTGTCACTAAGAGCTTGGACTGTTACCACACAACGTTGAGGTCACGTGAAACAAAATAGCTCCACTGGATCGGACAATAGAGCTTTGTCCCCACCCAAATCTTTTGTTCTTGTCCGCGGATATCACTGTATTATAATCATATAAAAAATCATTAGCATCATCAAATTAAGGATCTGAAGAACACTGCATTAAGAAATCTTTTGTTCTAGTGCTATCTTTCTTCTTCTACACTGACCTGAAAATTTTTCTTGCTTGAGTAGTAGATTTTCTTGTCTCACTATGTTCTTATATATATGATATTATACTGTTAAGTGCAATAGCTTAGCTGTATATTACCTGTATTATTCTATTCAACATTTTATTATTTCAAAAATAGAAAATGAAAATGAGAAATTCTTGTTTCCTTTTGAATATTACCCATTTTATTACAGGCAGGTCCACTTTATAAATGAAAAAAAATATAATCCCATTTGTGCTATGAAAATATCCCTAAATTGTTAAAATGCACAGCTAATTTTTAACAACTAAGATTTACAAAAAATTATAAAATAATCACAAGCAAAATTAGTGGTTTATACATGATAACAAGATTAATTGAAAATCTGTGCGACCAATAGTAATCCTGTTTTCTTTATCATCACTTATCACTTATCCTTTTATTACAAGGAAAAATTTGTTTTGACAGCCAATTCGCAGTATTAAATAATAATAATTACATATATAGCATTTTTCAATTACTTTTTTTTTTTGAAAGCCAAAAGTAGAATAAAAAAATAATCAAAAAGAGGAAACATGCACTTTCCAAATAACAGACACATCCCAAATTTTTAATCAATTATCTTTTTTTTTTTTTTTAAGGTGAACAAACCAGCAGGCATATGATACTGTCTACAACGTCTATGTTGTTAGGTTGTTACATTGACCTCTAAGCGTAGTTGAGACATGCTAATCGGTGATTATATCACATATATGTTGTTGCATTATTGACCTCTAAAGGTCAATAACCAAGCATATATATGACGATGATAATCGGTGATTACAACTTCTAGGTTGTTGCATTGAAGCGTAGTTTTGGAACCTCTAAAATCAAGACCGACTTTGAACTAATTGGTCCATAGTTATATAGTTTATATACACAATACATATATTAAACATTTGAACTAATTGTAAGTCTATCCATAAGTATATGGAGAAAAAAAAAGAAACAGATAAAAATATAATAAAACATGTTTTTTTTTCTTTTTTACAATGAGAAAATTGAAAAGGATTTTTTTTTTTGTGAATCAAAGAGCGGGAAAATGAAACTGGTGATCCTAAAGGTCGATTCCTCTCTCGACGGTAAAACTCTCCGGCCGACGAGCCTAGAGAGCAAAAACAAAACACAAAAAAAAAAAAAGAAAACAGGAAAATATAAAAGAGGAAGACCCTAAAAAGCGAAAGCAAATTCACCACAGAAGAACCAAACAGCATTGCTTGCTTCTTCTGCAAAAACACACCCTAAAACAACTTCTGGACACCGGAGAAACTCGCCGGAAAAATAAAAGATAAAAAAAAAGAGACTTTTGGTTGAAACCATTCACTTGGATTTCTTGAGATGAACGGTGGTTCTGAAAACAGCATCATCGCAGACAAAACTCCACCAAAGGTAAGAGAGAGGGATCCCTGCAGCGCGCCAAAGAGCGTGAGCATCTATGTAGCCTTTGTACGGTGGGAAATCTAGCATTCTTAGGCACATTGTGAGTATGCTCAACACTAAGAAAGATCTTAGCTTCCACTTTGATGGATGTGACGTTAAAGCAGCCCATATCCCCCACACTACTATCTCTATTCCTCCAATCCCGAATATAACTTTCCTGTGAAGCCCTGTTAACATTATAGAGTGAGATGCATTTGAAGAAACCAACGTTTAGTTTCAACATCCCTAAGAAAAGATCATACCTTCGTCGAGGTTGTAGAAATTGAGGTAGAGGATATGAGTAGCTGCAACAGCGAGAATAGGTGCAGTAACCATGATCTTGACAGATTGATCGTGAATACTGAAAGACCGGAGTGTTGCTAGAATGAGAGTAAATGCGGCTAATACAGTAGCTGAAGAGTAATCTAGCCTCTCTGTCAGTTCAACATCTCTATATATAGAAAGCAACAAAGATATAAATAAAGAGATATGACAATATTGTGTATAGATATTGGATATGTTATAGTTACCTGCTATGACAAATACCACTCCAGAAGAGTGAATTCATAACGATGATGGCATAGATATGCATCAATCCGTTGTACTCGTAGTAAGTTTTTCTATTTGGCTGGAGAGGCAGTTTATAGTAAACGAGGATGAAATATGAGACCCATCCTTGGAACTGCATAGCAAGGTCTAGAGCAGAGAAAGCAACAGAGACAGGTTCCTGAAAGATAGATATACATAGAGATATCAGGTGCTGAAGTGAAGGGGTTTGTTGAAATATACAGAATTGCAAAAAAGAAGACGAGTTACCTGAATTCCATAGACATGTTTGAGTGGCCATTTGCCGAAATACTTGGTAGGTCTCTCCCCATTTCTTCTTCTTTCTTCTTCTCTTGTCATCATGCATTCGTACTGACAATCACTTTGGCAATCCCATTGTTTCCATCTCAGGTAAAGTGGCTCTTGCATGTACCATGGACCGTCAATGACTTTTCCATCAGCTGAGAATTTACAGTTCTGGAAGCAAGTATCCCCCACACATCCTGTTTTCTGACATTGCTCAACACATGACCTGTAAACCAAAACCAATCAGCATATTAATCACTGGTTTGTTCTTTAAACTGAATAAAAGCCACAAGGATAAAGCAGCATCTTTGATCCAAACAGAGAGTACACCAACACCAAAAGTAAACAACAGAGAGACAGGGAGAAAGACAAGCTTCCACTAAGTTGATAAAAGAACACCAAACTCGTTAAAACCACTTGCAGCGACACAAGTCACTTTTCTAGTATCTTTGGCTTTTATAATCTATCCAACAAAAGCAAAATGACCCTACAGTTAAAATGAAAGGGCTTGTGGAAACACACAAAGATCTCATCTCTCTAACGTGTCCCAACTCTCACCCACAAGACTTTGGAAAGAAAAAGAAAAAAAGATTTGGGAAAAGTCAACCAACAGAGTTGATAGTTTTAGTTTGTAAGCTCATAGTTAAGCCCTTCCCCACCACTTCCTCCTCCTAATCACTTCCATTGTTTGTGGCTCTAATTACCAACCAAAACCTGTGAAACTCATCCATAACCTTTAACAAGGAAAATAAAAACATGTACTTGCATCCTAAAAGGAACAAACTTTAGTAATAAAACCAAGAGTTCCAATGCAATCAATGAATATCTTAACGGTCGACTCTGACAGTAATTAAAAACATAAGAGTGTATCAATGCAATCAATGAATGTAAATTAGATTCGTTCCGTTAGCGATAACAAGAAAAACTAATTAAGATATATACTAAAAAGATTGTATCTTTAAACATCTCCAACTGATATGAAAACAGAGGAGAGTTCTGAATTGGAAACAAAATCTGATCTAAGAAAAAAAAGAAAAAAAGAAGAAGACTTTATTAATATTACTTGTAAAGAGGATCAGAATCTCCGTCACTAGCTTCAAGTGCTGAGACAAGACATAACGAGACCACAACGATAAGCAGAACCCTTCGCGCCATCCGATTTACCCCAAGAAGCGGGACAAAGAAGAAAGAGAGACTAGAGAGTAACAGAGAAGAGGAAACGAAAGAGGAATAAAGAAAAGCTTAAAACTGTTTTGTTATCTAGAGGAGGAGAGGAGTGAGTAAGTCGGTGGGGATGATCGGAGTAAATTGAATAGGTTTCGTTCGGTGTGGCAGTTTCTTCTTGTCCATCAAATCGCGGAGACAGGTGGATACTTCATAGAGAGAACAAGAGAGAGAGAGAGAGAGAGAGAGATCTCGCTGCGGCAAAAGAGAGAGAGAGAGAGAACCCGTGAAGGAGGAAGAAGAGAAGCGCGTGGCGAAAGAGAGAGAGACGCGTGTGAAGAGCAGTGCCTTCACAGACGTCGATTCACCCTCACTTGTGTGTGTTTCTTTTCTTGTCTTCTTTTTTTACTTATTTATTTATTTGTGTAGACTTTTTTTTTTTCAGATATTTTATTTTATTCATATATATGGGTCACACTCACACCAACATTTTTAGCTGTGAGCTATCTACTGTAATTTTAATGGTAAACTAACCCGTACTAGAGCACGGGTTGAAATTCCTTTTATTTATATCGTAATTTTATATACCAGATAATTTATATGATTGTGTTTAAAAGTTTTTTTGGATAAAACATTATGCAATAAAATCATATGCTAAATATGATGGCTTAAAAAAGACACATATCTGGTAAGTTATATACTGTTAATGATTCTAGCACGGGTTGAAATTCTTTTTATTTATATTATAATTTTAGAATAAAATACGATCCTGAAGATCACGATTAATGCTAGATTAGTACCTTAAAAACTTTTAAAATCAATCATATAAATTATATTTTATTCTAAAATTATAATATAAATAAAAGGAATTTTAACCCGTGTTCTAATACGGGTCTTAATATAGCATTAAGGTTTAATTTTTAATTTTTGAATGCGATCCCAAAGATCACTATTAATATTGTAAAATTAGCAAAATTTGATATCTTTTATGATTGAAAGTAAATTTTTATCCCTTTAATAACTTTTTTATTGATGTGGTTTATCAATAAAATTTGTGAAAAATAAATTGGTAATATTGTGATTTTCTAGATGTTTGGACCCATATACATGTGATCTTCCGAAAATAAAGTTTGGAATATTCATGAACTATCAATTTGGAATATCCCATTTAAAATTTTTGGTTACAATTAAGGTTTTATTTGTTATAATTAATAATGGATTAATTTATAACTTATGTATAATCTATTTGTAACCATTTCTTAAAATTATAAAGTCTACCAAAACAATGTTGTGTACTTCCCTTTTATTATAAAGGAGATATCGTATCAATCCAGATAATCAAAATCAATATCATCAAATCACACACTAAGCATATATGCTTTTCTCATATGTGACATATTATTGAAGAAAACTAGTCGACCAAGTCAAGTTTCTCTCGGCATTATTTATATCCACCAAAATCACTTTGCATTCAGTTTATTGAAATGTTCTTTTACCCAATGTGAATCTATATAATTCATATGATGATGGTAACTTTGAAATCTAAATTTTTTTTATCTAATAGTCATTCATCATCACTAGTAAATTAATTTTCAAGAAGTCTTAGGAATTTTCAAGAATGCTTATTGGCACTGAACTTGGATAAAGTTCTTTTTGTTACGGATTGCTCGGATCTCCTGCTAATGACGTCTAATATCGAAGATTGGCCAATTTTTTCTTCGGAACTGAAGGATTTTACTCATTTCAGAGATAAATTTGCTAGTTTTAGTATTAGATTCATTCCCCGAGAGGAAAATATCTGCGCTGATAAACTTGCGAAATGTGCAAGAGCACGTGGTTTCTGTTTTTCCCATATAAGCTCGTCGGTATCTAACTGGCTCTCTCTCGAAGAGAGTCACCTTCCGATAACTTAATATATAGGATTTGTTCGGAAAAAAAAAAAAAAAAAAAAACTTCTGTTACTTTCTTTAGTTGACAAAAGTGTTTTTTAATCTTTCAAGAATTCTTAGGAATTAGTCTTAGGTTTAGACTTTAGATTCTAAATAAGAAGAAAACGAATCAAATAACTCTCTAGTTTAACGTGAAACCAAATAAAAATACGTGCGTTGGGCGAATACATTGACAACACGATGATTTCACCAGCCTCACGTTTCAAGTCTTGCGCGTGTGAATGTGAGAACTGGTCCCCAAAATTTTGGGAGGAAATTTCCTATCGATGAACTGCCCTTTGTTTTTCTTGTACTACTAGTTATTAGTATTACTTATGTACTAGTTAAACTGTCCTTTAAATAACTACACCAGTCAAGTATCTTTTTAAGCATCGATCGACTGATACGAAACAGTACACACACATACAAAAACCATTATTATCATTTGTAGTTTATTGATTACAACAATCCTACAACTATAGTAGTAGTAGAAGAGAATGAAATCTTTTCTTGAAACGTAGTAAAAGAAGATCAAACGCAATGATATTATAGTTGCACGTGGTAATTAGTGTTTGGCCAGAGAGTTTTTTTGATTTCTGAGTACGAGGAAGATTTTATTCCATTTTCCCAAACTCATAGTATCTTTTTCTTAACTAAATCTACACATGAGTAATTCTTTAATTTATTCAACCAATTTTATGTGCGTAAAACACGGCAACCAAGTTGAATGGAACCCTGAAGGCAAATTTGCAAGAAGAAG
Source organism: Camelina hispida (assembly GCA_023657505.1). Classification (NCBI taxonomy): domain Eukaryota; kingdom Viridiplantae; phylum Streptophyta; class Magnoliopsida; order Brassicales; family Brassicaceae; genus Camelina; species Camelina hispida. The sequence continues at coordinate 31,556,659 of CP094636.1, read as the reverse complement.
AAGAAGAAAGAAACAAAAAAAAATACAATAGTAATGGTAATGATCTGATGATGCTTTTCTACAGTATGAAAGAAGGGACAAAATAATCTCAAATATAACTTTTTGTTGATAACTAACATAAAAAAATTAAAAAAAAAAAACACTAATTGTTTTCTGGAATAAGTCATATCGAACTTTTTCATGACAAGTCATGTACAGTACAGTATTCAATCAAATTTTTCAAACAAAAGTAGTATCATCAACTACAAGGTCGGTCAGATAAAATCACGAAGATAATATATTTTTGGTACATCACATTTCCACAAACGAACAAGTGTTAAAGATATGTGTCAATCGCATTCACTTCTTCAAGCTGTGTAATTTGTTTTTCTTTTTCCATGCTCAGGCCCATCATTTCTCCTTTTTTTTTTTTTTCCCTAGGGGTAGTGTCAACCATTACAATTTTAGGATGTAAATGGTTGCACCGCGCCAAACTGCTGCGGATTGGATTTTTTTTAATTTACAACATTTCAACAAATAATATAGTTCAAATAAAGAAATCAAATAGTAAACCAATTATGAATGATGAATTTATGACTTAAAGTGTGAACTTATGTCAATGACTTGATATGTGTTGAGTTTATGAGTTTATGATGAACCTTTAGTAAATTTTTGTTCAATATGCACACAATGGACAGACCAATTGGTCATGGTCTTATTTGGTTTGAACATATTTGGACACTATTTGGCTAACCATAAATGACTATAAAATGTATGTCAAATCATCCCTACAGTGTCACGCAACCATTACAATTTAATGTATTCAATTCTTCCACAATCATCTAAAACATACTAATAGTACAAGTTTGTAACAAAAACTTAATCAACTTTTTTACTACAAAACACATAACAAATTAAAGCTTATCATCAAGATCAAGATCAAGAATCAGAGACTGAAATAACAGCTTGTAGATCAGCGAGACACTCCTCCGGAAGAGATAGGAACGTGTTCATAAACCAATCGTCGACGGTCTCAACTTTAGCCACGCCTACGAGTCTACACTTCCCTTCTTTATCCATTCTCTCCCCTCTCCCACTCTTCCTCTCTCCTCTCGACTCCTCCGTCGTCAACACCGTTTTCACCACCAACGCTGGTGCTCTGTATATCCCTCCTCCCGCCGTGAAAAAGAACTTCGCCGTGAACTCCAGTTCCACCTTTCATATCAAACGAATCCAACCCATGTCAAAAGTTCAAAACAGAGGATTTCTAAAAACAGAGGATTTAGAAGAACAGAGGATTTTGTTACCTTTCCGGATTGAGGTTCGATAGTTCCTTGGAAAACCTCAGGTGAGATATCGATTTTTAGAAACGGTGGCAGTGGAAAGCCGAGAAATTTCGTGGTTTGGCTAGTGAGAGGAGGGATATAGAGAGTAGCCACATTGAAACAAACAGACAATAGTCCAGAGTTGGATGCTCTGTTTTCGTCGATCTTTTGAGCAGTTCCGGTGCCGGAGCCGTCTTGAGGGGAGTATTCGAAATCGGGATATCTGGAGATGCCAAGCTTACCTGTTCCAACGGTTTTGAAGCTGACACTGTAGAGATGATTGGGGAGCTGTGTTGTTGTTGTGTTGGGTTTTGGGTTTAGTGAATTCGAAATCACAAGTTTGATTTGGTTTTGGGATTTGTGGTTAATGTATCTTCTTGGGGATTTGTAGATTGTTGTTGTTGTTAATGGGTTTATTTTCGTTGAAGCCATGTCTCTCACTCACTACTACTATTAACACTTACTTGTTTATATTGTTTATGATGTATTTTTTTTTTTTGGTTTGCTTGAATCATCAGTTTTGATCGAAGAAAGCATAAATCTTATCGTCAGTTTTGATTGTGTGGTAGTAGTACGACAGATATGTGGCTAGTTATAACACCAATGTGTAAAGTCTACAAACTACAATGATAGGTTCATTATATAATACAACAAAAACAACTTGCTAAAAGAAGAATTGTATTTGTTGTTTACATGGGCTCAAATGCTCAATATTGAGATTATGGGTCAGTTTACATCTAATATTTTCTTTTGTGCTGAACATCTGACATGATGTGGGTCTTGGACTTGTGGTTAGTGGACTTGTGGTTAGTCACAAAATAATAGTAAAATAAACATGTAACAAATGGATATGGTTGAGTTGTAATATATAGTGAGAAGTTGGAAATTAGCTGTATGGATAATTTAGAAAAATCAATTTGGGTATGTAGTACTAGCAAACATAGAAAGCTGGAATAGCAAAGATAGAAATTTACAAAAACAAAGATAGAAGAAAATCAAGTATTAGCTGTGATTTAAGATACAGTATTAAAATTTTGAATAGTTTAATTTCCTAAAATATTGTTATAAACGTTACGTTGGGGCCTGGGGGCCAAAATCACCTTCACACATCAACGGAGGACTTGGCTAGAAGGCCCATCTGTTTTGGTCATGCAAGACATGTTTTCAAGTGAGTCTCTCTCTACTATCCAGCATCCACTTAACCTACACACCAAGTTATGTTTTGAGAAGAAAACACTAAGATATCATTTATAATGACTCAAAAGACGAGAAACATGTGTAAAACTATATTAATCATATATTCATATTGATTATCCTACGATATCTAAATCTTGTTTCTCATGTTAACCAAGTAAGTGACTCTCTCTCTCTCTCTCTCTCTTATTAAGAGTAGGTAGCTCACTTGGTTGTTGATTGACTTCTGAAATCTAAATGATGAAAACTTCATACGTTAGTATTCGAGTTTTTCTTTGGGAGGAAACTAATTTAGCTTCCAGCCCACATAGACGCATGGACTTTTTCCCGAAATTGGCAGATAACCAAAACACATTATTGACTTGTATGATTGTATTGTATCATTCAAATTTCCTCGGCTAAACAAAACACCAATTTGTATAGTAATGAAAGCCAATATGATTGAAATCATTGGGATGGTTGGACATTATTAACTTAATTTTCTAAAACTCATAACAAGAGACCACGACCATTTTAAAAAAAAAAAAAAATCATATATTCGATAATTGATAGTTTTATATAACCCTTTCTTGCGCAAATATGTGCATATGAAACACAGAAACACTTAATGGATGCTTATAATAACAAGTAAGACTTTTGGCCGTTGTGGAAAATATATAAACCTATAGAATTGGGACTGCTTTTATAGAATGTGGACCGATCTGACTTTGTCAAATTTCGTTCTAACCGTTGATCTTCATTTCGTGTTTACTCATCTTCCGCACGCCATTAACGATAAAGATTCCCATTATTTTTCGTCGTCAGATTTGTCTAATCTCAGCCGTGTATATTACCTTCACTAACACCATATTCCCTAATCAAAATGTACATCAACACGATGTATACTAATCGAGTAACTAATATAAAAAGGAAAAGCTTTCAAAGATAAAATTTTAGTTTTAAATTGAATATAGTGATGTGCTTTCACACAGTTTTGGAATGCTAAATTTTAAAATGATCATATCCTTTAAAATACATTTCATCGGGTTATTCAGTTACATGTATCAGATCCCACCATCATGCTATGTACAAATTTGGGTAGATGTTTCTTTTTCACTTTTGTTTTGTAAGGTTTTTACAACGTCCTTCTTACGTTATTTGCTGAAATAGGATCAATATTAGGAATAAAAGACTTTGCTACGCATTTATCACGTATATGGAAAATTCAATTAGATGCTATAGGAGAGGATGCATCTTTCTTCAAACTTATCAAAACGTATTGTAGTTTACTTGGTTTGCTCAGTACCCATCTTCAATGATTCATAATAAAATTTAGATTTAATTAATGTACTACAAATTAAAGAATAGCTAGTTGAACAATTAATTCCGTTATATCAAATCATCGACTTTCATCAAATGTTATGACTGGTTCACCAGGTTATGGTATGGTATATTCACGACAGGACAACCGATACGATGACAACTGGTACGAATACTTTTTATCCAAAACATACGAATAATAGAATCGATCGACAACACGTTGACAAATTAAAAAATAAAAATAAAAAATGATAATACTGATGAACCACTTTTTTATAACGAATTAGAGTATTTTGTAATTTGAGAATTATAAGAAATCGTACATAATATCTAAGGTTTATAGTTAAGTAATAATAAAAAGGTTGTTAGAGCAAAAAAAAAAAAAAAAAAAAAAGGTTGTTAGAGCGTTGGCTTTTATGGCATACGTGTCTTTAAATGGCGGCTGGCTAGCTACTCTCGAAGGCTACGTTTCTTTTAACCACATTCTCTATTTTCCTTCGTTAATACTTAAGACGATATCCTAATTTTTTTTTTTTTTTTTTGTAATATAATCTTTTTGAGAAAACATTATATACTCTGAAAGTATGAAGTATCTTATTATATATTTGTGGTACTTTAATTGAAATTATAGATTTTGTGTAGAATTAATTAAATTGATTGGTCAACTATAAAATATCTAAAATAAACAAATAAACATTTTCAATATCTTAACTAGTACTAAAAGAGGAGTTCAGAGATATTCTTAAAATTACTCGAATCTAAAAAATTCAGTACATGTCACCTTGTCATCTCTGCGACTCTACCATTCATTTTAATATTTTACTAGATTAAGACCTGTGCTAGAGCACGGATTGAAATTCATTTTATTTATATTGTAATTTTTATATAAACTAAAATTTATGTGATTTTTTTAAATATTTTTTGGATAAAACATTATGCAATAAAATCGTATGCTAAATATGATGGCTTGAAAAAAACACATATTTTGTAAGTTTTATATTGTTAATGATTCTAGATAAGTACCCGTACTATAACACTGATTAAATTTATTTTATACAAAATTTTGTATATTTTATATTTTAAAATAAAATTTGTATATGTTGTATTAGGTTATGTATGTGAAGTTATTTCAACAATGTATATTCTACATCATGACTTGAATATCATTAAAAAAACATAATTATGTAAATGTGCTTTTTAAAAAGCGAGTTATTATATTATGAGTAATTTAATATATTGTTATACTTTTGTTTTAATATACTTGGTTTTTTGAAATTCTTTCATATTATAGTGACATATTATTGACATTGCTATAACAAATCAATTTAGAGTGTTTATAGTTTCTAACTTTTATATCAAGTTTCAATATATGAAAAATATTTCAAAATAAATTATTTAAAGTTTATTATATTATTTAAAATTATAAAATTCCACAAAAATATAAAATTGAATTTAAATAGTCAAATTTTGACCCGTTACTCAGTAAATTTTTTAATTCAATAGATATTATTTTTAAAGAATAATATTACTAAAACTTGAATATTTTATAAATTAAACAATTTATATTTTTTTAAATTCAGCTTATGTTATATCCGGAAATAAAAGTATTTTTAATTATAATAAATAATATGATAATTTATTTGTTTCACAAAATAGAATCATATATAAAAATGATAGGTGAAGTATAATGATAATTAACAAATTAATATGTTAAGTTAGATTTCAAAAGATTTTATTTGATGAATAATTTAACAAAGGAAATTAATATGGTAAGTTAGATCATATGATTTTTTAGAATATTCTTTTTAAGATTTTCTGTATAACCTATTTGTAACCAATTAATTTATAACATATTTGTAACCAACTTATGAAAATTATATAGTGTACAAAACAATGTTGTGTACTTTCGTTTTATTATAAAGGGGATTTAATATTCTTTAATATTCTATATTTTTCTTTCTTCGTTTTTTGCTAATTTTTTTTTGGCATATAAAATGTTATTCCCTATTATCTAAATTTCCAATCTACTTTTTTTTTTTTTGGTAGTTTAACTTTTTTTAGTATTTTAGGAAATTGCTGTTACATGTCATAAGCTGTTTAGTTTTAAAACGCCACCTATATAGGTTTTTAATGAGATACATTTAATTTTATACAATAACATAAAAATCCATTATTAATACTCCCTCCGTTTCACAAAGAGTGTCATTTGAGAGAATTTTTTTTGTTTCACAAAGAGTGTCATTTTACATTTCCAATGAGTGTTTTAATGCTAAATTTTCATTTTTACTCCTAAACTCAAAGCTATTTTCATTCAATTTAGATCATTAATTACTTATTAAATAGGGGTAAACATGTATAATTCTAATTTTTCTTAATTTGTGTGAAATTTGTGAGAATGACACTCTTTGTGAAACGGAGGGAGTAATATAAAATAAAAAAATTTAAATAATTAAATAAGGATGAAATGACTTGGAGGAATAGGTTAAAAAAGAAAGTGCTAACATCTCCTTTAGTGAGTCACAACCGTTGACCTGCACCACAGGCATATGAGACCAAGTCTCTAACCCAACCAACACAACACAACACAACACAACACACCCTAAACCAAAAAGACAAAACTACCCTCACTTCTCTTCCCAATATAAAACAACTCAAAACGCATGTCAAAAGATAATACTCAATTTCCTAGTCCTTATCGAAAGAGAGAAAAACTCGAAGCGTTTTATACTTTGTCTTTAATATATATATTAGAAACTAAAAGGCATGAGAGGTTCACGAACAAGTTCTTCAGACATGAGCGCTTGGTGTTCTGCTGTTGTGTTGCTGTCTTTAATACTTTTGTTATCTGTTCGTGAGAACAACGCTTCTAACTCGATCAGAGGGTCTCAGTTCTCAGCGAAACCTTGCGAGGAGATATACGTCGTCGGAGAAGGTGAGACGCTTCACACCATCGGAGATAAATGCGGCGACCCGTTTATAGTGGAGCGAAACCCTCATATCCATGACCCGGATGATGTCTTTCCGGGTCTTGTCCTCAAAATCTCACCTTTTTACTTCTCCAGAAAATTGTAAGACATAACAAAAAAAAAAAGTTTGTTGTTTTTTTTTTTCTCTTTTAATTTGGTTTTAAGCATACTTTTTCCTATGTAAAGTATGAAGTTATGTACATATATACTAAAGGATTCCATAATAATACAGAGTTTTCAAAGAAACAGAGCAAAAACAGAGTATTTGTTTTAGGTATCCAAAGTAAGTAGTATGGATAAGTTTTCACGCTTTGTGTTGAAAAATTGATGGTATAAAATAAAATTAGTCGCTGAGATTAATGCAATAACGAAACGCCAAGTTTCATTCAAAAAAAAAAAGTATAACGAAACGCCAAGTTTAGAAAAAAAAGGCCAACTGACTTTGGACTATTGTAATTTCAAAAGAGTATCTTTGGTTATTTGATAAACTCTGATTTATGCCTAAGAAAAATCTTGAATAAATAAAAAAGGATATGAATTTGATTTATATATACTGTACGAATATTTAATGATAAAACTCTAATTAGCCAAGAACGAAAGAGTTAGCACAAATTAACAAGAAGAGAGCTCCGTTTGATAAAACTAAGATGTGTAACGAGCTCTATGTATATCTTTCAAAAGGTTTAAACAAAAACTCGATGAAAAGTTTATTAAATCAATGCCCAAATTGCCCATTCCCAATCCATATCAGCTGAACGGCGATTACTTTCGAGCCCCGTAAGACACATTTACTTGTGATGTGGATCGTACTTAGTTATGGCGTAAACCCTGAACTTGAACATGTTTCCAAATTCCAAGTTTTTAAGATTCAACATGCGCATTCCATCTCTGGATACATTAATTGGGATTTACGGTAAATTTACAAAATTATCTTTCTCAGTAGTCAAGCTTTCGAAATTTGCAATAAATACAGAATTACCAAAATTATCTCCAACTATAATTTTTTTTTTCTTTTTTTCTTTCTACGTTTTGCAATAAATTATTTTGCAGAAACTAATAAACTACACATTAGACTAATTATGTCGTCATCTCCTAAAACCACTGCTTCTAACTTCAAATACAAAATTTCCAATTAAAAGTTTTTTAAAAACATTATTACTGTGCATGTCGACATTATTCACAAAGAATTACACAATTTCCATATCAAACGAAAATTCAATATCTCCAAAACCCTCTGTAAACGAGAATCTCTTATATATAAGCAACGTGAGTTGTTCACTGTTACAAACTCACGATCAAAGCCATCAAGGAAGAAAAAGAAAAAAAACTAAACCCTAACTTTATTCAAAAGCCAACGATGGGTAGATTCCAAAAAACCCTAATTTCTGCTTTCCTTCTCTACTTGGTTATTCTACCTCTTCTAGTCTCAGCGGCAGAGGAGGAAGAAAACGAATGTGGCGGATCCAAAGGTGGTGACGGCTCTGCTGCGGCAAAAGCAACAGTTCGTAATTACAAGATCATAGCTTTTTTCTCCATCCTATTTGCCGGAATAATCGGCGTCTGTTTACCTATTTTTGGCCTCAAGTCAGAGAGCAATTTCTTCATGTATGTGAAAGCATTCGCCGCGGGAGTAATCCTAGCCACCGGTTTTGTCCACATTCTTCCTGATGCTACCGAGAGTCTCACTAGTCCGTGCCTTGGAGAAGAGCCACCGTGGGGTGATTTTCCGATGACGGGGCTTGTTGCTATGTCTGCTTCGATCTTGACAATGTTGATTGAGTCCTTTGCTTCAGGTTATTTCAACAGATCTCGGTTGGAGAATGAGGGTAAGACTTTGCCGGTGAGTATAGGCGGGGATATGGAGGAACATTCTCATGCTGCCTCTGCTCATACTCATGCTTCACAAGGACATTCCCATGGCTCTCTTCTTGTTCCCCTAGATGATCACACTGATATGAGGAAAAAGATTGTAACTCAAGTAAGTAAAAAGACAAAATCCAAACCTTTTGTTTCTTTTTTCTTTCTGTTAATTAAATTCTTGAATATGTTTAAAAAAAAATCTGTATTAGTATTGACTCTGTTTTTCTTATGGTGATAGATATTGGAATTAGGTATTGTGGTTCACTCAGTGATAATAGGAATATCTTTGGGAGTATCTCCAAGTGTAAGCACAATAAAGCCTCTCATAGCTGCTATTACCTTCCATCAATTGTTTGAAGGTTTTGGTCTTGGTGGTTGCATCTCTGAGGTAATCTTAAATTCATTTTTTTTTTAACTTTCATATGATTATATCAGTTGAGGAGATAAAATTTACATATTTTTGTGTGTGCAGGCAAAGTTTGAAGCAAAGAAAATTTGGGTTATGTTGTTGTTCTTCTCACTCACGGCACCAGTAGGGATCGGAATTGGTATTGGAGTATCAGAGATTTACAATGAGAATAGCCCAATGGCCCTAATAGTGTCTGGTTTTCTTAACGCTGCAGCTGCTGGAATCTTGATTTACATGGCGCTTGTTGATTTGGTAGCTCCACTTTTTATGAACCACAAAGCTCAGAGTAGTATGAAGATACAAGTATTTTGTAGCTTATCTCTTGTTGTTGGTGCTGGTTTGATGTCGCTTATAGCTTTGTGGGCTTGAATAAGTTTTATTGTGTTTTTTTTCACTATTTTTTGAGATTTTGTAGAACAAAAAAAATAGTATTTGGATTTATAATTTAAAACTCAGTCAATTCGTGGCAAGATGCTATCAGCTCCTGATTGCACTCTCTTGACTAAGTTATGAGGATTATTAGAATGTAACTAAATAAAATCCTAAGCCTAATGATGCCTCATAAAGTAGAGCGAAAACTTTAACCATTTTGTGGGACAAAAGCAAATCACTCCACAACCTGCAAAAACTGGAATTAAGAAAGAGTTTTGTCAACAAGCTACTCAAAAATTGGATAATTTTGTAATGAATATGACTCTCACAAGTCACAACTATGGCTCTTCATAAAAGCATAAACCAAGAGATCAAATTCTTATCAAAACGATCCGTTTTCATCTTCTGGATATTCATGGAATAACCCCTTCATACAGGATATGCCATTTTACAAGTTTTTATTCCATTTCTTCCACTTCGATAATCAGTCTACATTTTTATTGTCTTGAGACAAAAAAAAAAAAGAAAAGAAAAAAGCCTAGATTCTTTTATTTTTCGTTATGAAAATATCAATTTAGAAATATGAAAAAAAAAAGAGAGTAAATGCTTCGTTAGTAGAGACATGCCTTTGAACTTGGGTGGATAAAAAACCATATTTGATTGGCTTCTTCCACTTCAATAAGCAGTCTACATTTTAATTATATTGAGACAATAAAAAGACTAGATTCGTTGCTTTTTCATGGAAAATACCATTCTAGTGCTCGCCGCATATGAAAACATGAATGTGTGTGTAGAGATGTATAATACATATGAAAAACAAAATGCTTCATTAGTAGAGACATACAAGCTTTCGAACCTGGGTGAGTATAAAAAAAAAAACACATACACACACATCCTTGAATGGCTTCATTATGAAGCGAAATAATGAGAGAACAAGAGAAGCATCATCATCAAAAGGCAACATCAAAAAGAAAAAAAAAATGGAGATGGATATCCATGGGAATAACCCCATTAAAGCATCTTCTTCTTTTTTCTCTCAAATCACTCAAAATGTCAAAAAGTCACCTTTATTGTCAAAACTTTGATATATATAAACTGAGCCATGAGTCCATAAATAACCAACCAACCTTCTCTCAATCGCAAAACACACAATGGAGAAGGAGAAGTTATTACAATAAGCAAAGAAGTAATAGGGCATCTTTCTATTGGCAGGCGACTCTGTCGATTTGCCTTTGTTTTTTTTTTGTTTTGCATTGTTCTTTTGGCTATTGGCTATGTCACTTGCCAAAGGAGAGTTGCCCTGTCACTGCTTCCGCTTAAACACACAAATCTGAAACAGAGATTGATGAATCTATCAGAGTAAGTTTTTCACTTTGCTTTTATGCTTTACATTTTCACGTGGAAACACTTTGCATTTCTTGTTCTTCCGGTAATTGTAACGTACTCAGTACTCACAGAAATTTCCAGAAGATCATATAAAATATACACAGATGGTTGTTCTCTCTAGGCTACAAACACATGGCTCTAGCGCAAAAGTATGTTTTTTTGCACATTGAATCTTTGACATCAAATATTCATTCATCAAGGATCTAAACCATTGATTTTTATGAAGTTAAAACCCCAATTTCGATGACGATTGTTTTGATCTTCCTTCTTTAGTGCAGAAATTGTATTAATGTTCCAAGAACGTACCAGTATCATCCCTATTGGACTATCGTAGATACTATGAAGATGTAAACTGAGACGAATATGAACTGGTGAATGTCTCCGATCAGCAGTAATTTAGTTTGAAGCGTAAACGTTACGTTTAGTTGGAAACTCTCTTTAAAATATCTTTTGGGCTTTTGTTACAATCTTTTATCTAAATGGGCCTGTGTCTTTTTCTTAATGATAATGGGCCTTTTGGGCTTTCTTAATCAGAAATTGGATGAAAACAAATATTTCATACAACTGTTTGAGCGTCTCTCTTGAGCTAATGAAAAGTAATAATTGAAACTAGGAACAGCGAATATTTCCAAAATGTTTTGAAAAAAAAATTTCAAGATGTCATTCTAGAGAATTTTTTTTGTTTCATATTACTTGTCGTTTTATGTTTACGATGCAACTTTATCAATCAAATTTGCAATCTTATCCCTCACTTTTAGCTTATTAATTATTATTTTTTTTTTTTTTTTTTTTTTTAATTACTTAAAACAAATGATTGTCAAAAAAATTACTTAAAACAAATGAAACAATATATTAATGAACGATAAAATAGAAAATTAAATTTTTTTTTGTGAAATCACCTAGAATGATAAATATTATAAAACAGTTCCTCCGTACTACTTTCTTTCTGTTTTGGAATATTTTTGTCCCAAAAAGATTGATGTTTTGTAAACTTCAATAATTAATCATTGAAAATATTTAAAATTTTGAATTGTTATTGGTTTAAAATTAAATAATATCTTTTGTCAAAGAAAAATATATATAATTTAAAGATTGTTGCTCTAAAATGTGTAATGTTTTCAAATTATATCAATGATGATGATAAAGGAAAATTACCTCATCATCGCTCAAAAATATTATATATCTTTTTTTGGGAAACAGTAAGTAATGGAGCAAGTGAAACGAATCAATGCAAGACACGTGAGAAAGCCCACTGACATGTATTGTACGATGATGTCGATGCCAACTTCGACGATACTGTTTCCTTTTTGGCGTTCCACTTTTTCGATACTGTTTTCTCCATTACTTAAATAATAAATTAATAATACTAATAGCAAAAAATTGATTTTGACCACCAAAACAATATAGAAAAGAGGACAAAATTGTTGTTTTATTAAATCATAACCATTATTAACCCATTAAGATATTGACACGTATCAGACTCTCCAGTTCCTCCAATATACTAGTACTTTTTTTTCCTTTCTGTTAACGACTCTGTTCACTAGGTACTACTACTAGTCACAATACAGTCTCATACCGTGGTCAAGAATTCAAATTTCTGGTTCTTTATTTCCAAACTAAATGCATTTTACAAATTACAACTTCAACTTGTGTTGCTTCTGTAAACCTAAAGCTTCCGGATAATCCCTAAAGATTTTGCTCTAATGGCCATGATCCAAATTAGTATCAGCATGATGATGATACCAGCAAAAACCTTCCAGCCTCATCATGATGCTTAAAACCATCTTTCCTTTTTTTTTTCTTTTCCGGCTGGTATGTCTTCCTCCCACGCAGTTTTAACAAAAGTTGTCATGATCATGTCTACGATCTAAAATTTTATATACTTTAATGCTTACAACTTAGTTTTGAAAAGAAAAAAAAAGATGTAGTATGATAGAAATGGGTTTGTTATTAATAATTATCCAAATTTTGATTCAACCACTAAACTTTATAAACTAATTCCCACTAACCATATAATTATACATTTCTCTTGTAATGACGACATTGTTAGAAGTTCAAACCCAAAGAATTATTTTATTCATATTGCTCACATAGTCCATACTCCATCGCTCTTTCTCTCTCCCAAAATTTCCTATTTTAGTGGAGACTTTCCAAAATTTGTATTTCTTTCTTTCCTCGTTCATTTTGCCAAAACAGGGTAAAGAATATGTTTATTCCGTTATTCGTAGACCATAAGCCACAAGCCACAAGCCACAAGCCACATGGATCCTTTCCTAATGCTTAATATATCTAATCTTCTTTTTAAAACAATTTTTTAAGTTATATCTCGTACGGCCATTATTATAATGCAACATTTTGAACCTGCCACGATTGTCTTTTTCCTCAATTATTTATCAAAAAGTTGGATTACTATAATCGGTTCACCAGTTGTCCAACAACAAAAAAAAACTATAATCGGTTCAGCAGTACAATTATTATGCTCTTTTCTCCCGTCGTTTTGAGCGCCGAGTATTAATGTTCAGTGGCTTGAGGGTGAAAATATCGAATAAAAACACACTTTTAAGTTTTAACTATGTAGTAACTATTTCCTTCAATTACTTTTATACTATATAGTATATAATCACAATTTTTTTTTTTTGAAATTTGGTAGTTGGTACACACATAGATAAACAAGAAACATAATGCACTCAATAATATCTAATTAAGACAATATCCTAAACTAGGACTATCAAGATTTTGGTGTCCCCCATACTGAGGTTATAAGAAGAACTTCGAAAGAAATTATGATATTCTAATAACCGTTCCATAGCAAACATTCCTCACAATGAGTCAATGACGATAATGATGAACCATGTAGGTTTTACTTTGAAGACGATTAAAAATAAATAAAATAACAGATTTCTTATACTGTATGTTAGAAAAAAAGTCACTTAGCAGTTTCGTGTAACTCCGTTTTTTTCTTCTAATTATATTATATCTTGTTGTAAACAAACATTGCAAGGTACTGAATAAAGTTGAGAAGTTAAAAAATGGTTATTATCATTTCATTTTGCTGGCAAACATATCAATTAATATACTCCAATTTGGAGTTCAGAATAGAAATAATATATATACAAGAATTGTCCTGTTTCTTGTTTTGGCATCTAATTATCCTTATGTATGTGGCGAGGAGCAGATATGGACACAAATTAGAAATATTCTATACATAAATTTTTATTATTATCAAGAACCAAAATTTTTAAAATAAGAATGGCATCATTTTATTGTGTGACCCATGACAAAAAGAAAATAAATAAAAACTTGCCCCTTCCTTCTCTCACAGATCATTCTAGGGTTCCTGACAAAAAAACCAAATACCTTTTTCTCTTTCCATTTTTGTAGAAGTTCAGCTCTTTCTTCTCCTCCCCAACCAAAATCTCTTCTTTGCATAATCCGTCCAAAAATCTCTCACAATGATCTTTTCATAATTAAGAAATTCTTGATTTAAAATTTGAACCCTCTCTTCACAACTAGCTTATCTCTTCTTCAAACTTTCTCTGCCGACATTTAATTACTCTCCCCTTTCTGGTGAGATCCCTCTCTATTTATCTCTCTCTTATGCTTATGGTTATGTTAACCGGTCAATGGCTGATTTAGGGTTTCAATCTTTACAGATCTTGTGGCAGAAAAAGGTTAAAAGAAGAAAAATGGTGAGAGGAAAGATAGAGATGAAGAAAATAGAAAACGCGACGAGTAGACAAGTAACTTTCTCAAAAAGAAGAAATGGTTTGTTGAAGAAAGCTTATGAGCTCTCAGTGCTCTGTGATGCTCAAGTCTCCCTCATCATCTTCTCTCAGAGAGGAAGGCTTTATGAATTCTCTAGCTCTGAGTATGTCTTCTTAATTACAATTTCTTCTTGATTTTTTTTATTCAATTTTCTTTTACTTTTTCGTACTTTTTTTGGGGGGTTAATTAGGCTTTTAGGTCATGTGTTTGTGTCTGGTCTGATTTTTTTTCTGAATCGTAATTTGACTAAAGCAACCTTCTTATATTTTGGTACTTGAGAGATTCGATTCTTGTCTGAATCCTAAAGATTTCTTTCTTCTCTTCCCCCTATTAATACAATTTCAATTTTGTTATAATATAATATTATTTCATAATTGATTGGTTAGAAATTTAGGCAAACTCTGATCTACCTGAACTTTCCATCCAAACTAAATAGTGAGAGTGTGTAATTGATATATATGTGTGTCTAGGGTTTCCAAATTCTTGAAAGTATGAACAGAAAACAACATCGGAACTAGCTCTAAATGGGACTTATACTATCATTTAAATGGTTATTTAGTGTGATCCGTACCAAGTTGCACATATTTTTACCAATTTATTTGGTGATAATATATTTTAAAAAAGTTTACTTTTTCGTGCCCCTAGTTAGGTTGTGTACTATGGTTTTTGGTTTTCGCCATGTCTTTATTTGGGCACTACTTTTGTAGCCATAGTAATTATACTTGCTCTTCTTCGTTTGATTCAGGTGTGCAGTGCATACATAGAACCCTGTCTATATACAGTATGTATATATATGTCTGGATATATACTTGTTCATCATTATTAATTAGTTATATACAGAATTATATTATATATATATCAATAAAAGAAACCAATCTAGTTAAGATTATTAAATGCATCCCATTTGATGTTTAACGCAATTTCTCTGCACTAATATATATCGTTTTTTTAAGTTTTGCAATTGGACTAATGGTATTATGGTACTAGATTCAATTATTTGATGTTAGGCAAAAAAAAAAAGAAAAAAAGGGAGAAAAAGGCATTCATAGGACATGGGTTTAAATAGTTACCTATAGAGATATTAACCAACAGCTAAAAGATATTGTAGTACAATTTAAGAAAGAACTAGTTTAGTCAAGTAACTAGTATATTTATTCAGTCATGTAAAATTTTCATTATAAAATATGTACCTCTATATTTTAAATATAATAGAAGATATTCAACAAAGAAATTCCGAAGATAAGTACATTACTTACTTCGAATCTAAAAAGATATGTAATTGTTTGATCAGTATGAAGAAGACGATCGAACGCTACCGCAAGTACACAAAAGATCACCAAACCAGCAATCACGACTCAGAAATTTACTTACAGGTTTGTTACCAAACAATTTTTTATTTTTTTACTTGGTAAAAGTAATATCAGTCTTAAACTTTACATGCTGTTGATTCTTTGACTTTTCATGGCCTACGAAACTAAGTCTATTAGAATCGAGGGTCACATAGATTGTTTAGCAGACAGCAGTTTATAGTGGCCAAATATATAAAGATTACGTATTGATCTATTTTAATTACTTCTCTTTTGCGTCCTATCATTTCAAATGTGGGCGAAATGTAGCAATTAAAGCAAGAAGCAAGCCACATGATAACAAAGATTGACCTCCTTGAGTTTCACAAACGGTATACATCATGTCTTATAGACTTTGTTTTTCTTTTCTTTTTGTTGCTATTATAAATCTTGATTATTTATTTTTATTTTTTGACATTTACGTTAATATGTGATTTATATAAACCCTTAATTTTATAACCTTAAACTTTTTGACCAAAATTTATTAATAGACTTTTGGACTTTTGTTAGCATTTTAAGAAAAAATTTGAAGCTTTTAAATTAATTCTTTTTTCAGTTGTTAAGGTAAATAACCAAAGACCAAACTATAGTAACACTGGTAATGTATTTGTTAGTGATTTCTCTTGAACAGTTTATTATTGAAAACTCAATATTTTTTACTACTTTATTAGCATGTTTTACGATTACTCTAAATTTACTCAAGAGATAGTACCTAATAGAATCTTATTACGCTATGCATGATGAATTTCGCAGTGATGAACGATGAGCTCCAAAAATCTATCTTTGAACTCAGATATGTGAACAATTTTGGAGATTTTACAAAATTAGATATGAACTCTCTTTTGTTTGTATATATAGGAAACTATTGGGACAAGGAATTGCTTCTTGTTCTCTAGAAGAGCTTCAGGAAATCGATTGTCAACTCCAAAAAAGTCTGGGCAAGGTCCGAGAAAGAAAGGTATATATATACTTCATCACTATATATTACAAAGATGATATAACGTAAATATGCAATATACATGATGACAAGAATTAGTTATCTCCATCTCAATCATCTAGTTATATATAGTCCTCATTTAGATATGAACCTAAACACGAATCTTTGTAACGGTTAAGTGACATATCTGAATCAATATACTATAACATTGATCAAGAGATGTGTGTATTTTACATATTAGTGTTGTTATCGATCATGGAACTGAGAAAAAGTTGGGAAAATGTTTTATATAGGCTCAGTTGTTCAAGGAGCAGGTGGAGAATCTAAAAGCAAAGGTTTGATATACATTTTAAAGTTTGACATATATATGGTAGATATATTAATAATTAGCTTTGTATATAAAAATGGTTCTGTCGATCTGTTTTATTTCAGGAGAAACGATTGTTAGAAGAGAACGTCAAATTACACCAAAAGGTGATTCATCTTTCTTTCCATTTCACATATTTTGATATATATATATATATTATACTGTATACATACGGATGCTAGTTCGACTGAATTTTACATATGTTATGAATTAATTCTAATGTTTTTTAATATGCATGCTGAAAATATAAAAGACCTCTTAGGTTGTTCGGTAAAATTTGGATCTAGTTCAAGTTGTAATTTTTTTTTATGAAAAAAATATCATTAGTTTTACGGATTTCAAAGTAATTAATTAAGATCAGTGAGTTTGGTTTCTTTTTGTCACTTGGTTTCGTTTCGTTTACAATTTTTTCGGAATGTAATAAAAAGAAAACAGTAGGTATTATCTGGATGTCATTTTATCCTTTTTCCTAGAGATGAAATCATAAAATGATATATTTTGTGGTTGATGAAATTGCAATCTATGTTTATGAACAGAATGTTATAGATACATGGAGAGGATCGAATGAACAACAAGAGAAATACAGAGTTATAGATCTGAATTTGGATGTTCAAACTGATTTATTCATCGGTTTGCCAAATAGAAACTGCTAGTAACATTATATTTTTATGTTTACTATTTATTTATCATGAAATTTGCAAAAATCATTCAATAAATTGTGCGGTAATGACTTGGGATAATATCTCGCTTAAGTTCAGTTGTTGTAATTATAGTCCTTCCATATAATTAAAGAGAGTAGTATGTATCTACATTCAAAATCCTTCAGCTAATTTTGAGGTATGATATTATTACTCGAAGCTCATATTCGTACTTGGAATGTCTGGTCATCATCCAAGATCCAAAAGACCAAAACCAATTCTATTTAGGCCGAAGGTTTTATTAACAGCTCAACTGTTCGTACCTGTTAACATAGGTGAAACACTTTTTTTTTTGTTAACTTTTGTCAACTAAAAATGAAAGGAGGCTGAATTATGCCATTCTTTACTACTCTACTTTTACTGCTCCTTGTCTCAACTTTAAAGCTTTCTTTTCATCAAGTTATGGGCTCCAAGCGGCCCAATAAGTATCTAATGGATTAAATTAATACTACTATTTTCTGGCCGCATCTGATATATAACCAACCAACCAACCAACCATCTCACTGGTCACCTCAACAAGTTCTTGGCTTCAAGACTAACATCGTTTTCTTCTTCGAGATCTGATAAACATAGACATGCATATTTAGTATAATACACTAGGAGTTTATGACTTCATTTTTATGTGGTACTCTAAATCCCTTATATATAAAACGAAAATACACAATATTAGTTATGTAAACTTTATAATTTTAATAAATGATTACAAATAAAAATACAATAAGAATTATGAATTAATCATATATTAATTTTAACAATAAAACTTAATTGTAACAGATTTTATTTTAAAGGGTTATTTTCAAAAAGATAGTTCATGGAAAATTCAAATTTTATTTACGGAAGATCACGTATATATTTGCAAAAGTATCTATAATCAGCAAAATTACTATTTATTTTCAAAATTTTTATTGCTAAACCACATCAAACTAAAAATTATTAAAGGGATAAAAATATACTTTAATCATAAAAAAAAATAAAATCTCGCTAATTTAACAAAATTAATCATGAACTTCGAGATCATATTCAAGTTACAAAATTAAATTTTAATACTTGATTAGGACCGTCTGAGAAGAACATGTTTTCTATTCATTTTATTCATGTATTTATAATTTTAGAATAAAATATAATTTATATGATTGATTTTCAAAAAGTTTTAAGGTCCTAATCTAGGATTAATTGTGATTTTTGGAATCGTATTTTGATTTTAAAATTTTAATATAAATAACATAGACATTCAATTGCATTTAGGGTTATTTGTTTCATTATATTAATACTGTAAATGTATAGAAGATAAATGCATCAGGTCACGGTTAGCTACTAATTCTGCTGTATTTTGAATTTTGAACTCCACTAACTTCGACCGTTGAAATCCTTAAGAATACTTTATTCATTAGATACTCTTTAATTATAATTAAGTATACATATATGGAGAACATATTTCTATTGCAACCGTAGGTTTCGGATGATCGTATTCTACAGCTATGACGATGTACTTCTTTAATTTTTCTTCTCAATAACGGTAAATTTACCTTCAAGACAAAAAAAAAAAGAAGATTATCGATTGCAAAATTAACTATATGTATTAATTATTTCATTGTTGTACTTTGGTGGTTGTGGTATAGTAAAGATACAATCACATCAGTGTAGTATGAGGATACATCGACAAAAAAAAAAAAAAAAAGTGCTTGTGTATATGAGGATAAAAAAGTTCTTGTGTATTAATAATTTACATTCTCGTATAGTACGTACTAGCATAGGTTAAAGGAGCCATGCATTGCATATGCATATGACTGATTCGTTTTTATATAGTCGTTCTAAGACTTTACATAGTATGCTTTCTAACTTTTACACTTTTCCTGATCTTCTGTAAATCCTTTTCAGTTTTCTCTTTGGACTATTATTAACCCAATATGTGATAGGCTCACACTAAATATTAAAAAGTGTAAACTGGAACAAAGGTTAATTATTCTCTTTTCTCAAAAGGGTCGCCTAACTGCAATTTCCCTTCCTAATAATACGAAATGGAATATAAATATCTAAGAGAAACGTAAAATCTAGCTTTTGTAATCGAAAAACATCATCAAAAGGTTAACTGTAAGTACTTTAGATTTATGCAAATCCAAGTATATATTTAGTACTTTTCCAGTAGTAAATTATATTAATTCAATCCCAGACATAGTACTTCTAAAGTTTCTTATCAATACCTTTTTAGTTGTTTATTATTTAAATACTTTCCTAATCAAAGATTTATAATTAGAACAAGTATGCCACTATAGAACCTTTCATTTGGACATATACAAAACGAAATTTAAGTTTTGATAGTAATTAATTAGTTGTTCAAAAAAAGAAAAAGTTTTATAATTATTATTTTAAAAATGCCAGAAAAAATTCCATTTTTATGAACACGTTGTACAGTAGTAAAAATTCATGTCAATCTTTTTCCCACAAATCCATTGTAAATTAATAGAATTGGAATACTAGTTTGCTACGCCCTACATAACGTAACTTCAGTTTTTTAGCCAGATTTTATCGTTGGGTATGAATCTTTTTCCGAATAAAGGAAGAATGTTTTTTTCTCTTCTATATATACGCACATTATACTTGCGCCAAGTCAATTTGTTAATAAATATACATTTTCATATTGAAACATGCATGTGTAGTACTAATTACTAAAAAAAAAAAATGTGTAGTACTAAACAATAATCAGCTTTCAAATCTCAATATCTGATTCTTCAAACTCATATATACCCTTAGGGAAAACATTTCTTCACGTGTTCTTGATTTCGTTTTCTAAAATTTAACTTTATCCAAAATACCGTACCCTGAAAGAGTACTCTCGGATACTTCAAATTTACACTATACATTGTCGAAAAATATGCTAAATACAGTATAAAAGTAATCCAACGGCAGACTAATTTTGTTACTTATTTAATATATCTCGAATATGTTCATAGATTTACCAACATAACATTTAAATTCCAACAAACTGGGTAATCAATTAATATTCGCAAGAAAATATGCAAAGAGATTAACTAAATTATTATGAACTTCATTTAATGGATGTTGGTCAACCCTATCAATAACGGTTAGTAAAAGAAGATCATACAGTATTATATTAAAAAATATCATCACCCCATGTGACTTTGGCTCTGATCTTATAATTTTTGCTGCTTATTTTTGAATCTCCCGCTCAACGGTCGACAGATTAGTTGGACACCTAAGCTACGACAAATATAATATGATCATATGATAACGTCTATACACACGCATACAACAGACATTTAAATGTGGAAATCTGATGATACGATCGATCCAGAGGATCTTTTTATATTTACTTGATAATTAATGTGAAAGTTTGGATATATATACATACCAGCCTGTTATAAGTTGAGTCATCGATCTTGTTTGCTGATAAATAATAATCTTTTATTTCAAAAAGTAATTAGTTAATTATATCCGCTGTGTGCTGGAATTATTTGTATGTTGTGAATTTTTTTTTTATATACTAAGATATTCAGAACTTCGTCAAAAGTAATAAACGATAAAATGTTTCAATTTGAGAGGTAACTGATGAGATTTCCATGCTGAAATTTATATTGATAGTGTGAGTTTGTAACTGTCAAATGAATTCTATATATAATGATTTAAGCTTGTATGTCCAATACAAGTAGATTTAATTTACTATCTCGGCCACCGTAAGTCCGTAACCAAACACAAACACAAAACAGTAATTTCCTTTGTCATGCAATATAATTTCAACAATGTATTATATGAATTCTAAATTGCATGAATGGTGTCTTCATTACGACAGATGTAGCTTTAATCTTCACGTAAATGTCTCGGGTCCATGCAAAAATCTATCTTTCGTATATTGTCTTTTTACTACTTTACAAGGTTCCCTTCACCTTTTTACTTTTCTCTTCCTTTTGTTTTTCTTTTTCTTCTACATATAATAAATATAAGAGATATATTCTTCTCTTACACTCCGTTACAATAATTATTTTGGACAATCGTCAGAATTATTTAAGCTCTCTGAGATGCACAAACTCTCATGACATGATAATAAGAACAAAGATACATAATAAGATTCCTCTTGATATTTACGTACGTTTTTGTACCCATCGTCAACGTCGACATAATCGTCAAATGCTTTTGAAAATTTGTTGTGTCTGTATATTATTCTTTTTTATTATAACTTTCACAATCTTGATTTTACCATCGTTTCGATACGTTTAGCATATTAAGAAAACATGAGGTTGGGAAACAAATGACATATGTCCACACTAATAGACTAAAAACAATTTAACATATATGAATTATGTATTCTAGGGAAATTATGACATACATTATAAAGCAGTAAATTATTGATAGATCATCATTCGTCACATTAGATATCATAATCAATCAGTTGATCAATAGAGTACGTAAAATTAGGCTTATTTGCTGATTTAATATTTCATCAAGATGGTTCAATAACTATATAAGTGTCATGTGTACAACTAATTTTAGAAAAATTGAAATATTTTTGTCACATTTCATAACTATACTGTCATATTCCGTTTGGAGTGAATAATTCTTTCTGCACAAAAATGTGTGATGTGTGTCACATCGTCAGAGAGGGTACATAATTATAATTGGTATTCTGAAAAACTTTATTATGGTATGTTCGACAGTTTATATATTTTGTGAAATTAAAGTGTATGGAATCATTGTTTAATTTATTTTTTTTAAAGCTTGGATGGTATTGTCCAAAATAGTTTATTTTGTTGCTTTGTTTGGTCCTATGACAAATAATGAATATAATTACATACAAAATACACATGAGAGCATAACACTCATCACACTCTTCACAAACACCTTTACTTATAAAGTACTCCGATGAAGACTCTGCACCACACCGACATTTAAATATGCATTCACAATTCGCAAAATAAAATATATTATCTGGTAATCAAACCATTATGGTCTTTAAAAACTAAACAATTCTAAGACAAAATTCAAAATTCATGTCGAACTGTAAACAAAAAAAAGTTGAAAATTCACACAAAGACAACATAGAGTAAGGCTAATATGGCAACAAAAACAAAAATTCAAACAAACAAAACGTTTTGGGCCCAAAATTATTTTACTACTCCTATCCTATGACCCCCAAAATAGTATATGCTTCTCTAGTTTGTGTGTATAGTATTCAAACCTAGATACAATACAACGATATGATTTCAAAATATTTCCAATAGACCCCCCATAATTCATTTTTAACTGTTGATTCAGTGTCATCAAGTGCGTGAAATATAAAAAAACACTTGTATTGACACATCTTTATCTTAACCAAAAACAGCATGCCAACAACAACATCAAATGATCATTCAAAAAAAGATATTAAAAAAGAAAAGACTCATGAATATGAATACTATTCTTTAGTCTACACAGCATATGCAAAACCCATGGGATGTTGGAATAGACGGGGGACAAAAACATCTGTGAGATTGACACATCTATCTATCTCTCTACCAAAAGCTCCATTACGGTCCACACCACTCTCTTCACTTTTTCAAAAAAAGAATATATAAAATTTAATTTTATTTATTTATATAACGGCTACAAAAGTATTTCAAAATTAATATAAATAAATAGTCTTAAAAAAAAAGAAAGAGATCTATACAAAGAAGAACCAGTAAATGTCTGCCATGTGGAAACACTTCTTTTATCCACGTGGAAGTCTCAATCTCCTTGAGAACGAGTCGTGGTGGGACCCCACATTTGAAGAGTATCTCGTCACGTGAACTCCCCACGTGCCACTGACATCATCGTTACGCTTGAGCGGCGCCGTTTTGGTCATCCACGTGGTAAAGTAATCCGTCGTCGTTTCGGTCACGAGTGTTTCAAAGATTCCTCTCTCGATCTCCGTGACGATTCCTTCGCCGTCCTCTTCAAACGCCGACTCGGTCTCCGGGAAGTCTCCGGCGACTAGAGCGTCGATATCTTCTAAAACCAAACATTTCGCTAAAGGGAACCTCTCGATTCTCCGAGATAACTCGTCGATGAGCTCCGAACCTTTTAGATTCCTCTGAGACTGAGCAGAGTAACGACACACCCAAGGTTTAAGATTGATGTGTGGTTTTAAGATATCGGCGAGGATCTCGTCGGCTAAGTGGAAGAGTAGCTTTCTGTTGCATCGGAGAGAGAGGTTCTCCGGTGAGCTTCTTCTACTAGTAGGTCTGGTTGATGATGTAACAGCGAAATGTTCGAGGAAGTAGAAGATTGAAGGATCGAGTGGGTGTGAAGGAGAGAACCATTTAGCGTATGAGATTGGTGTGTCTCTGTCGATACCTGTTCTTCTTAGTGTTCTTGTTATGTACTCTAACTCGCCGCCGGCGATTGGTGCAATGTGGGGTTGTTGTGATTGGCTCGCAAAACTAGGCAACTCTGTTGTTGATGATGCTCTGTTTCTTGGTGTTTGTGTTTCTCTGAGCTTTACGTTTGACTGCCAAAAATAATAATTATAATAATAATAAATATTTAAACTTTGGATAAGGGAAGCGTTTTTGATTTCAAAGTAATACCGATTTGTGATGAGGTGATGAATCTTTCTTCTTGATGGTGGGAACATTAGTGAAGTTGATACCGTGAATGAGAAGAAGACCATTGTTGTTGTTCTTGTTGTTACTTGTTGTTGTTGTTGTTGGTGGTCGAACAAACGGCTCTTCTTGCATTGTCTGTGGCGGCTTCACTAATCTCGACTTGAAATTCTCTGTTTTCTTGCATTTCTTTGTAGACTTCCTCTGTTTTTCTTGCTCTGTTGTTCCTTGTGGCTCTTCTTGCACTGTTGGTAACTTGTTCTTGTCCTGAACCTTCACTGTTGTTGTTTCCAGATTCTTGGACGCAACATTATTTGTTTGTTTGGTTTTGGGGATCTCCGTTGATCCCAGTCTCGGGGATGAATCATGAGTGATGATTGTGATCTTAGAAGATGTTTTCTTGGAGTCATGAGTCGTCACTTCTCTTGATTGTTGTTCTTTGTTTGTAATATCAGTTCCCATTCTTCTCCGTCGGCTTACGTTCTCTTTTAACTGCATCACTATCTGTCTAGCGTACTCACGTGGACTCCGATTCTCTTTATCTTCGTGTATCTTCATCTCTTTAACCCTCGTGAGCTTCACATTGTTAATACCAGACAACACGTTGTTGTTGTTGTTGTCTCTGAGATGAAGTGAAGAACGTTGGTGTTCGTAGGAGCAGTTGACGTCAACGGATCTTCTTCCGAGTGAAATCCTTGGAGTCTCGGGAAGAGAACGTGTGCCTCCGTCTACAGAGTTTCTTTGGAGAGAGTAATGTCTGTGTTTCTTGGAGTGAGAAGATCTTCTTGTTGGTGTGTTGAGATCGATTAAGGTAGAAGAAGATGAAGACGATGGTGTTGGTGATGATCTGTAATTGTCAGGAACAAGATCAAGACCCATGAGTCTAGCAACCAAAGTTGGTGTCTTTATGCTCGGAGAATAAGATTCAGTTGCTGTAAGAGATGATCTTGCTTGTGGTTTGGTCTTGATTTTGATACCCATCTGTAAAAATTATGGTTATGGTCAAAAAGGAAGAAACTTTTTAGTAACCCAAGAAGGTTATTTTTTTTTAAAACAGAGGTGGATAAGATAGTTAAGTTTTTATTATTATTCACTTACAGAGATATTTAGATTTCCATCTTTTCTGGTTGGTGAAGATGTAGTCTCCGTCTCCTCCCCCGTTGATTCGAAGCTGTTTCTTGGCGCATCTACACCTGAATTTGATTATGTAATGTAAAAAAGATTGAAGAAGAAGTAATGAGGAAAAAAAAAAGAAAAAGAAGAAGATGGTAGGTACCTTTAGGAAGATGAAGATGGTGGTGGTTAATAGGAAACTGTAAATGGTGAAGATCGAAAATGTTGAACACAGCACTCATACAACCAGCCGCCGTTGCAGTATTCTCGGCGAGAGATGATGGTGGTGGCGGCGGTGGTGGTCGTGTTTTGATTTCTTCTTTCTTTGACTTGCTTGAGGATTTCTTCTTTCCTCCGCCGAGCCAGGACCAGTCTCTTCCCATTTTTGTAAATATTTGTTTTTTTTTTACCGGTTTAAGAATGAGCTCTGTAGTCTCTGAGAGTTGTTGAATTGGTTTTGTGTGTGACTTAGAGGAGGAAGAAGTAGAAATATGAAGTGTGGGAATTGGTTTTTTATAAAATTAAATAAATTAGTATATAGCTGAAGCTGAGAGAAAGTGGATTCCATGACTATGAGACCGTATAAATAAATACGTAAATAATATTTTTCATAGGCTTTTTTTGTTCGTCAACTATATTTTCGTAGAGTTTTAATTAGGAGAGATTTGTCAAATGAAAAATCAATTAAAATTTTGAAAAAAAAATAAAGAAAGAAAGATGATGAAAAGGCTATTTCTAATGAAAATAAGAAAAATGTTTTTGGTTATAAAAGGCAAGTAGGGGCCCTGCAGGTTTTGGCGTCTTTGAAATATACGTAAAATGTTTAGTATTCCGTCGGTATCACATGATGTATATATTTTGTTGGAAGACTATAAATTACATATCTCTAGCTCCACCATGACATGAGTAGTGCAATATATAATTACATGCAGCTTGAACCGCGTTTTACTCCAAAATTTTCAAAATGTGTCTTCGTTTTTATTTCGACAACGACACAGTGACACAGTTTTGTTTGTATTTTTGTTAGCAGACTTACCGATCATAAATATATATCTTTCGCTGTTAGTTTATTACTAGCACCTCTGCACCTGTTAGTCTATATCACTCACAATCACAAGTAACAATTATAAAAAGAAATGGACCATATTCTATAATAACTTGCGTATTTCGGAGTTTATATATATTTTCTTAATCCTGTGAAAAAGAAAATAATAATATGCATATGTTTAGTTACAACTTACAAACAATGTCAGACTCTCGCAACTACACCACCACTGTTTTATGAAAGGATCCATAAACATTAATTTATTCAAAAGCTCAAACTACAATAAGATTCGTACACAAACTCCATGGCGGTGTTACCAAACAAACAGCGAGGGGATCTTCAATCGTGACCCTTATGTTTCAAACCATGACGTCTTTACTCCTCCCTTTCAAATTTTTATCCTTAAATTCATTTTGACTTGATTTCTCATAATTTAATATCCAGTGATCATTAAACAAGTACAATATGATCTTATCCATCAATAAATGTGATGTGAAAAAAATCAGTTCTTAGATGGTATAGTACGACTACTACTACTTATTCACATTGACCCAAATGACTGTTGTTTGGTCATCACTCGTATGTAGTTCTACGTATTTAATTTGGGACAGTTCTATTCATACTGACTGATACATATATTTTTATTCGTCCTTAGTCCTTAGATTGTATGTATGTATAAACAGTAAAATAACTTCAGCTAGCAGTGAAAGTAAAACAAAAACAGCCCATATATGTAGTGCGCATGTACTACTAAAGAATGATACATTGTGTACAATGTATATTAATAAAGCTAGTAAAGGGAGAGTAGAGACTGGACCATAACATGGTATTATTTAAGTGAATGTAGCCAATACGAATCACATGAATTTTTTTTTAATATAGGTATGGTCATTGTACGTCCCACGTTAGAGTT
Organism: Camelina hispida; assembly: GCA_023657505.1. Classification (NCBI taxonomy): domain Eukaryota; kingdom Viridiplantae; phylum Streptophyta; class Magnoliopsida; order Brassicales; family Brassicaceae; genus Camelina; species Camelina hispida. The sequence continues at coordinate 31,529,110 of CP094636.1, read as the reverse complement.
GTCCTTGTAATTAAAACAAAGCTAAAAACAAAGAACAGAGAAAAGGACTGAATTTTTTTTCAAAAGATTGTGTTTAAAGCAAACAAGACGAAGAAGAGGATGAAAGAGCCAATGAGATCAATTGTCTCTCCAGTCTCATACTAATTAGGTAATATCTCAGTTTAAGTTCCTGGAATTTTCCAGTCTCTATAAAAACATGCATCATTGCAACATCCTGCAATATTGCTATCATCTATAATAAAAAGGGACCACAACTTCTATATATGGACCATTTTTAGATATGTTTTCGCCAAGATTCCTAGTGGTAATCACCAATTCAAATCACATCAATTTATATAGTATTTGTTATTTTCTCATCTTATAAAAATCCAACGGTGAATTAGTAGTTTGGAATTCTGATTGTTTGGTTTTGAAAACACATGCAATGATTGTTTGTGATACCGTATTTACAATTAAATGCCGAGTGAGCGAATCGTAAGAACATCATAATTTGCAGAGTGGAAAGAAAAGTTCAAAGAGGAATTAATGTTGTTGTATCATATATTTTTTCCGTATTGCAGAGTGGCAACATTAATGTGCTAAATCAACAGAGTAGCTTCTATAAGGAGTAGGTCCATATTCTAATAATGAAACATAACTCTTGCAGAGTTGAATATATTTCATGTAAATGTCTCCTCTTTGAGTCTATGTCTTAACTGTTTGTGCCCACAAGCTGTTTCTTCCAAATCAGTAAGTTAATTTATTTCAAGATTTGGTTACAAGTTGGCATTGTTTTAACTCAAACTTAATATTAAAGATAGTGAAATTGCTATAAGTTGGAATCGTTACAAGTTTTAAGAACTTGGTTAGATCGACATTGATACAATTCCAGGAAACGTAAAGACGTACCAATGTATGGAGTTAATAAGTTCTTTGAAAGATACATGACTTACACTTAAGTTCTGGAGACATAAACGGCAGTAATGATCCCCCCCCTCCCAGGGAAATTGTTTTTATGAGACAACAACGTGCTTCAAAATTACAATTACAACTTCTGTTGTATTGGACCCAAATATTAAGAAGGCCCATAAGGTATATATAAAGCCCATTTTTTGTTTTTGTTTATATTAGCTAGTTTATATCATTCCATTTCTCAAATTTCGCGTATCTCATGTATTTTTTTTCGTTCAGTTTTCTCTAATAAAGAAATAAATCTTCTATTAGTGGATCGTGGAGGTGCAAACTGTTCCCTGAGATTCTGAGAACGACGAGTCTCGAATACAATATGTAAGTCTTTTGGGGATGGAGTTGGCTTGAGTCAACGCACAAAAGATTCACTAAACCCTCAATCAGGACATGTTAATTGATATATCATGGTTTTTATGGTTTTTAACCATGATATAAGGAGTCTTTTAGAGTCTTTTGATTTGTTTTCTAGGATGTTTTTGAGTGTTTACAGGTTTTCTAGGATTTTGGCATTAAAGGAGCAAAGTGGAGCAGTTTGGATCATTTTGGAGCAATAATCTAGAGGAAACGAACTTGGAGTCAGAACAGAGAGGGAGTGTCGATCGACGCTGCCTTACCATCGATCGACACCATGTTCAGCCGATGAAGAATCACAAATTTGGAAGTTTTACAAAGTTGCCTCAAGTTTTCCATATTTGCAACACAAGTCCCTAACGTGTTTTAGGACATATAAATAGTATATTTAGGTTTTGCAAACTCTTAAGTTTTATTCTATCAAGTTTTATTTTTCCTGCAACCCTGAGAGATTTTTGAGAGCTATTGGAGAGAGAGATTTGAACTTTTTGAGAGAAGAATTTCTAAACTCCTTCTTTACTCTTTTAATCTCTATTGCTTATTATTCAGAATTATGTTTTGTTCTTCATTGAATATGACTGAGTAGTTTGCTTGTTAGGTTTAGGGTTTTTCACAGGGATTTTATGAATTGTTAGATCTGATTATTTAGGATTCATTATCTTTATAGAATCTTCATCTTAGGTGATATGAGAATATAATTGATTTTCCTGATAAAACCTTTTGATGAGCAAAATTATTTCTTGCAAGGAGATTTGATTTAATAATTTTGTGAACAATCTAAACCTGATTTTATTGCTGATTTTTAACCTAAAATTTTACAAAGATATTTGGATTTTCTGGTTTTAAATTTAGATATTATTTGCAGTGAGAACTGATTTAATTTACAAAAGTGTATAGAGTTCTAGATCTGTTCTTAATTGCTTGAATCCTATTTATTTCCTTGATTTAATATTTCATAATTTCCTGAGAAATTTCCTAGGCCTAGCTTTTTGATATTCTGAATTTACAACAGTTTTTATTTAATATTTTGCATTGCTTTTATTTTAATTCAAATTAATCTGTTTAGTTTAATTATAAAACTCTATAATTTATTGTGTAGTCTTGAGTCCTTGTGGAATTCGACCCCTAAGTACTGCAGTGATCTCTTAATTTGAGAGAGTAGCTCTAGGGTTTAATTTGAGCATATCAAATTTTGGCGCCGTTGCCGGGGACTCTTTGATCTACCATTAGATTTGAGTTTTTAATTTTGTCTAAATTTTTTTTTTTTTTTCTACTTACACGTTTTGGTTTTTCCCTCTCTTTGGTGTTTCAGGTGCATGCCTCCTAGACCTCACACACAGAGCAACAAGACTGGTCCTACTGTGAATCTTTCAAACCAAGAGTTGGGAAAACTTGAGCGTGAGAACAGAAAAGCAACCAAATCCTTGAAGATGGTTAATCCAATCATTCTGATGCGAGATGAGGATGGTGCTTTGAGGGATCAAGAGGGCCACTTGCGCAATGAGCTAGGCCAAAAGCTGGATGCAGAAGGCAATGTGATTGTTGAACCTGTTGTCAACCAGCAAGTTGTCGTCGTTGATGATCCGAATCTTGGTGTCGATCGACACCAACAAGATGGCATCGATCGACACCCACCTGCAGCAGACGTACGTGGAGCTGCCAACCACGTCCAGAACCCAGTTCGAAGACAGGAGCAGAACCAAGACTTGATCAGAACCATTGCTGACTACAACTAGGCTGATCTTGTGTATGAGAACCGGTCTGCTATTGTTGCTCCTCCATTCCAGAGGAATGACTTTGAGCTGAAGCCTGCTTACTTTCAACTGGTTGGGCAGAGACCTTTCTCTAACCTGCCCCATGAGAAGCCTTTGGACCACATTGAGCACTTTGAGGATCTTGTGTCCAGTATCAAGGCTAATGGAGTGACTGAGGATTTCATATTTTGCAAGATTTTCCCATACTCACTTGCAGGAGAGGCATCTCAGTGGTTGAAGCAGTTGCCAGCTGTATCTTTGAAAAATTGGCATGATATCAATGTGGCTTTCCTCAACCATTTCTATGATGATGCAATGTCAGATGAGCTGAGAGTCAAGATCTCTTCATTCAAGCAAGGACATGATGAAGCTTTCAAGGCAGCTTGGGTGAGATTCAAAGCTTATCAAAGGGACTATCCACACCATGGTTTTTCAAGGGTACAACTGTTGAGCATCTTCTTTAGAGGGTGTGATTGGAAGTATCAGTTAGCTTTGGATGCTGCAAGTCATGAGAACTTCAAGACAAGATTTCCAGAAGATGCTGAAGTTTTGATTGAGAATTTGGCTTCTAGCAATAACACTAAAAGAGCTGATGCTGGATTCATTACACAATCTTCTTATGGGTAAGAAGTCAGTCCAATTTGCTGCTGAAATTGAGACATTGGAGCCAGAGCCAAAGAATACAGAGGAGAATGTCAACTATGTGTATGGAGCTGGGTATCAGAGGCAGAGATTCGGTAATCAGCAAGGCAACAGACCTTACAATGGTGACCAGAAACAGCAACAGAACAATGGCTATACAAGGACCTATGGGAATTCATCTTATCAGTCTCTTCCTCCTAAGAATTATTCAGAGAGTAGATTGGAAGCCATGCTTGAGAAGCTTTTGCAAGGACAGGAGAATTTGACAGTGACATTCAATGGGAAGATTGACAATGTCTACACTGAGCTGAATGGAAAGATTGAAGCATTGAACATTCATGTCAAGAAGTTAGAGAATCAAGTTATTCAGACTGCTGGGTCTGTCAAATGACAAGAGGGTTTTCTTCCTGGAAGAACTGAGTCAAACCCCAGACATGCTTGCAATGCCATATCAGTGAGAGATGAAGATGATGGTGAAATTGCTTCTGCAGAAAAAGAAGAGAAATCGACAAATCTCTCGGTTTCAGATGATGGTGTCGATCGACACCACCTGGGTGTCGGTCGACACTCATCCCAGACGAGCCCAGAAACCGCAAAATCTCAGGTTCCAGCAGTTGAGAGGGTGTACCAACCTAAGGTTCCTTTTCCTAAGCCTAGGAGGTCTAAGCAGAAGCTTGAGGAAGCTAGATGCAAGGCAATGATGGACAAGGTGATGATTGAGATGTCATTGATTGATGCAGTGAAGCTTTCACCACCACTTAAGCACTATGTCAAAAGAATGGTATCAAACGGTTTGAGCCTTGAGGAAGGAGCACTGCTTACAAAGGATGTCAGTGCGATTCTGTTAAACCAGCCTGTACAAAGAAAGAAGGGAAAGAAGCAGGAGGTGGTTGTCTCTAAGGAAGTGAGTGCAATCATTCAATGTAGGACTGCAGAGAAGTTACCAGATCCTGGAAGCTTTGTACTTGATTGCTCTATCTCCACAGGAAGGTTTGCTCACTCACTTTATGATCTTGGCTCTAGCATCAACTTGATGCCACATTATGTTGCTGTGAGACTTGGGATGACAGAATTCAAGCCAACTCAGATTTCTCTTATCTTGGCTGATCGCTCCTGAAGAATTCCTGAAGGTGTTTTAGAGGATATTCCAATTAAGGTTGGCAACTTCATGATTCCCACTGACTTTGTGGTGCTGAAGTATGATCAAGAGCCTAAAGATCCTCTCATCTTAGGAAGATCTTTCTTGGCTACAGCTGGTGCAATCATTGATGTGAAGAAGGGACACATAACACTGAATGTGGATGGTTTGAGTTTGAATTTTGAGATGGATAAGCTGAGGAGGGCTCCTACTATTGATGGACAGACTATTTATGTTGAGAAAGTTTCTGATATTCGAGCATCAGGCTCAGTATCGATCGACACCAACAAGAGGGTATCGATCGACACCCATCCACGACCGAGACAGAACAGCTCCAAGACTGATGTTTCAAGTCATAAACCAGTTCCCAAACAGAAAGTCTCCCACTCCACACTCCAGAGTCCTCAGGTAAGACAAAGCTACACCTCTTCTGCACCTAATCATTCTCCTATCATCAATAAGATCTTCAAAGATACAAAAACTGTTTTGCAGTTAACCAAGCCACAAGATTATCGTAGAGTGTTTGTTTCTTCTGTTGATGATTTTGCAGGACATAAGAGAAGCAATACCATCCCTAAATCATGCCCTGGTCCTGTTTCTCGCATACTTAGCAAGCCTCATGCACCTAAAGCTTATACACCACCTTGGATGAAGAGGACATTCTCTTGGAAGCATTCAATGCCACGTTCTGATCCACCGGATGCCTGAGCTCCAGCACAGTCAAGCTAATGACTGAAAAAAAAGTGCTTAATGGGAGGCAACCCACTGGTAGGTTTTTCTTTTTCTTTTGATTTTGATTTTGATTTATTTTATTTTTATTTTTGCTTTCCTCTTACTTGATAACACTGGGGACAATATTGTATAAGTCTGGGGGAGGTTAGTTACTAACTACGTTTTCTGTTTTTGAGTTTCAGTTGTGTCAGTCAAAACCATAAAGTTTGAGTCAAATTTTTCAAAAATTTTCTTTTTATCTTTGAGAATTATGATCTTGATTAATGATTTCTCTTATTTGGCTAACACTCTAATGATTACTTGTTTATGCTTGATCTCAGAACTGAAGCTTAGAAAGACTATAAGCCTTATCAACAATCCTGAAAGCCCTTATTCAAAGGATATCTGGTTCAACTAACGTTGTCTCAACCTTTATCAAGATTTTAACCGGACTTAATCGCTTACTTTGGGGTTAGAAATCAGTGGACTAGACTTCTTCTTCGGGCCATAAAAGACAGTGCAGTTTTTCAAAGTATGTCTCCCCTCTCTCTTCCCTTCAGTGCTTAAAAAAAATAAAAGAGAATAAAAGATGAAATGATTTTGATCAGTTTAGAGAGGTAGGTAAATTACCTATGATCTCATTATTCTACTCTTGAGTCAAATGATCACACAAAGCTTGAAAGCGAGGGGTAGGTAAATTACTGATGACCCCGGTATTTGCTTACACCTTTGATTTTTGATTAAGAAAAAAAATAATAAGGAAGAAAAAAAATTGGAAATGAGAAAAGGGAGAGGAAAGGAGATGTCAGAAGAATGTCTCGGCCTGAAGAGAGTCCATATGCCACTGATGAATACACCTAAGGTAAGAACTCACCTGTACTTGCTTTAATTTATATAATGAGATGACAATGGTGAGACCAGAGATTCCAGAGGATTATGGGATTTGAGTAAGGAATGTTGATGCTTATCATGGTTAAGTATAAGAAGTAAGTTCTTGAGTCAGGTAAATGAAGAGTGTGAGTAAGAATAATCTGCAATTGAGTGAGTTCCCTGTTTTTAAACCTTTTTCACAGGTCTAAGTTTCTGTTTTGCTTGAGGGCAAGCAAAGGCTAAGTCTGGGGGAGTTGATATATCATGGTTTTTGTGGTTTTTAACCATGATATAAGGAGTCTTTTAGAGTCTTTTGATTTGTTTTCTAGGATGTTTTTGAGTGTTTACAGGTTTTCTAGGATTTTGGCATGAAAGGAGCAAAGTGGAGCAGTTTGGATCATTTTGGAGCAATAATCTGGAGGAAACGAACTTGGAGTCAGAACAGAGAGGGAGTGTCGATCGACACTGCCTTACCATCGATCGACACCATGTTCAGCCGATGAAGAATCACAAATTTGGAAGTTTTACAAAGTTGCCCGAAGTTTTCCATATTTGCAACACAAGTCCCTGACGTGTTTTAGGACATATAAATAGTATATTTAGGTTTTGCAAACCCTTAAGTTTTATTCTATCAAGTTTTATTTTTCCTGCAATCCTGAGAGATTTTTGAGAGCTATTGGAGAGAGAGATCTGAACTCTTTGAGAGAAGAATTTTCTAAACTCCTTCTTTACTCTTTTAATCTCTATTGCTTATTATTCAGAATTATGTTTTGTTCTTCATTGAATATGACTGAGTAGTTTGCTTGTTAGGTTTAGGGTTTTACACAGGGACTTTATGAATTGTTAGATCTGATTATTTAGGATTCATTATCTTTCTAGAATCTTCATCCTAGGTTGTTCTTCATATTAATTTTTGATTGATCACCTAGAATTAATACCTTAGAAAAATAAATTGATATGAGAATATAATTGATTTTCCTGATAAAACCTTTTGATGAGCAAAATTATTTCTTGCAAGGAGATTTGATTTAATAATTTTGTGAACAATCTAAACCTAATTTTATTGCTGATTTTTAACCTAAAATTTTACAAAGATATTTGAATTTTTTGGTTTTAAATTTAGATATTATTTTCAGTGAGAACTGATTTAATTTACAAAAGTGTTTAGAGTTCTAGATCTGTTCTTAATTGCTTGAATCCTATTTATTTCCTTGATCTAATATTTCATAATTTCCTGAGAAATTCCCTAGGCCTAGCTTTTTGATATTCTGAATTTACAACAGTTTTTATTTAATATTTCGCATTTCTTTTATTTTAATTCAAATTAATCTGTTTAGCTTAATTATAAAACTCTATAATTTATTGTGTAGTCTTGATTCCTTGTGGAATTAGACTCCTAAGTACTGCAGTGATCTCTTAATTTGAGAGAGTAGCTCTAGGGTTTAATTTGAGCGTATCAAATTTTGGCGCCGTTGCCGAGGACTCTTTGATCTACCATTAGATTTGAGTTTTTAATTTTGTCTAAATTTTTCTTTTTATTTTCTACTTACACGTTTTGGTTTTTCCCTCTCTTTGGTGTTTCAGGTGCATGCCTCATAGACCTCACACAAGGAGCAATAAGACTGGTCCTACTGTGAATCTTTCAAACCAAGAGTTGGGAAAACTTGAGCGTGAGAACAGAAAAGCAACCAAATCCTTGAAGATGGTTAATCCAATCATTCTGATGCGAGATGAGGATGGTGCTTTGAGGGATTAAGAAATGGAAACGTTTTGGAAACATGAAACATGTTTTTTTTCTAAAATTAAGAAATGGAAACATTTTGGAAACGTATGTATATATATATCTATATATATGTATATACATAATAAAACACCAAACATAAAATCTATATTAAAAGTAATATTTAAAACAACACAGATTCAAAACATAAATATTAAATTGTTGAATTAAAACACTAATAATATTATATATTTATATGTACCATGAATATATGTTTCAAAATATTTTTTTATTAAGTTTCTTAGCTAAAAAAATCTTTCCTACATGATTCCAAAACGAAAACGGAGTTTCCATCGTGTTTCCAAAACAGAAACGGAGTTTCCATCGTGTTTCCAAACTAAAATTTGTATGAATCGTGTTTCCATGACTTGTTTCCGTGTTTCCACGAGTTTCTGTTTCCGAAACGTTTCGGAAACGGGAAACGGACCTTAAAAAGAGTTTCCATGCAACATAGTCCCAAAGAATCCTCAAGAATATTCCAATGATTTATACAATTGCCAAAATAAAAACTTTAGTATTCCATATTGTTATAAAATATATACTGTTAGACATAAAAATATATTGTTAGGTGTAAAAAAGAATAAAATCTTGGCAATCTATTACACTTAATCGTGATTTCCGAGATCTTATTTTGCAGTTGTAAATAAAATTTTACCTAAGCACGAGTCATATTAAAAAACTTTCACCAAACATGTTCAAAAATTAAAATAAAAACAAACAACAAACATAACCATTTCTCATAAATAAAATTACAAATTTAATAATATAAAACTTACAAAATAGGTGTTTTTTCAAGTCATCAAAATTTAGCATATGATTTTATTGCATAATATTTTATCCAAAAAACTTTTAAAACAATAATATAAATTATATTTTATTTTAAAATTATAATATAAGTAAAAGGAATTTAAAGCCGTGCTATAGCACGGTCCAAATTTAGTGTTTTATTAATTTCAAAAGGGGTAAAGTATAGTCCATATGAAATTTTTTAATTTTCAAATCGTAGTGTAAATAATTATTTAAAGATTTAATACAATAAATAATTATTCAAAAATATACTAGGAGAGCAGTAGGTAAAAGAGGTTTTTTTTTTTTTTTTTAAGATTTTTGTTTTTTGGATACTTGAAATAGAAAATTTTGATTTGAAATTTTTGAGTTCAGTAAATTCAAAATAAAAAGAAAATAATTATCGTTATTTTTTAAAAAAACTTTCATGAATCCAATCCAAATATGCAGCTTAGCTAAATAAAAATGAACGTATAGTGCGAACAAATTAAGCAATTAGCTAGAAATGCTCGAGACAGTTCTAAAGTGGAGCAATCATATATTTGTTTTGAGGAAGCTCAATGTTCATCCCTACTATTAAAAAGAAAAGTCGTTTATAAAACTAACCTTAGTTTTGTAAAAAATGTCATTGGAGTTATGATTATTCATTAATAGAAGATATTCTAAAATTTAATTTTCCTAATCGTAACAATATAATCTTACTCCAAATTTAAAGAATCATAATAAAATCTATATCCCTTAACATTAGCACCTACCATAACAATTAGGAGGAACATAATTATTGAAAAGAGCATAATTAATGATAATTCTAAAATTTATCATAATAATAATTTCACAATCTTAACAAAATATATCTAAATCCAAGGTTTTTTGGCAATTCGAAAGTAATACATTATTATTGTTTAGGAATATTGCACCGGATCTGGCATATTCTTTTCATCGAGTAGTTACATATGGCTATAAATATATAAACATCCTCAAAGTTTAACATAACATCCCACTATTAAAACCATTCACAAAAATCATACACTTTTGAAATCACAATAGTTGCAAATGTTATTCACAAGTCTTGCTATGACCAAACCTTTTAAAACAAGTTAGAGGTTCAAGTGAAAATAATGCATACATAGAAAATCAGACACGGGGAAACCATAGAGATGAATTTACCCGATGTGTTTCTGTAAGTTACTTGATTTTTTTTTTTTTAATTATGTTTTGTTGGCAAGGATTATATGTAGTTATGACTAAACTATGTTTATTACTTATGATTTAGGTTCCCGAAGGATGGACTATCACATCCTTGACAATTCAAGAAAAGTATATTTGTGGTGAAAGAGATAGTAAAAGTAAGGAATATTTGCTACCTAAGTAGTTATGATTATTAGGAAAATCATTTTAAGCAATAGTAAAAGTACAAGAAACATTGTCCTATCTTAAACCATCTCTATATTTATAGAACAAAATCTCTAGTTTGGAATAATTATTTGAAAATTTTAGGAAATATTATTTTAATAACATGTAAATGATGTCATTTATATAAAAGAAAAGATAATTTTAGAAAAAAACGTGTAACAAACGAGAACAGATAATTCAAACAATAAAAGTAATTATCTAAACTATTTCTAATCAAAAAACAAAATGAGATCATATATTTGGATAATTAAATTTAATTTCAACTTTCAAATAAGAAAAATAGATACGATACAAAAACATGTTGTATGTCGAGATCCATGTTTTAAAAATCCACATGATCTGTGCGAAGCTTCAACCCTAGTTTATTACCGCCGTAACTTGATAACGTGTTTTTCATCGATTTTATCTCCAATTCAACAGTTTTTGATGATTAATATGTTAGATCCAACATCTATCATCCTATTTTGAGCAAAAAAAGTTGAAACTTTTCTGTTTTTCCGATTTTAATCCCGATTTGAGAAAAATCTCGGCGGAACACCTTGCCGAGCGATTAACTGGCGCTTCGGCGGCCTCGGCGGCCGCGTTTTAAAACATGGGTCGAGATAGTACTTAAAAGACATCGCAGTCTTAGTGGTTAATAGGTCATTGCGTATTATGTTGTTTATACATAAATAATTATTTTTAAAAGGTTGACTATGCGATATATAATCAGTTACTTTGGAACGAGTATTTTGAAAATTTTGGGAATTTCTGAAAACAATTAAATAGTTTTTGAATAATTTCAACTAACTAAATAAAAGTAAGTATTTAACGGGTAATTCAGGTATCCTGTCTAATTTTTTTACCCAATCTCTATTAATAAATATCGTCTAACGAGCAATCATTTAAAAGACGGAATGGGACGGTACATGAAACAAGATGGAATGGGACGATAAGGATGGAACAGGAGGGGACATATTCCCTTTTCTAAAGTAGATATGTCTAGATTATATACGCACAATAATCCAAACTAAAACCAAACTGAAATCTGATATTTGGATTTAATACCAATATTGTACAAATATTTAATTTATGTATTTAAAATATTTAATTTATGTATTTAAACTAGATTTTAACCCGCGGTACACCGCGGGATAATTTTTGAACTAAAATTTTTAAATTATATTAATTTATTCTTTTTTTTTCTTCTTTTTTTGTGTGTGTTTATATTGTATAATTGTATTTTGAATATTAATTTTAGGATTTCACCCGTATACCACACAAAATATTTTGGTTTTTACAGTCGTAATTAAATCAATTTTATTTACTATTTTTAGATTCAACCCGTTAATATATATACAATAAAATATTAGTCTAGTTACAGGAAAAAAATCCTAAATTATCATATAAATTACATGATTATCATGCTCACATATTACTCTATTAAATCATTACAAAGTATATAGAGCATTTAATAGTCACTTTGGAATCAATAAAACAATTATCATTCAACAAAAACTATGAACAACTTCGCCAAACTCATCTCTTTCTTCTCTCCTCCTCCAACATCTCCTCTATGGCCTCAACATAGGCCCCTTTAATTTACTCCCAGTTGTTTGAAAAGATATACAAATGGATCAAAGCAAAATCCTGGGGTGTACCAAAAACTGAAAAGCTTGGCAAGTGCAAAAGGATAGTATATATACAATAATAAATATAAAGAGGATACCTAAAAAGGTGAGCAGCTCACCGTGTGCTAAACTCAGATTGGTTTCTTTCTCAACATGCATTTGTGACATAAGTACATAACTACATGGAGTCCAAAACAAAAAATTAGTGTAGATATGAAATAAATCAAACAAAAAATATTTTAATTATCCACTAACTGGAAGGTTGCATGTTCACGTGAAACCAAATCTTTTTTTTCCAAATAAATGAATTTTAAACCATCTAAGATAAGAAAATAAGGGTATTAGAGATGAAATAAAGAAAGCATAAACATTTTATACCAATAAATTAATAAATGAATAAGTGTGCACCTGTTTATCGCCAAAACCAAATCAAGTGTCTCAACCGGGAAGGTTACTTCAAGTGTATCAAATGATGCATTTTTGTATTGCTATTGAGACGTTATTTATATAGTTCTTTGAAGATTGGTAAAATTAGATGTGATATGAGATCGAGAATATACTGGTAAGCAAGCAAAAAATCTAAAAATATATATGGCAATTTTTAACTAATGCAAAAGGTTTACCATCTTGTGTTTAGCTATGCGGATGTAGGTTTTGGTTGTGGGTGTTGTGTTTCTCTTTTGAAGTTGATATTTATAATTGAATAAATGCTTGCTGAGCAAGGTGTCAAACGATCCTTAGCAATAAACACGAGATTTTTCTGTATGCCTAATTGAGTTCTGAGAATATTGCAGAACTATATGTAGTTTCTAAAGGAAATATGTACAGAAATCAATGTATTTCTTGCTTACAAAGTTATATATTTGCTAAAATGTGATTTCCTAAATTTTGGTTCTCGTGTTTAAGGACGTTATCTACGTCATAATAATTTTTGAGGTTGTAATCTTTTGTTTCTCAAAGTGAGTCGATTTACATTAAACATATCATAAAGATGTATTAAATAAGTTTTGAGCATTTATTCTTGATCTCTTAAATGATGGTGTCATGCTGTGTATGGCAATAAGCATTAATAAATTTTAACCATTCCTATAGTTCCATTAATTGAGTTAATTCGAAATATTAGTTTAGGAAAATCTGTAGGGATTAATTAAGTAGAAATGTTATTTTAGGAAAATCTGGAGGGGTTAATGTTGCAAAAAATAAATTAAATAAGTGAAACTTCAAGGGCATAACACAAAATGTACTTCAAAAATGTTAATATAGATTTTATAGAAAAAAATATTTTGTCTGTGCTGTAGCATGGGTACCTAGTGTTCAAATAAAATGAAACAAGTCTCTATGAAAACAATAAATTTTTATGTAAAGCAAAAATAAAATAAAACTTTGATTACTATCAGGGGGGGGTATTGGTTTAGGATTTAGAAAGAATTTTAATGACTTTGTGTTTTTAAAAATCTTGCTGATTTTTAAAATCATAGAAAATTAAAAAGTAAAAATGAAGGATTCTATAAGAGATTGTTTATGAATTTATTTTCAATCTTGCTGATTTGTGTTTCCTAATCTTGTAAATTATTTCATAAAATCTTTTAAAATCTTTCTATTTGATGAAAGAGTTTTCATGACTTTTGTTATGAAGGAAATGATATAAAATCCTAAACCAATAACACAAAATTTGAATTCATTAACAATCCAATATTCTTTTGTTTTAATTGAATAACATAAAACTTTTAATGACTTTATAAAACTCTTAATCTAATAAGACTAGATTTATCAAGATTTTAGATAACTTTTTACAAATCCACAACCAATAACACCAAATTTTTTAAAGAGTTTTAAAAATTCTTGATTGAATAACAACATATTTTACATAACTTTTAAAGTTATTAAAATTCTTTCTAAATCTTAAACCAATATAACCCCCTCAAATAATTGATGTCAAATAGTTAGAATGAATTAAAAATATAATGAACTTTAATAACCAATAATAATGCACCATGTGTTCTAGTGGTCCCAAATTTTGTTTATTCAATATAGTTTAGTCCACATCATTTTTTTTTTTCATTTTTCAACACCTTCATTTATGAGTTTAACTATTGAATTAATGATTCAACACATCTATTGAACATAGTCAAAGAGTCTTACCATAAACTTCTATGTTCACTTTTACTATAAATTGCAACACAAAGTGAACATATTCATCATCAATCAATCTTATTTTCTCTACTTCTTCCAAAAAAAAAAAAATTAAAAGAGATGAATATTTTGGTTTCATTGGTTATGTTCTCTCTTCTCTTGAATGGTTTCGCATTTGCTCAAACTCTCATTCAAGATTCTTGCAAGAAAGCAACCGTGATAGATCCGGGCTTGACATACAATTTCTGTGTCGATTCTCTTACAAAAGATCCACAAAGCAAAACCGCAACCACCCTCGAAGGTTTGATCATAGCATCGACGAAGAACGCTGAAGCAGAAGCTATGAACGTTAAAGGAATCGTTGAACATATGCTCAAGGGCAAGGAATATGCAAGTATTGAAAAAGAGCTACGCCTCTGCGTTGAGTTTTATGGCGATGCTAAGGATTCGTTACACACTGCTTTAGCGAGCGTTCGATCGCACGATTATAAAGAGGCTAATGGAGATTTTAGTATTGCTGAGGATGTACCAGGCAATTGCGAGGATGCTATTAAGGAAAGAATACCGAAATCTCCCATTAGTAACGAGAACTATATTTTGTCTCAGAAGATTGCGATTCCTTCTGTTTTTGATTATATGCTAATATGAATTTGTCAAAGTGCTTTACCAATTAAACATCGATTAATGATTACCATGTAAAGTTGAGTGCAAAGAGACTTTATCATAATGGAAATAAAAATTTGCTTTACATGTTTGGGGTTTTTTTGTTTCCGGCAACATTGACATATTGATTTTTCTTTTTGGTAACACAGTGACATATTGATTTTAAAACGTAGAAAAATAAGCTATTTTCTTGAAATTTAAACTTAATACGCGATTTTAATTATGTAAGATCTTATCCTACTATATTAATGAGAATTTGTTAGAAATGCCCTCTTTGACATACCCCTTTTCAAAAATACCTTTTTTTTTTTTGAATATTTTCATTTTTGCCCTCTTTTACACAATTACCCTATGTTAAATTAATTTTTAGAATTTGTTTTTTAGGTTTGGGTACCCAATTTACATTTAGGTATAGTTTTTAAGTGTTAGGATTTAGTATTTGGGGTTTAGGGTTTATAATTTTGTCATTTTATATATCAAAAAGGGTATTTTTGAAAATGGACACCATCAAAGGGTATTTTTTAAAAGTGACATAGAAAATGGGTATTTTTGAAAAAGAAGTATAAAATTAAAAATAATCTTGAAAAGTGTAAAAATTTACATTCAATTGCCATTAGAGAAAGTTAAATAAAAGCTAAAATTGTGGAAGGTTTAAACGATAATTATTAATAATCATCTTATTACTTATTATTAATCATTAATCAACCAAAATTAATCACCCAAAATCACGGGTTACATGGATAATTAATCGACTTAAATGGACTTAAATTAAAAACATTAACCAATTAATCGATCTAATCCCAAATCTTTGGCTAAAACTGTTGACCGTATAAAAAATAATTATTAATAATCATCTTATTATCTTATTACTTATTATTAAATACATTAACCAATACGCCATTTAGTTTTTTTAGACATTTTTAAAAAAATTAATTAATTTTGTTTGAGACATATCAACATTTTCTCCAAAAATTATAATACAATAATTTTACTTTATACAATAATTTATTTATAATACAATAGTATAACACGAAGAGTTTTTCATCAAAACAAAAAATTAATCAATCAACATTTTTAATCACAAACTATTATAAATAATTTAATTAACAAATATATTATTACACATTTTTCAAAGACAAAATGTTCAGCCCGCGGTCTACCGCGGGTTAGTACCTAGTTTACTTTTTAATTCGTCAACCAATAAGGAATTATTATATAGGTTTGAATCTCAATAGTAACACTATATATGACAATAAAACTTACGAGCATAAAAATCATGTTACATATTTTAATTACAAAAGTAATATTTATTTGATTAGTTTTTCACTTTTTATATAGATAATAGAAATAATACATGTCACATCTATCCTACTATTTTTGCAGCAGTTTTTTCTCAAAAATACTTTTTGAAAAGTTTTGATATTTAATGCATTGACTTTAATATTAGTTAGCAAAACTTCAAAATTAATTATAGGTAAGATTTAAAAAAATAAAGAAATCTTTTTACCTCATTCAAATAATATATGATTCCCTTTCATTTTTTATTGGAATTTATATTTAAATTATTTTGAATTATTCTATAAAATATTTAGTTTATAAAAATTGTTATTTTTTCCTGCATATGAAAACGGAAATATATTACTCAATAGATATATATTACTCAATAGATGAATAAAAAATTTTAAAAACGGACATATATTACTCAATAGATGAATAAAAAAATACCAGTACAATATCCCACATCTTCTAAAAAAATTGGGCAATGTTCAGAGTCATATTATAAAATAAACCAAAATGATTCCGACTAAAAATGAGTAGAAAGCTTGATTTATCAAGCGTACAAACTTTAAAAACTTTTATTTGATTTATCAGGCATTCAAACTTTTATTTGGTTATGTTGGGGACTGGGCTTCCGAGCTCTGGAACAATTTAATGAGGCTATGTTGGCCAAACAGTTTTGGCGTCTAATTCACTATCCAACGTCTTTAATGGCTAGGGTGATGAAAAGTCGATATTTCAGGAACAAACATAACCATATAATCCGTCTTTTGCTTGGAAAAGTATTTATTCCGTCAAGGGATTGGTGGAGCAGGGGGCGCGTTGGACGGTAGGCTCTGGTAATTCCATTTCGGTTTGGCGTGATCTATGGATACCGGATATTTGCCCTAGACCGGCGAATGGTCGAGGGAGGTTGTGGCTTCCGAGTTTAATGGTTAATCATTTAATTAATCTGGAGATTAAGGATTGGCATCTACCTACTTTGGAGGAGTTTTTTGATCCAGGGGATATACAACTTATGCGGAGTATGCCGGTTAGTAGAACTCATCAACCGGATAGATTAATATGGCATTTTACTAAATCTAGGAAATATTCTGTCAAATCAGGTTACCGGTTAGCTCGGGAATCAAATATGGATGTAGAATATGGGCCGACGTGTACGGCTTTGCGGGCCCAATCGTGGAAACTTGATGTACCCTCCAAGATCCAACACTTTTTTTGGCATATTGGATCGGGTACTCTGCTTGTGTTAGAGCATCTCGCACATCGGGGTGTTCGTTGTGATACCGTGTGTAAGAGATGCCATTCTGCAGTGGAAACTATAAACTAGCCGTCTAGCCCTGGGAAAAATACCCAAACCCGAAACCCGATCTGAAATACCCGACCCGAACCCGTATCCGAAGTTTTAAAATACCCGAATGGGTCTAGAATTTATTAAGATCGGATACCCGAACCCGATCGCGTACCCTAACTAATCCGAACATATATAAATACCACTGCAAAATAGTAAGTAGTGGGATTCAAACCCAACACCTACAACATTTAGAGGGTGTATTGTAACCATTTTGCCACTTTAATACATTTGGTTAATATTAAAACCTCAAGTATTTATACATTACTAGGTGCAACATTTTTTTTCTTTCAAGGATTTTAGTTATGAGATATTTAACTTATTGTATAGAGACTTAATTGTATATTTTTTTTATCGCACTCATAAACTTTAGATACCAAAATATTATTTTTAGATATTAAAAATATAAAAAAGGAAAAATGCAAAACAAATAGAATCAAGACATTGCAATTGAATCAAGAGTTCTTACCAATGCTCAAATTCTGGCAGAAGTAGAATATGAAGATCGACTTGAAAAAGGTTTGTATATCACTTGATATTGTTATTTTTTGTTATTGTCTCTCTTATAGTTTATGTTAGCTCATCCAATTCTTTTGTTTTCAGAGTTCTGCATTGAAGAGTAAGGTCTCGACTACTTGAAGCTACAAGGTGTTTTATTGTTTTGGTTTTACAATTGGTGACAGTTCTACAAGGTGTTTTGTTGTTTTAATTTGGTTTACTTTGTTGTCTCTCTCGTTTAGTACTTGGTTTATTAAGACATGGATTTGTTTGTTTAACATTCTTGTTATGTGGTTGTTTGAACAAGATTATGGTTTGAATTTTGAACATTGGTCTCTTTATGTTTATGGTTATTGATCAGTTTATTGAATATAATTGAGTTTGGTTTAATTAATTTCGGATTGAGTTTGGATACCCGATCCGAACCCGATGGGTGTTTATCCGAAATCCAATCCGAATATTAGAAATACCTGAATGGGTCTAGGACCCCTTAATCCGAAATATCCGAAAATCCGAAATACCCGATCCGAACCCGATCGGGTCACCCGAATGCCCAGGGCTACTATAAACCATGTGCTCTTTGAGTGCCCTAGGTCTCGATGTATTTGGGAGTTGTCCCCTATCCGGATGGACCCAGGGGTTTTCCATACACATCGATTTATGCGAATTTAGATTTTATTTTTTGGCGGGCGTCTTCACAATCCGGGGTCTCGGATATAGGCGTTCAACTACCTTGGATTATTTGGTCAATTTAGAAAGATAGGAACAAAAAGGTTTTCCAGGGTATTGAGATAGCACCTCTTGAGATTTTGAATCAAGCGGCTACTGATAAATTATTGTGGGAGGAGGCCAAGTCTTACTCAGTGAATTATCTGGATCCTCCGTCTTTTTCGGAGGACAGAGATTCCTCTCCTCGATGTCAAATTGATGGTTCTTGGAAAGGTACAGACCCCTACCAGGGTTTGGGCTGGTGGTGTTGCAGTGGAGAGCTTACAACGATCCTATTGGGAGCACGGAGTCACCATCGGAGTATTTCCCCACTACATGCAGAACTACAAGAGCTGATCTGGGCTATGGAGTCTTTACTGGTGGCTGGAGTCAATTGTCAGGCTTTTGAGACGGATAAAGTAGAGCTAGTGGCGATGGTGCAGACGCCGAAAGACTGGCCGGCTTTTTCTAACCTATTGGAGGATTTCTCTCTGCTTCAAAGTTCCTATCCCTCCTTCACCCTCACCAGGATTCCACGAGACGTCAACGTCAGAGCCGACTGCCTAGCTCGCTCTTCACGATCTCTACCTTCATAATCTACTTTTGTAAACTCGTATCCTCCTGTTTGGGCAACCAATCTTGGAGTTCTATTTTAATTTTATAGTTTGGTTGAAAAAAAAAAACTTTTATTTGGTTTAATTTGGTTCTTTATTTTAAAGATTTTCAAAGGTTAAATATGAAAAATATTTAAACCTTTAAAAAATTAAATATGATAAATATTATACCGTAGATACACAATAAATATTTAAAATTAAGATGATATAGTGTGAGTTAAAATATTTCGGGATGAGGTTATATAGCGGGACGGGTTTTATCAATATTTTTATAAATTAAAAAATATCATTAATTCGGTGTTACAAGGGTAAAAGTGTAGGTCTGAGATTAATCCGATATCCGCGGATATCCGTATTCGTATCCGAATCCATTACAAAAAAACGGATATCCGGGCAAACGGATACAGATAGAGATAGTAAAATAGCAAATAAAACGGATACAAATACGAATACGAATAGTGCTAAATTTTAAAACGGACAACGGATATCCGTTTTTCCCCAAATATCCTTTATTATATACGGATAAGGATACAAATAATGCTAAATTTTAAAACAAATATTTGTTTTTTACGGATATCCGGTATTTATATACGGATATCTGGTATTTTTGTCCAAAATACACGGTATTTAATACAAAATACGCTGTATTTTAGTTCAAAATACATAATTTTCTATTTCAAAAAATTAAACGGATATCCGCGGATAATCGGATTTTTAGTGGATATCCGGATAACAGATATCGGAAATTTTTGGATACGAATACAGATAATAAATTACGGATAAAACGGATACGGATATCTCAAAAAAGCGGATATACGCTCCGTTAACAGGGCTAGGTAAAACATCATTTCATTATTTTGTTAATACTGTCGGTATTAGAAAATAGACATATCTAATTAAATTGATTAAAAAGTATTATGTAAAAAATAAATTATATTGCGGTATTATATGGTTTATTTAACAATTATTATATAATTATAACATATTTAACCAACAAATACAACATATAATTTAAATATTTTAGTTATAAATAATTTTGCCTCGCGGTTCTAATCTAGTATATATATATATATATATATAAAGTTAACTTTGCTCATTTCTCCTTCATCCACATCAACATCCACCTAATCAATTTTTTTTCATAAAAAATACTATTTTTAATATTCATTAATTGCATATTTCTTACTTATAATTAATAATAGTAAATATAAATAAGAAACGAATTAACTAAAATTAATTAAATTTTAAAATAGTGAAAATAATAATATAATTTTTGAGTAAAAATAAAAATAATAACTATCTAAATATGAATTAAGTAAAATAAATGTAAAATTTTAAATAGTAAAAATAATACTATAAATTTGTTTTAGTAACAATGTTATTTTTAAATCATAAACAAAAAATGATTATATTCCAAAATTTAGAATGGGTTAATGAGTTTAAGAATGTAAGTAAGATTTTAATGCATGGTGGAGTAAAAAAAAGTTATGTAATTGTATTTTAAAAATCTAAACAAGAAAATAAAATTGAAGTGAAACATTAGTTTCTAAGAAACATATACCATAAAGATTTATCATCAAATTTTATTTATAAGAAAGAAAAGATTAATTACTTAACTTAATTTAAAAGTTTTTATCTAAAACTAAGATATTGTAACGGGCACATTTTTTTTTGGGAAAACTATGAAAAAAGAAATTTGAAAAAATAATCTATCTAAAGAAACAAAATCAATGGTTAGGAAATATAGAAAAAAATGATATGTAAGCCGTTACAAAAATTGGCATGTGATTTGTGTAGCATATCTCATAAGGTATATTATCAACTGGAGCTACAATTTTATAACATTATATAAAACACATATGGTTGACAAAAAAAATATAAAACATATATAAAAAATATGATATATATATATATATATTATCAAATGATTTTAACCCAAAACATTGGCAAAAACAACATATCTAAAGTACAATATGTTTTTTTTTAGAAGACGAAGCTGGGGTTGCATCACAAAATTAACATCTGCAAATAACATATGAGATTTTAGAAAAATATGTACTTGCGATTAGTGAATAGATATTCATTTTGGGGTTTAAACATTTCATCATTTAAGCATTCTTGACTTAGTTGAAAATTATATTATGGCAGATGATGCATTATGACAATCTAGTGACATAACACTAAAACTGTTCATGAAACTTTGTATATTCGCATTTAATGTAGGATATCGATATGTTTAAATGGTCTCTATAATTAGGTCAACGATCGACATTGACGTTAGAACTTTTAAAATTATGTTTTCATGGGATATGAATATGGAATGAAATCTTTTAAAGATAAAACTATAAAAGGTCAGAAGATTGTGGACAATATTATAATCTTCAAATTATATTCATAGTCAATGATTTTTACTGATAAAAAAAATAATTAAAATCCCACGTAAAATTGTAAATAATATAACAAAGAAATATTATCGTCAAAAATATATATGTTGTATATCACTGAGTAAAGTAAGTTTATTATATATAGATTTATTCTCAAAAGTTGGAATAATTATATTTGAGTTCAACAATTTTTATTGATAAAAAGTATTTAAAATTAAAATCTCCTACGGGTATAAATTCTAGTATTATATAATATGACAAAGTATTTTATCTAAATTTCGTATTAACTTCGCTCTCCATCCCCACTCCTATACATGTCTTCTCAACTTATATAATAAGACGACTCAAGAGTCAAGAGAAAGCCTTCAAAGTGTAATAGTTATTACCATACATTTCCAATTTAATTCCACCAAAAATTATATAAACAAACAGCAATATGAAATCCATCTCAAATCTTCCTCATATAGGTTTCGATGCAAAGGTCATAAATCAGCAACCAAACAACATACCAATAGAATTCATATGGCCCGACAAAGAGCAACCCTCCACCGACGTCAAAGAGCTCCAAGTCCCTATCATCGACATCTCTAGTTTCCTCTCCGGCCAAGACAACCAGATCTTGGCGTCTCGAGCTTCTAGGCTCGTGTCCGAAGCTGCAAAGATGCACGGGTTCTTCATCGTCACAAACCATGGGGTTCACGAGGGGATTTTGTCACGTGCCTACAAGTGTATGGACATGTTTTTCAACTTGCCGGCTTCCGAGAAGCAGAAGGTGAAGAGGGAGTGGGGTGAGATCTCCGGTTATTCCGATAGCTTTGTCGGAAGATTCTACTCAGAGCTTCCTTGGAAAGAAACGCTTTCGTTTAGGTTCTCCGCCGAGGAGAAGCTCAAGAATGGCACCGAAACTGTTAAAGATTACATCTCTAGGTCAATGGGTGACTTAAACGAAGAGTTTGGGTAAATATATTCCCTTCTTTTCTTAACAATAATAGACTAGTAGTATTGAGTAATTAATGAGTATATATATTACTCCTTTCATTATAAGTGTGGTTTAAAGTTTTCTTTAACACAAATTCAATATATTAAAAATTAAAGTTTTTGTTTTGCTCCTTATTAATCAATAATGGGAGTACGTAGTGTCATACTATATTATAAAAAAAAATTATTTTGAATTAATTTCAATTCAGATTTTTAAAAGATTCTCCAGTTCTATAATTTTTACATTTGCTTAGGAATTACGTATAGAAATTATAAAAAATTAATAACGGCTATAGAAATTTTAATAGTTCTTAGTTTGTTACTTCTTAATATGCATTATTTAAAAAAAAAAAAAACTGATATTATAATGAGATAGATGGAGTATAGGTGGAGTGTAGGTTAAAATATAGTATTGGATTTAAAGTAATTATTTAAAAACGACAAAAATATTGTGATGTCGAAAGGCACAAATCAAAGTAAGTGACAGTGATTTTTGTTTTCAGTGTATAATAGTTAATACATTAATGAGATTCCACGAGTATTCATGAATAGTACGAATGTATGATTGATCCAAATAATAATAGACAACAAAAACTATTGGGATTATGCCATGCAGAACTGCATTTCAAGAATACGCAGAGGTGATGAACACTCTCTCGTTAAAGATCATGGAGTTTCTTGGAATAAGTCTAGGGATCGACAGACGCTATTTCAGAGAGTTTTACGAAGATAACGACTCAATACTCAGGCTGAATTATTATCCGCCGTGCAAGCAGCCAAATCTAACATTAGGGACAGGTCCTCACAACGACCCGACCTCTCTAACCATACTTGATCAGGACCAAGTTGGTGGTCTTCAGGTTTTCGTGGAGAATCAATGGAGATCCATAGCTCCAAAGCCCAGATCATTCGTCGTTAACATCGGCGATACCTTCATGGTAAAACTAACTTTTTTTCTTACATAGGGAACATGTATAGACAAATTTGTCACAAACCAAAAAAACAATTAAAATATATTATATACTGTAATACCTCCTTGATTTATATGACAATATGGTAGGGTATACCGTATACTGAAAACTTATCTAGATCACCTAAAGCATTTTAACTTTTATGAAAAACAATTTAATTAGATTCATATCTAGCTAAGCTTGTTTGATCCAGAAAAGTTTCATGATGATGAGAGTGGTATATGTACCATGCGACTAAAGACAAAAAAAACACATATTTAGTGTTTAATATGTCGGTTGCCGTGGGATGGTGGGAGGGTTATATATTTGCGCATTTTCATGTGTATATTTTTGAAATCCTACCTATATCACCATTATTAGATATTATATAGAACATATGGAGAACTGATCTATATACACTTTAATGCATTTGGTTTGGGGATATTTCTGCTGAAACATCATTGGACATACTTGATTTTTTAACTTACATGCAAGATCATCATCATCTTTGTCATCTTTAGTGAGATGTGGGTCGCAATAGATAGGATGATTGGAGCGTTACTTGCATATATAGTAATATGCATAACATACACACAGAAGATATAATGTGGAAATGTATCGACTATCGACTAGGTAGAAACAGATCGAGTTATTATACGTATAAAGTATTTTTCTGCGATACAAAATGTTAAATTTGGGCTTATCTTGAACTTCTAACTAAAAACCAATTGGCAACTAGTATATTGACCCTAACCCTTTATATATTAATGATAGTTCTTTCAAACTTCAGATGTGGGACTCGGATTGTATCCAACAATCTCCCCTTCAATCTAAAGACCACATGTGGGATATTAACTCGCCTCCTCGAGATGATAACTCCATCTCGAACTGATCCCACTTGGACCAATAATAAACCCATTTTTGGGCCCCCATTATTTGGGTTAACAAGAGGCATGTCCGTATCCACTTTTCTAGGTCCACCGGAATTTAAACTTTGGGCTCTGATACCATGTTAAATTTGGGCTTATCTTGAGCTTCTAAGTAAAATCCAATTGGTAATTAGTAGATTGACCCTAACCATTTATATATTAATGATAGTTCTTTCAAACTTCAAATGTGGGACTTGGATTGTATCCAACGCGAGAAACTTTGTAATAACTAATATTGACAGTTTGTGTTTGTTTTTAATTCCATGTTTGTCTATGTATATATATACAGGCGTTGACGAATGGAATATACAAAAGTTGTTTGCACCGGGCTGTGGTGAACAGCGAGAGGGAAAGGAAGTCGATAGCATTTTTCTTATGTCCACAAAAGGACAAAGTGGTGGAGCCACCAAAGAACCTACTAGAATCGTGCGGTCAAAGAGTGTACCCTAACTTTACATGGTCCATGTTTCTTGAGTTCACGCAGAAGCAGTACAGATCTGACAAAAACACTCTTCAAGAGTTCTCAGACCGGCTTAAGAACAAACAAGTTGTCAGCAACAGTGTCATTTAAACCAAAAGCAAAAGAAATTTGTCAGCAACAAACTTGTCGAACAAAGTTAGAAGAGAGCGAGAGAGAGTGATTAGAAAACAAATTAAAGGCTTTTGATTATTTTGTGTCAACGTGAATCATTTATTTAAACAATTCGTTTGATCATCCGGACCGGAAAACAAAGATTACATAAACAAAGTAATTAACAAAAACCAGACATATATACGAGCCTTACAATCAGTCAAAATACAACTCCAATTTTGATCAAAAAGCTATCCACATTCATGCATATATTATATATATGCTTTAAATATCGAAAGACTCTTTAATGAAAATTTCTTAACTAAAATTTGTTATATTCGGACATAGGATCACACATCAGATACAAAAGATTAGACTCTACAGCTCAACATCAACTAACCCCATTAAAAACCTATCAACATCGTTTCTTAATTTCCACTGGAACCACAACATCAATGCATGGTAATAAATTGAACACTTAATCTTGTACATATATCATCATCAAGAATTCTCCAGGACAAATAAACTAAGTTCATATATATAAACCTGATGTTGAGGCCGGGAAAACACCACCAGCTTACGGAATATCAGAAAAAGCCCACGTTTGTCAGGTCTTCTCCAATCCAAATACGTACACACCTTTCTATTTTCGAGTTTATGTGGCCGTTCTCCTAATATAAATTGTTTTTATTGTCACCCATTGCAAAAATCACGTAAACACAATTAACATGCTCTACAAAGTTTCAAATTCAAACATCCTATTGGAGACAAGAGTTGCACATTCGTAGCTATGCTGATACATCAAACCATAGATATTTTTAGGTCTTATCGTCTTTGAAGATAAGATTCTGACAGTCATTGACAATAAGTGGGAGATATCGTTACAGCAATAAAAGACATGTCTAAGACCGTGACAAGAGAGCTAGAGAGCTGAGAAACAATCTTATACATTTATGTTGCATATACCCGCGGCACGAAGGCAGTGGCCCTATGAGTTAACATAACTACGGACCCCTTTATGTTATGTTATATGTTCCTTCTGTGTTATCAAATTATATTTTCAGATATCAAAATTTTCATCCTTATATCAACTGATTTGATCAGTTTATTTAAAATGTACATTTTAGTAGTTTAGAAATAAAACAATATAACTTTACGTAGTTATTAAAATTAAACGTGCTTTAAGATCTAACCATCTCAGCTAAGTTATCGTTAGATTAGTTATACACCACTTTAACCATATCCTCGCAGTACACATTTCTAATGCATTTTTTTTTTTGCTAAGAACATTTCTAATGCATTGTATATGACCGGGTGTTTTGTATTAAAAGGGTAAAGACAAAGAGAAACACAATGTATATAGAACAAAAAGTATGGCCCATCTAAATAATTTTCTGTAATGACTCCACATGAACAGTAGTTGTTCATTCCGCCATATCTCCATTAAAGCTCGATAAATGTGTTTTTGTTTTCTTCTTAATTATAATGTGAGTACATGTACTAGTGTTATCAATGAACAGTTTATTGAATAAAATATTAAGATGAAACAATTATAAACTCTTTTAGGGACAGAGCCGGCCCAAGACCCAAGCTGAAGAAGCATCAGCTTGCGGCCACATAATATATAGTTCTATAATCGGCCTTGTTTTACAGAAAGTTCCTTTAGCCTAGTGGTATAAGCAGTGGAAAACATCTAAGATGTCACGGGTTCGACGCTCCAAACTCTTATTTATTTGTGTTTTCATTTTTTTTTTTAACAAACCTAAAAATATTTCATTTTTTTTATTAACAGACCTAAAAATATTTTTTGGCTTGTGGCCTCATAATTCTCTGCAACGGCTCTGTTTAGGGATAGTATAACTTGACTATAAACGTGCTCTTTTATCTTTCCCTTTCTTTATTATAGTACTGCCGCTACTGCGCCATCGTGCTAGTGTTATCAATGAACAGTTCCATGAACAACGAACAAGTGGAAAAAAAGTATCTAACGAAGTAACGTAACTAAAAAACTAATTACAATTTTAAATCAATTTAAATAAAATAAATTAAGTGTACATAAAGATAGAAATGCATGTGATGGGCCATCAATTGGGCCTTAGTTTGTGGCGAAGGCTGACTTTAACCAATTTAAGTAACCTTCACGTGCTACGTTTTGGCTGACAGTGATGCGAAACAAACACAGTCTTCAACATTTATATGCCTTGGCCGACAAACCAAGAGACGTTTAACGTTTATGGGGCTGCTGGGGAACCTTAACGTTTATGTTGCTTGTTATTGTAAATTTCTAATCTTCTTACTTTTAAAAAAAAAATTATTTTGACTTTTTATTTATTTAGTTAAGTTTGTGATATATTAAAAAAAATCTCCTATTTATGTTTTTTTTTCTTAATTAAGGATTTTGAGAAAATCATAGGAAAGTTGTTAAAGTATGATTGGTAGAACTTGGTTTTGAATTTTATGGGCCTAAATATATTGGGCTCTTTGTTTTACTAATTTGAAGGGTCATCATCAATTGGGCCTTTGATATTACTTACTATTTTATTCTATGGAAATTAATAAAGAAAACAAAAACGGTTACGGAGCAGAGGAGGAGGAGGAAACGAAACTTCCGATGGAAACAAACAGAGCTTTACGCTTAGAAGGATCCATGATCTCAGCACCGTGACCATCGTCGCCGTTAAATAGCTCCACCACTTCAACTCCCTTCTTCTTCATCAGCTTCGCCACATCTCTCTGCCAATCTACCATCGGATCTAATTCTCCTCCAATCACCATAACTTTCCATCCCAACCGTCTAAACTTCTCCAGATTCTCAGATCCATCTCCCACCGTCGGATTCGAGTACTCGTGATCCCGATCAACGCCGACGGGAAGAGACAGATCCCACATTACGTCGGTGACTACGGGAGGACAAATCTGATCGTTCGCGAGCCTGATCTCAGATCCACACCGCTCTTTCGCGCCGAAGAACGGGTGGTGCAGGATCAGTCCACGGATCTGTAACGGACTCAGATCGGAGACGGAATCGTCGGCGGATCTTAGCCCGACGTTGTAGGCCAAGTTCCCACCGGCGCTAGTTCCCATGAGGAACACGTTTGAGAGATCGGCGTGTGATTTGATCCACTCGTCGTCGGAGTTTTTTATCCACTCCAGCGCCTCCGTACCGTCTTCGTACGCCGCCGGTAATCTATGCTCCGGAGCTAAACGGTAAGAAGGAGAAACGACGATGGCGTTGAGATCACGCGCCATCTCGGAGCAGAATTCGTGGAACCGTAGAAAGTCTACGCTGCATATGACGAATCCTCCGCCGTGGTAATACACAACGACGGGGAGTTTCTGAGACGAAACGACGTCGTTGGTTACTGCGGAGGTGGGGACGTAGATACGGAGCCACGTCGACTTTGAGTGGTTCACGGGAAGATCTTTTGAAACGGCGGGGTTTTGTGGGGAAGGATCAGGTGTGGCTGCGGTGCATGGGAAGATGCTGGGGAGACGAGTGGTTGAACCATCTGGATTCTTTACCATGTTAAGATAAGCGTAAGGATCAGAGATTGGTGTTTGTTCCGACATTTTTTTCTTTTCTTTTTGAGAAGGTTCGGTCTTTTTGGATTATATAATGTGTGTTTTCTACTTTTGTATGTAGGAACTCGAATATGCTAGTCCTTATATAATACTAGATACTACTAATTCGTGTGATAAATTGTTTTAAAATTGAAGATAGATCTTGACTTTTATTTTTAATGAATACTAGTATATCTTTGCATTTAAAGAACCACCAAAAAGAGAAAATAAGAATCTACAATGTTGTTAGCTGAGGCAAGTGGAGGAAGAAAAGATTAAAAACCACACAACGTAATGACAATGACAGCAGTATAAAGAGAAGTGCTCTTTGATTTTCTCTCTTTTTATATGCATGCAATAAAACGAGAGACCCGTCTTGGTTTACAAGTCGCTAGCACATCTTTTTCCATATATGATGATCATCTAGAAGTTGCTGTTGACTAGTTGTTGGCAAGGCCAAAACTAATTTTACGTTTGACAATTATTGAGTTGATTAACACCATACATATTTCACTAGTGAATCGCTTCTTCTTCTTCTTCTTCTTTTAATTAGTAGCTAACTGATAGAAACTAAATAATAAGTAAAAGTTCACTTCACAAGGGAAAGATTGAAGACACGAAAATGATAGCAATATGAATATATTGTGAGGTATGAAGTAATAATTAATCATCATTATCACCCAAAATTACACAAAATTGATAAAGAGGATACAAGAGAGCCTCCTCCTTAAGTTTGTTCAAAGCCAAAATAAAAACAAGGGGGAAAACTTTCAAAAACACCTATAATGTAGAAGACATCAGGGTAAGAAGAGATAATAAAGATATTATAAGAGGAGAGAGTTTAGTTCTTCTTTTCTCTTTTTATCAAAAGGAGACGTAGGGTTTGACTTTTCAATATTTCTGGCGACTACCACCTACCTCCTCCTCTACCGCCACCTCTTCCTCCTCTGCCGCCACCACCGCCGAACCGGTTTCCACCACCTCTTCCACCACCATTGCCGAACCTGCTTCCGCCGCGACCAAATCTTCTTTGTGGCAATGGTTCTCTCTCCTGAAGTTTAGGCATCTCCTTAACCACTTCCAAGCTCATACTTCCAGCATTCTTTTGTCCAGCTGCAAGGAATAAGTCTAGATCCGATTGCACAACGTCAAACACTGCTCCGCTTTTATCTGCTGTTAGACTCAACCCTTCAATCCGCTCCACCTTGTCTTCTGGTAAAACTCTTCTTAGCATTCCATAAACATATCTGATGCAATAAATCATTTTAGTACTTAGCTTTTGATGTTAACAAAGACTACAAAAGCAGAGTAGACTTCCCTGTAGGGAGAAAGAGGAACTTACGACGGCGAGTAGACTTCCCTTCCTGCTTCAAGATGTAGTGTTACATGGTTCTCCATTGATGTAAGAAGTGACCTTTTCTTAATCTCAGTGAAGCCCTGTAGTGATCAGAAACTAAGTACTTGTTTTGATAGAGAAAACAAAAAACATTTTAGAAGGAAAATTTTCAAGGAGACTTACCGCTGTTTTTGCAAGAGCTTTTGCGAGGAGTACTTCAGCTGATAAACCAGAATTTTCTAATAAATTCTTTGCAGCTTCCAAGAATGCAGGAACCACACTGCATTTAAATATATTGTTAGGTAAAATATACCATTTCCCAGTTATTGATTAGATTTTATAGAACATGGAGGTGCATCTGTAAGCATACCTGTCGCAAACTTGTTTAATTTTCTCAGCAGCATCCATACCACCAGCTCGGGCAATATCATCAGGCTGAGGTGCAGACAAGTACTCAAATTTTATACCTGCTTCTTTTTCGATCCTGGATATACTTGACTTTCTAGATTCGTAAAGTGTAACTGCAACTCCAGTGTTGCCTGCAACAAAAAGAAAATAAAGATTATAATAACATCAAGCAAACCTTACTCATTAATCTAGGAACTGCACAAATATGATAGAGTCGTCCAAACAATGTCTATGCTTTTACCTGCTCTTCCTGTTCGGCCTGAACGATGAATATATGATTCAACATCACGTGGAGGCTCACACTGCAACACATTTAAACAAAAGGCATGACATTAGAACACCAACAAGGCATTAAACCATAATGATTAGTACGTGTGGGCTGCCACTAACCTGTATAATTAACTGCACATCATTGATATCTAGACCACGAGCAGCAACGTTAGTAGCCACCAATGTCGAAAACTTGCCCTTCCTAAACCCAGCAAGAGTAACCTAAAATCACAGGACTCATAGTTAGCAAGCTGATACTCCAATGTTTGAGCAATTCAACCGGATAAGAAGAAAGATCATATTGTCCCCACTTAAATTCACATATGCAAGAGAGCTTAAAATAAAATTTAATAATATACCTCGCGCTGTGATTGCTGTATGTCTCCATGCAAAGTTCTTGACCCAGCCAACAAACCAGAAAGCTCGTTCGCTTCCTCTTTTTTCTCAGCGAAAATAATGGTTTGGCCTCCACTAGATTGTGATAACAAAATTGGTTAAGAGTCTTGAGCACTTTCACTCGAGACGAATAAAGGTGTTATGAAAAAGCAGTAACATAGTTGAAGAGCTAAAGGATACCTGCTATAGCAACTGATAATATCAGGAATCAACCGAGGCATGGCTGCCTTATTACAGGGAATAGCAATGTGTCGTACACTATTACTAGCCTTCATTTTATCATTACCAACAAGGTCAATAGTCTTCAGGTCTTTTTTAAGAAACTTATGAGAGATCTGGTAGGAACAAGAAAGGTCTCAGCCACAAATAGAGAGAATAGGAACAGAGAAACAAAATAAATGAAGCTTAACCAATGAAAAATAGCAAGGGGAAATATATGAAAGGGACGCACACTTTTAACCCATTGTGGCAGAGTAGCACTGAAGAGAAGAGTCTGGACTTTAGTAGCATCTTCCACTTTCCCTGAAGTTATTGAAAGAAGATATAAGATACTATGAAAAAGCTTTATATCAAGAAAAACAAAAACCACATTCCATACCTAATATAAATTCAACATCCTCAACAAACCCCATCCTCAACATTTCATCAGCTTCATCAAGCACACGGAATTGTAGATAGCTCAGATCAATTTTCTCAGTATTAATAAAATCCTGCAATGAATGTCAACTACAGGGTCAATAGATCAACGATGATTTGAATCCAGGGGCAAACCAAGAGAGAGAGAGAGAGAGAGACGTACCTTAACACGACCAGGGGTTCCAACCACAATATCAACACCTTTCCTTAAACTATTCTGCTGGAAAGAATAACCTTCACCTCCATAAACACAGCAAGAAGTTAACCCAAGTGCTAATCCGTATGTTTCAAAGTCAGCATTCACCTAACAAAGAAAACGGTACCATCAGTAAAAAAAACCTAGAGAGCCAAAATAACGAATATGCAACAAAAAAAATCGTAACACAACAAGCTAAAAATCTTTACCTGCTTAGCCAATTCTCTAGTAGGTAAAAGGACCAAAACACTTGGTGGCCTGCCATACCCATTCTTCTTTTTGCTTTTCGCAGGTCCATTGATCAATGATTCCAATATAGGCAACACAAAGGCAAGTGTTTTACCCTGCACCACACACATATGTAATCAACAAAAAGCCCCTAACTTTAAAAAATCTCACTCCAAACAGACAATACATTCACAATATCAGAGTACCAAACCTTCCACATATAAATCCAAAGCACCGAACTTGAGTAATTACATAAAACAACAAAGCAATAAAACCCAATTACCTGACCAGTACGAGCCCGTCCAACTAAATCAGCACCATCGAGAACCATATCAAAGGTGGTAGCTTGAATGGGGAAAAGAGCTTCAATACCATTCTTCTTAAGCATCTCTCTCAAAGGAGCCGAGATCCTAAACTTGGAAACAGCGTTAGGGTTATCAACTTCAACATCTTCAATACCTAACTTAACCTTCTTGCTCTTCTTCTTCTTCTTCTCAGAGCTAGAATCGCTCTTCCCTTCTTCTTCCTCCGACTCCGCAGCCTTACGCTTCTTGTCCTTCCTCTTACTCTTCTTCTTCTCCGAATCTTCTTCATCCGAAGATGAAAACTTCAGCTTCCCCTCCTTCTTCCCCTTCTTAGAGTCAAGCTCTGGGGTTTCCAAAGCTATCTTCTTCTTCATCTTCTTCTCCTCTTTCTTGTCGGATAAGATTAGTGAAGGCATTTAGGTTTAAAATTGGGGGAGGTTTGAAGAATAATCGAATCTCTCCTGCTTTTTATAGAGATTGAGGCGATTTAAAGAACGGAAGCAGGCAGAGAGACGAAGAGGGAGAAGAATGTTTAGGGTTTACGCTACTTTATATAAGTTTCTAGGTTTTGGAGGCGCCTTTGTTCCAAAACCCTAGTTTAACGCCTTGTAACTGTGCAATCTGGTCCGTTGATGAGTTTTATTTTGCTCTGCCGTTTTTATATTTTTCAAGGAGAATGCGTGTCGTTTTTTTGTCCTCATGTCAACTAGGTCACAATAGACTCAAAAATATCTTCTTTCTTTTTTGTTTAATTTTAAGACTCAGAAATAATATCAGTATATCACTTTTCGATAAAAATGTTAAGTTGCTAATTTCGTGACCCAAAAACAAATGTTGTTTATTCTCTTAATCTGGTTTAAAACGGAATCTTAAACATGGAGTTTGATGGATGGTGTTGTCACAAATTTCTAATGAATACACACACTCTGTAATTAGGAGTAGTAAACTTCATCGTAGCTTTTTATGGTTAATACATTATCTGAGACCCAAGAACGGTACACATTTTATTTATTCTTCACAAGTCCTAACTTATGTTCATACAAAAACCCGACAGTGAAAAAAAACCGAAAACCATAACAACAGCTTACAAGAGCAATGTTGTACCGGCGAGAATAAACCCTATGAGTATGATAACGATCCTTCTGAGACCAATGGCTAAGACATTAGAATCAGAGGCGCTGTTGCAGTAGTTGAAACCATACCATACACTCTCAGGGACGTGGGTGTTATATGGGAAAGTGACCGCTTTGGAGCCATGGCTATATATCTTTACACTCTCTGGAATCCAACCATCTGGACCTGACCTGTAGAGATACACATAGCATATCTGGTATGTGCATGGTCCGTTTATCTCAAAAGTATCTGATGAACATTGCTCAAACGTTTTTGTAGATGGATCGTCAAGCCTTGGTGCATATATCTGATACAAGAAAACAAAAACTCCAGCTATGAATTTCATATAAACCAAAGCTAAAAACTGAGCATCCTAACAACTTATTAGTGACAGACACAATAAGAAATTAGAGACAGGATACAATCAAAACCAATCCATTGACACTTTCATCTCTATACTACTCTAAAACTCCACATAAATGATCAATTTGGCATCGATATTTTGGTAGCCTTGTGTGTAAAACACGAAGCTGTACTCCAGATAAGCCAGAGCAATAGAAGAATTTGACAAATTTTGGTTGTTAGGTGTCTTCCATACCAGTGATAATGTTATCCATATCAAGAACTGACCTGAGCATACTAGAAAAAATCTAAAGAAACCAAAGATGAGCTCAAAATCTGAGCAATTCCACTCTAACTAAGCTCAATTACAAAGAAACAGATCAACCACTTGTGCTAGATTAACTTAGCTTCAGGGATGAAACATTTCAAATTGGAACCCTAAAAATCAAAAGTCATATCCAAATTCAAAATCAAATGTTCTGAAGCGAGAAACAAATCAAACCTGGTTTCCATATCCATCTCCGAAAGCGACGCTGATCTGATCGCGAGTGTACCTAGTCGACGAACAGCTCGTGGAAATTATCACTGTGTACGAACAAGTATTCCCCAATCTCTGCATCATCGATGGGGAATTTAATAACCATAGAGTGAGAATCATAAGTTTCTCGAGAAAAAAACCGTACAGGAGAAGACGAGAAAACAATATTCTCCGGAGGAGAGTTCAAAACGGGGAAAGAGAAGGAACCTGGATGAGGCTGACATTGAAAGATTCAGCGACGTGAGGCTCCAATTCGTTTGATTTGGCAACAGAGATGGATATAAGGAAGACGAAGCAGATGAGAGTGACGAAGAGTCGTACCGACGCCATTTTCGTGACTTCGAGAATAAATTTGCTTCGCAGATTACAAAACGAAAGAG
The DNA here is from genome assembly GCA_023657505.1 of Camelina hispida. NCBI lineage: Eukaryota > Viridiplantae > Streptophyta > Magnoliopsida > Brassicales > Brassicaceae > Camelina > Camelina hispida. The sequence goes on along the minus strand of CP094636.1, from coordinate 31,494,341 downwards.
AGAAATCGAGAAGATAAAAGTATCGAACCAGTTTGAGCTGAACCGGAATAGACCGGATCAAAATTCGATTTCGGTATATACGAATCGAATTAAATGGCCACGCTCCCAAGTTACAGGGCCACACATCTCAATGTGACAATGTCTATGTCATTAGGTAAGAGTACAAATATGTAATTAACGTTTTGTGTATTAGAGAGACTAAACAGGTATATACAGTATGTAGGTTATGCCTTAATCAATATACCAATTTAAGCTTTGATAAAATAATTTTACATTTCAAAACCAAACTTGCAAACTGGTGCATTATCAAAATTACTATATGATAAAAAAAAATTACAATATTTTGTCAACTCTAACTCTAGAATTAAGAATAGAAAGATTTGAATTTCAAGGAGTGCTTGATCATTAAATTGGTGCATTATCAAAATTGTATTTGTATTTTCGTTTGTACATCTAATTATATGTTAATTAGCGTCATCTCATATTCAACAAGAAAGTCATAGCACATACAAAACATTGATACAATGATGGCGAATTCATATGGAATACTTAATAATTCTAAGTTAGAGTCTCTAACTCATACATTTAACTGGTAATGTTTCCACAATATCGGACTACAAAGATATTACGCCATACTTATTATTAATTAAGCAAACTCTTAACTACTAAGTCAAAACAGACGCAAAGGCAAACACAATCGTAGCAAACGCAACAACCAAACAACAGTTACCACCTCTACGTCCAGAGGCAGCAGATGGCCGTGGTGGCGGTGGCGGTGGCGGGATAGATGGTGGTCCCGGAGGAAAATAAGGCGGTGGGACGGTAGGGGGAAACGGCGGGATATACGGCGAAGACGGTGACAAACTGGTGTTGTTGCAGTTGTTGTTGCCGGACCAAATGTTCTCAGGGACGTTTTTATTGAAATCGAATTTCACGGACTTGGAACCTTCCTTGTATATCTCGATGGTTTCCGGGATCCAGCCGTCGGGACCAGAACGGTAGATGTAGACGGAGCAGATAGTGTTGAGACATGCACCTTTTATTTCGAATGTGTCCGAAGAGCATTTCTCAAAACCTCCTCCTCCTCCTCCACTTAGCGGTTCGTTTAGCCTCGGTGCGACCACCTAATAGCAATATTAACACAAACTGCAGTTATACTAGAGCTTAAATAAGAATTCACATCATCATGGTTTAGTTCAGATTTTGGTTTTTTTCTTTTTTGGTTTATCCGACTCCGATTTAACACACTTCTTACATCATTACATGGATCCGTTGCATCAACTAAGCTGGAATATATATAGTAGTTTAAAAATCTTTAACCAAAAAAAAAAAAAAGAGTTTTAAATTAATATAAAATAACCGACAAAAAGGAAAAGAAACAAATAAGGCTTGTCGTAATTTGTAGAGACAAACCTGGTTGCCGTTGGCGTCACCTAAAGCGAAAGTGATCTGATCCTTAGACCAATCAGAAGATAAACAGCTTGTGGTGACAATCACAGTGTAAGGGCAGCTCTCTTCTTCATGAAGTTTAAGAGAGATCAATGGCTGATCATCAGTTAGGGAGAGAACGGAATTATTGAAGCAGAGGACAAGGAGAAGGAAGATGGGTGAGAGAGAGGAAAACTTCATTGTTGTCTTCTTGAGAGTGAGAGTTAAAAAGAGAACTTGAGAAGCTCTTATATAGATGACTAAATGTTACCTTCTTACTTAAAACATTTACACTTGGCACAACACAACCCACGAACGGAGCATATAGAGCTACGTAACCAGTTAACAAGCAAAATATCTTTACTGAAAAAGTGATAGTTGGTGGACTCTTTTCTTCAGTATTACAATTACATTTGAGTTATGAGTATATGTATATTGGTATTATTCTCGAAACTTTAGATTATAATTATATATTATACACCAGTTATCCTTTCTTTTAAGGCCATGTTATTTGGGTGCATGAACTTATCTCCCATTCCTTGTAACCAATTTTGGTGTAGACTTGTTTCTGTACTTTTGGTATCCAAAACAAAAAACTAAGTAAACCCGATTAATAGTGTCGAACGTATTTACACAATTACACTGGCAAACAAAAAAAAAAAATAGACACAATCAACGAAACCATATAAAGTTTAAAACTGATCTAGCTTCTTTTCTCGATCGTTACGGATTATTGGATTTCTTGGGAGCTAACATATTTCTCATTCTCAATATATCTACAATCGTCAAAGTGTCACGAGTATTACACCATTCTTAAAACTAACCCACAAAATCAAATTCTACTTCTCCTACCTACCACCTCAGTTTCTATCTTCGTACAACTTCTATTAATTATTTGGGTGAACTTATCTCCCGTTCATTGTAATCAATTTTGGTGTAGACCACTTGTTCTTTAATCTTTATTTTTGGTATACCAAAAAAAAAAAATTGTGAAGCTGTAAACAAATTAGTAAATCAAATATTTATTTTATATAAAAGCAAAGATTCAAAAATTTAAATACCAAACACATTAACATTTAGATTTAAATTAACAGGAAAAATAAAGCTAAGTAAACCCCATTTGTTTTAGTGTCGTATTCTTTTTGTTGTTGTTGTTAAAGTTATGGTGTCGTATTTAGTATTTTACATTGGCAAGAAGACAGAACAGACACAATCAAATAAACTACAAAAGCAGATATATCCAGATTCTTTTCTCGTTTACGGATATTGGATTTCTTGGAAATTAATATACTTCCCACTCCTTTTTTTTGTCAAACATCTTGATTTCATTCACATAATATCAAGTACAAAGGAGGGATACAAAGACCCAAAGTCTGAAACAAAGGTAAACAAAAGCATTCCCCAATGCCAAACAAAGATAGAAATAATACATCGACCATTAATCCAAGAGAGCTTTGAGTCACTAACTAAGAAGCAAATGACACCTGAAAGATCATAGTATGTCGATAACTCTTCCACAATGGAAGGTGAGATGGTCCCTGTCAAGCAAAGACTAGGAGATGTTGAAAGTGTAGTCATGGCTAAGCGTCTCACCGGCTTGAGCATAGCTACTTGAGGTAGTACAGATGAATATACTTCCCAGTCCATATACATATCTTCAGTCATCAAAGTATCAAACCTAACCCCCCGAAATCAAATTCTACCTACCTCCTCAGTTTCCATCATCGTACAACTTATTTTAATGGAACTAAACCCTTTTACGTGCGAAGTTGTGGACCTCTGGTTCTTTTTTTAACTTCCCACCTAACTACGTACATAAACTATCAGCATCGAACGTGTAAATCAAACGGGATTAAAAAATAAAGTATACTCACATGTCTCCAAAAGAGGATATATAAAAATGAGAACTCCTCAAACATATAGAACCACTTCCTTGACTACTCCATCAAGTGTTTTGTAATAAACAAAAAAAAAAAATCAACTAACCAACTTATTTCATCTTCTCAAACAAAAATCTTAAATTTACAGTGTAATCATAACTTTTACTGAAGCTACTAAAATTTGAAAAATCCTTATTAATAATGATAAAAAATAAATAATCATCATCATCATCTTCTTCAATCACCATTTGTACCAATTCTCTTGCTCCTTGAATCTTCTAAAAACTCCATCTATAGCAACATCAAAAGCATCTTTAAAACTCTCTAAACCATTCGGAGACTTTGCGTACACCAAGTTCGGTATCAAATCGATCACTCTTTCTCTCATCTTCCTCACATCCTCTTTACTGTACCGTTCCAACACTTCTTTTATAGACGTCGTGCCGTTTTTAACCTCGTTCCGGTCTATAAAAACCGAATAACTATCCGGTTTATCCGGTAAAAACCACTGGTACTGCATGTACGCGGTCCGTCTCCAAAAGAAAACCGGAATCGAACCGGCTAACATACAATCAAAGATCGACCGGCGCGTGAAGCTGTCGCCTCGAGGCTGGAGACAAAAATCCGACCCGAGAAACGTCTCCAAGATCGCCGACGAGCCGTTCGAGCATTTCCCGACGGTACAATCCACCGTCCGGCAAGCACCGCGCGATTCCTCGCAGTGACGAAGAAGCAATCCCCTGAAATCGTTCCGAATCCCGGCGCGTGGAGCTCCGGCGAAACAGAACAACGTCTCACGACGGCGGTTCCGTACAAAATCCTGCCATCTCACGACGTCGGAGTCCGATCTAGGGTGGAATCCGGTAGGGTACGGCACACCGACGTCAAAATGATCCCAAGAGTTACGCTCAATGAGGAGGCGCGTGATGTTACGCATCCCGGGGGTGTAGATACAGTTAGATCCCCAATCTTCGTCTTTAGACCTGCGAAAATCCCATGTGATGCGTCCCATGGTAATGAAATGATCCCAACCGTTGGATCTATTCCAATAAGGTTGATCTTTAACCCACTGTGTCATCATCTTACAATGACGGTCACGATCAGCCGCAGCGTAGTTTGACCAAAGATATTGACCAACCGCGAGTCCAGCGTAGAACGGGATGTAAAAGGCCGTAGCTGATTCCGGATCCAGAGTCCGACAACGGTGGTTTAAAATCCGGTTATGGAAAATGATTTCGGTTACGAACTGGTCAGTCCAGAACCAAGATTGAACCAAATCTTCAGGGATCACGTTGCGCAACGACGTCGCTTCTTTACCGAAACCGTCGTTGGAGAGAGCGTCGCAGCGAGAGCTCCACGGGTTGAGGTTATCGCACTGTTGTAGAATCACTTGGTTGAAGATCTTTGGCATGTCGTAGACGAAGACTCTACCTGAATCACATCGTGAGTCTGAGGACGAGAGAGGGGGATCGGAGGAGGTAGAGATGACGGTGGTTGTGGTGGCGGTGATGGCGGAGACGGAGACGGCGGCAGGGGAAGGGAAGTTTAGAGGGATGTGACGGTGAGGGAAAGGGATGGATCGGAGAGTGAGGAAGAGGATGAGTTGGAGAGAGAGAAGAGAGAGGATAAGCCATGTGCAGTGGCTACGTGAAGCGGCGATGTAGGTAGAGCGGTTTCCGACAGAGTTAAGCGAGTTGAAGGAGCTTTTACGATCAATGGCGGTGGTTGTGTTGTCTGGGGTTCTTGTTTTTTTGAGGAGACGTTCAGGACTTGATGGATTTGAGACAGGAAGCATAGTTTATGAATGAAGATGATGAGATTCGATTCCGTCGCCGGGAATTTTGGGACCGTTACGACGACGGAGCTAAAATCTCCGGAGGAAGGAAAAAAGAAGAAAAATAAGTGTTTGGGTTAGTTTGCCTTGTTGTGTGGTTCTCGTTGAAGGCGTAAAGCTTAACTCTGTGAGAGAGAGAGAACTTAAGGAGTGCTCGAGAAACGGGGAGATTCTGTTTCTTTTTCCTTTTTTTTGTTTTGTAATAAAATTGGAAACGTCCTCAAAGATTGATGAGAACTTCTTAAGTGATTATTTACAATATTGTTTTTATTAAAAGTATTATATATTTATAAACCAATGACTATTGAGTTTGATCACTTCTTAAGTTTATAAAAGTTAAATATTAGTTAATTTAAAATGGTAAAACATCAAACTACAAAAGAAAATCACATAACATCAATCTTTGTGGGACAGAGAGAGTATATTTTAATTCACTTATTTTCCCAGCTAACTAAAATGGAAAGTTCACGGTTTTCTCCCCCAAACTTTTTTAGAATTCAGAAACTACCTATGAATTTTTGTTATGCATCTTCAGCAAACCTAGGACACAAAAGTCACAAAAAAAAAATCGACTACAAACTTTATACACTAAAAAGTTTGATATGTTAAATATTTATTAATTATAATATATTTAACCAAATATTATTTTGTGTTAAATCTACCATCATTTTGTTAAAATCGATCAAATTCAATAACTAATTTATAACATTTACATTTATTTAAATTTTATTTATTGTTAATATCCATACATATATTAAGAACAAGAATATTTAACTAGCTATTAGGCTGAAGCTTCAAAATTTGAGTGCGTGCTATGGACAGGAGAGAGACATAAATCAGTTAAATTTCATTGGTATATTGGGTGTAAATAGAATAAATTAAAACTTTTGGGAACAATACGGAAAGATATGGGTCCTGATTTAGTACATTGAAATTGTTTAATGTTCTCAAAGGCGTCGGAGACATTACGGAGCTGAAAGAAACGGACACGTGCCGATGCCATTGACCGTCTGTGCCGGCAACCGACAAGGGAAGACCACAGCAGCCGGTGAATAGAGAACACTTGGAACTTAGTGTAATTGACAACGTGTCATTTTAGAAGCAGAAACTATTTTTCTACTACTAGATTCTTTTTTGTTTATTTTGGCTTCAGAGTTTGTGTCAGAAACTAACTTAGTATTATTATTATTTGGCTCTCAATCACTCCAATATCTGGGAAAAAATAATACTAAAATCTTAACTTAAGAAATTTATAGTTTCCTTAAAATAATCACCGGATTTGGGAGTATATAAGTGAATTGGTAATTAGAACTTGTACAAATACGTTACAACTTTCGAAATATTTAACAAAAAATAAAAAAAAACCTAGGAAACATGGAAATATGAAGATCGTGCATATGAAACAAGTGGCAAAATTAAAAGGTCAGAAATGCAAAGGGGCTACAAAGGCGGGGAATGCGCCGAAACGGCGACGTTTACGTGTAGTTGACAGAGTAGAGTGAACTGGGTTTGATGTTGAGAGAATTAACTCATCAGGGCCATCGAAGCCATGTGAGCATTTGTGGCCATGCCTCTTAAATCCACGAGTCATGCCGCTTGACGTGTCACATACTCCAAGGTTTCGCCGACAAATTTTGTTTTTGCTGATGACACTAATTTGATTTCTTTGTACTAGTTTACTTTAGATTTTAATGGCATACATCTAACCCGGAACTAAAACCGGATATAATGGAAACTAATTTTGGTTCGAGTGGTTGGTGGTTTAATCAAATTTGACCATAAACTCTAAAAGGTAATAATAGACTCTTAACTTTTATTTGGTTCGATACGGGACCATCTCTATTGACTATTTGACTGTTTGTTTGGTTCAACATTACTTTAAATATTAGGAAGAGTTTGTTGATCAAATTACAACAAACGTTTATTTTAGGGTTCTCAAAACTAGTTAAGTATTTTTATTTAACAACATTTTAAAATTCTATAAATAAATTTTAAATATTTTAATGTGTTAAATAATGTTATTTTTGGAATTTTATAGAATATGTGTTAATATTGTCCATAAAACTTGGATTAATGTTATTTTAAGATATTTCTCTTTACTTTATGGGTCAAAATCTAATACTACTACTAATTTATTTTAGATTTGTCGGTCAGGCTTTCACGAAAGTGAAGACTACTAAAAAAAGTTGATAATAGAGCTTATAAGAATAGATCGTGGTATGTGTAATAATTAAGAAAACTATAGAAAAATAAAACTTAAAAATTAAGAATAATAATGTAACGTTATATAATGCACACTAGGTCACTCACTATCCTTTGTTTATAAAATAGCAAAGAGCATTATCACCTAACTTTGTCTTAGTTAACGGTTAATCTATTGAAAAAATATTATTCCGTACAATGAATGAATGAATGAATAGTTTGATCTTTTAAATCGAAAAACTGTTTGGATGACAAATAAAACGGTAATTTGATTAAATACTTTGTTGATGGAACTTGTTTATACTAGTGACACTAAACTATGATACTCAATAAACCAATAACGTCGTTTAGTTACTAAGAAAAATGAAACTAAAATGAGATATTCTCAAAAATAGCATCAAAATCAGTTTTTGTTCCAAACTTATCACAACATCTCTAAAATTCTAAAAATAATACTAATTAATCTTATAAAATTAAATCCTAAATTCAAAATACTAAATCATACCTCTCAAAACTATATCCTAAATATGAAATTGAAAACCCAAACATAAAAAAACAAATTCTAAAAATTAATTTTAAATATTTTAATATGTTAAATAGTGCTATTTTAGAACTTTATAGAATATGAGATATAAATGTCCATAAAACTTGGTTTATTTTAGGGTATTTCTTAACTAAAATATATTCATCAAAACTCAAAACAAAAAGATAACATGGATCCAACTCAAAAGCAAAATTACAATTACCCCCAAACCGGACGAGCTTCACGTCAACGTTTAAAAAATGGAAAATATAGTGATCATGTCTCGCATGATTCGGGTTCGATGCCTTTGACTTCGAGCAATGTGCAGTTTTCGTTAAATCGGAACGTCATTATGATTCATGAACCTATAGCCGTTCCATGTATAATCTACGGAAAAAAACTAAATATTTAGTCTAATACTACTACTATTATATAAAATCAGAATAGCATCATAATGTAATTTAGTTTCAACTGAGAGCGATCAAATAGTAATAAGGTAAACAAAAATATGAAGTTGCGTGGAAACACAATTTATGATAAGTTGACAAAAAACCAACAAACTGCGATAAAATATTGATAAACCATGAAAGTGTCGGCGTATGTAATTGCGGTGAGCCCTTAATTTGATCATCATTAATTATTTAATTTTATTTTTGAAGCAACGAGGAGCGCGTGGGTTACCAAACGCGGCGGTCTTGGTGGAGGTAATCAGCTGACACACACCACACGAGTCACGACTCTTACCGGAACGAATCTATTCATCAATATCAATGATTTAGTGGCTTGTTTAAAACCTAAGACATGTTGCACCAAAAATATAAAGTTAAACCTAAGACATAAGCAATCTTTAATGCGCTAGTATAGTTACTATTACACTTTATTATGTCTGGACTAATCATATAATCATATAAATATTAAGTCGAAAAGAGTGCTTAACAACCAAAAAGTGGATTAACTTGATGGATAAAGTTACAAGACCTTTAATGATTAGTATTGTACCAAGGACAGTGGCAAAGCACTGAGAGCAGAGTAACATAGCTCATAAGATGTTGTACTTAAAGTTGTAGATTTCCCTAGTTTAAAAGTACACCCAACATATAAAAGAAACGCTGGTAGTGGTTTAAGTTCACTGTTTATGAAATCAAACGAATGTGTTCCTATCAGCCAATCAACACCGAGACTGATTACAATTTTATGTAGTTGGGGTTGATAGTGAACCATTATATCTTTGCATTGTAAGTTGAACCATCAGTCTCGCACGTCTCAATTGAAAATCTGGTAGGCTTGTTTTTCCCGGTCGGACTATAGTTAGCTGATAACATAAAGTTCTTGCATGCAAACTGTGTATTGCTCAATACCTCGGTATATAATATGGTCATCAGGTCATGTAGCCCAATTATTCTAATCGAGAGACTAAGGGTTCAACTTTTTGTGGAGAACAGAATAAAGAGTCCAATGGCCCATCAAAGACAATACTCACATTTTAACGGGTTTGTTTGTTATAACTCTTTTGGGCCTGAGTTAGGACTAGGAGGAACAAAGCAATTTGCAAGGTTTGCTGCTGTGTGGACTTGATTAAAGAGTAAAGACAAAGGCTGTAAGATTTGGGTAATATTTTAACACGTAGTTGGTAAGAATTATACAAGAAAGTCAAATTTGAAACCAGACAAAACAAAAACCAACTACGCATTAATGATCAAACATTCCCAAATCTTACAACTTCCTATCATTAAGGAAACAAATAGTCCGTAGTTCAAAACCTAACCAAACTAAAAAAATATATAACTTACAAAATTTCAAACCAAGTTTTTTTTTTTAAAAGAGTTACAATTATATTTTATGAAAATAGTAATGTAAACAGAAGACTAGATTGGGAAATTTGGAACGAACAGTGCTTTTTAGTTTGAACGGCTGGGATCGAATGGTACAATGCCCACCGTAAGTTTCCCTAGGGATTACAAAGCCAAAGACCAAATCAGTTACTACTTACTGCTACAACCATCGTCTCAGCTTTTATGTCTCAGCTTTTTTACTAATGAAGCATACATTTGTATTGGCGTCTCACATCTTGCCATGTGTCCACTATTCTCTTCTCTTATTGGCTTCTCCCTCGTAGGCTTCTGTTTATAGATCTCTCTTAAACTCTAACAGTCTTTTATTTCTCATTATTTCGTTTCGAATAAAAATAAGAGGTAAATAACCCCTAGTTTTAAAGTTTTTCGATATCACAATTTTTGTTTTTAAAAAGTACTGTAATATGTTGCTTTCTAAAGTGGAACGTGAACCAATTTTACCTTATTTGTAAAAAGTAGAAAACAAATTGCCAAAAATGTTTCTAACATCAACAAGGTATGCCCACGATGTAGAGGTATGTTGCATTTGTATACATATAGCTGGAAGCCCTACGATTACGAGACCTTTGTTGTTTTACAGCTCAACAACAACAAAAAAAAAACACAAATTGGGTAAGTAAATTACATAAGTAATCAAATGCAAAACGGTAACAGAATAAAAAAGATTAGTATGAATCCTACTTTTCAATTGCACACTAATTAAGATGCAACATGTCTAATGTTCAGTAAAAGTGTGGCCATGATTCTCACATAGGCCATAGCTTAACCCATGCATCTTTACAGTCTATAGAAAACTAGAGACGTCCTATAGCTGAACCTACTACTAATACCACTCTTTTATTTAATAGTTTTTGGTTGGTTATAGACTATAATATGTTCATTCATTTATTAGTTTTTGGTTGGTTATAGACTATAATATGTTCATTCATTTATTAATTTTTGTTCTCGTGGACACAAAATTCCTCCAACATTTATTAGAAGTAGAACGACTAAAAAAACTAGTATCATGATTAGTTTATTACTTATGGTGAACATATAACGTTAGAGTTAAAAAAATAAATATATAACTGTAAAAGAAATATCAAGTTTGACCGATAGAGGGGTTTAGCCGTATAGTACAACTGTACAAGTAAAGGACTCTGGTGTCATAAAAGATCCGAACCAATGCAAAAAGAAAAGATACAGTCGGACCAATTTAATCGAAGACAACTATATACATTTCCATATAACACAACATTAATCATAAATTGTTCTACTTATGAGACAATCAAATATACTAGCCTAGTCGAACGATTAGAGTTACATCTCTAGACCAATATGACTCTTTATTTGTAATTATCGCAAGGTACAATTCCACCAAATTTTTGACGTCTCAATGGTACAACTTTAATTGTGAAATCAAATCCAAAAAAAACCAACATGTGAGATGGTCTCTTATAGTAAGAGATAGTGAAAAAAAACTTTTTATCCTATTCGCTAGGGAAAAAAACGAACGGTCGAAAAAAGGATAACCACAAAACCAAACCGGTCCAACCGGTTTTCCCATATCACTGTCAAAGCATTAACTAACTTTCACAAGGAAAAGCATAGTTCAGTTTCTCTACATCGCGTTCCACCCTATTAACCGCGCACGCGAATTATCCACCGTTCGATTAAAATATCTAGCGTGCTTTAATTATCCACAGTGTAATGTTTCCCCCAGCGTTGGAAAATGGCGTCTACAACAGACGGCGGGTCTTGTCGCCGTCAATCAGCTAGTCTATAAATTCTTAACGCCGTTACATCTCCGTTAATTACAAAACGTTAATGCAAACATATGTGTGTGTGACAATGTGAGTGAGAGAGAGATCTTAGTACTAATTTTGAAGTAGTTTAATGTTTTCAACGTGACATTAACATCAAAATTAATGTTCGATAATTAGTCTTAAGCATAAATTGATAGAGATATATATTACATACATATATACTCTCTCACACTGACAGATTTGTCGTGGTCTTAGTATTCTCTTTCATGGGGCTCAGCTCTCTAGTTATATAGGACTGTGTAGTACATTATCTCACTCTCCATATCTCTCTCTCTCTTCTTTAACATCTTCATCTCTGGCTGGCTCTGCATTTCTTGCAGTTCACGCTAATCGCCTGTCTTGGTTCCCCTTTCTCTCTCTCTCTCTACAACAATGGCAGAACAAGCCTGAACTTTCGTTCTTTTGTGTTTTGTTTTCCTCTACTTCAACCAGTTTTTTGGCTTATTACCCCAAAAGGAAAGAAGAACAAAAAGGAAGGAGATGAAGATGAAGATGCAGCGCATGGTTTTATGTTTAGCAGTTGTGGTTTCAATGCTTCTTGGTGTTGCTTCTTCTATGAACAACGAAGGTTTCTCTCTAAGTCCTCTTGCTTTGTTAAAATTTTGATTTTTTGTTTCAAAAATTAGGGTTTAGGCGCTTTACTCTTTAAACCCCTTGTTTGATTTTTCTATTTTTTTTTTTTTCCGAAATTTCGAATCAAAACATAAATCTTTGGGTTTCTTCTATCAAACACATTTGGTTTCTCCGAGAAAGAGAGTTAAAGTTGAAAACTTTTTTCCTACCCAATACTTAGCTCTGGCTTGTGTTTCATCTAATGCATATAAAAACGCAATCTTTTTTTCTCCATTTTCCAAGAAATTTAACCATGATTAGAATTGCCTGTTCCAGGACACTGGAAAGTTTGTATTTTTCCAAGCTTTCTCTGTTTCTTCCCGAGAAAAAAAAATCGAAGCTTTAAGTCTCTAATTTGTGTCCTATAGAGAGAAAGCTTTAGTCCCTAATTTGTGTCATGGAGAGAAAAGATATGAAATTTAAAGAAATCCCCCAGTTGGGGTTATGTATATTCAACTATTTGACTGATGTTTTCACATTTCAAATGTTTTGAAAATCTACAGGGAAAGCTCTGATGGAGATAAAAGGCTCTTTCAGTAACTTGGTGAATATGCTTTTGGATTGGGACGATGTTCACAACACTGACTTCTGTTCTTGGCGAGGTGTCTTTTGTGACAACGTTAGCTTCTCCGTTGTCTCTCTGTAAGAGTCTTTATTTGAGTTCAATAAAAGTCTTGTCTTTGTTGGATTGTCTTACTTCTCAGGTCTTGTAAATTTGTTCTTCTTTGCTTTTTGTGAAGGAATCTGTCCAATCTGAATCTTGGAGGGGAGATATCTCCTGCTATTGGAGATCTAAGGAATTTGAAATCAATGTAAATGTGTTTTTATTTTCTTTCTCTGTGGAATTTGCATGTTTGAGAAGTGTGTTTCTAAAGGCTTTCTCCAATTTACAGAGACTTGGTAGGAAATAAATTGGCTGGTCAAATTCCAGATGAGATTGGAAACTGTGCTTCTCTTGTTTACCTGTAAGCCTTTCCAAACATGTTTCTAGAGTTTTCAATATTGAAGTCATAGATTTGACTTCCATATACTCTTTTTGTACAGGGATTTGACTGATAATCTGTTATATGGAGACATACCCTTCTCAATCTCTAAGCTCAAGCAGCTTGATACCCTGTATGTGTTAACTTTTCGTTTTTGTTTCTAAGATTACAAGTTTCATTACTTTATTTTATCATTTTTAAAACAATTTTTATATATCAGGAACCTAAAGAACAATCAGCTTACAGGCCCAGTACCAGCAACCTTAACTCAGATTCCAAACCTTAAGAGACTGTGAGTTCTATAGTTACACCATTTACTCATGAATCAAAAATTGGAAACTGATTTTAATCTTTATCATGATGTTGCAGTGATCTTGCAGGCAATCATCTAACGGGTGAGATATCGAGATTGCTTTACTGGAATGAAGTTCTGCAGTACCTGTAAGCTCATTTTCTCCAAACCTCTTTACACCATCAAAGAAGTGTTTCCTCTCCTTCTCTAATTCATTCTCTCTGCAGTGGCTTACGTGGGAATATGTTGACTGGAACGTTGTCTTCTGATATGTGTCAGCTAACCGGTTTGTGGTATTTGTAAGTGGATCCAACTCTCTGCCATCTTTTGAGTCTCGTATAGCTCCTGGTCATTCTTTGTTTCCTGCAAGTCTGAGTTTTCATAACTTGTGTTTTGTTGTTTTTAGTGATGTGAGAGGCAATAATCTAACTGGGACTATCCCAGAGAGCATTGGAAATTGTACAAGTTTTCAAATCCTGTATGTGCCTTCTTAACTTAACTTCAGATTTCCAACATTTAACTGTATTATGGACTCATGTCTTTTGATATTACAGGGACATATCTTATAATCAGATAACTGGAGAGATTCCTTACAATATTGGCTTTCTCCAAGTCGCTACTCTGTGAGTATTATTGAGACTCTTCAACTTTAGTATGATTGGTGTACGTAAACATGCGGTTACTGACATTGTGTATTATCTTTCTTGTAGGTCACTTCAAGGAAACAAACTGACGGGTAGAATTCCGGAAGTTATTGGTCTAATGCAGGCTCTTGCTGTTTTGTAAGTTCAATTCATACAGAAAAGCAATGTCAAATTATATATCGAATTAGGCTCATCTGACTTTGTGAATCCTGTTATATTCACAGGGACTTGAGTGACAATGAGCTCGTTGGTCCAATCCCACCGATACTTGGCAATCTCTCATTTACCGGAAAGTTGTGAGTCTCCTTTATTTAAACCATATACAGTATGATTCATTTGTTTAACTCTTGGCATATACATAAATACATGCTTTATATCTGATTAGGTATCTCCATGGAAATAAGCTAACCGGTCCAATCCCATCTGAGCTTGGAAATATGTCACGTCTCAGCTATTTGTAAGCTTTTTACAAACCTCAAGTTTGTTTACATAGCTTTTGCATTACCTATACTTATGTTTGGGTTTTCTTATTACGGTTTCACAGGCAACTAAACGACAACAAACTGGTGGGAACAATCCCACCTGAGCTTGGGAAGCTAGAGCAATTGTTTGAGCTGTGAGTTTATTTGTTCTTGCTCTTTAGTCTTAAGTTGTTTCACTTTATTTGCTGAGACGTTACATTTTAACCTTTTTTTAAATGCTCCATTGTTCAACATGAAAGAAATTTTGCCAATAACCGTTTGGAAGGGCCCATACCATCCAACATTAGTTCATGTGCAGCCTTGAATCAGTTGTAAGCTATGAGATTTATCTTCTGAAATTATGCTTTCCTCTATCTTATTCTCAAAACTAAATTCTGCTTTATTTGCTTTCAGCAATGTTCATGGGAACTTCTTGAATGGATCTATACCACTGACGTTTCGCAATCTGGGGAGCTTAACTTATCTGTGAGCTTTACATCCAATACAATGCAGTAGCATTGCATTCCTCTTTACATTTTAGTGACCGTTTATTCTTGCCAGTACAGAAATCTTTCGTCAAACAATTTCAAGGGGAAAATACCAGCCGAGCTTGGACATATAATCAACCTTGACAAACTGTATTTCTTCTCAACTCTTTTACTTCCTCTGTCTATGTGTTGTTTAGATTTGCCCCAAACTCATCATTTGTTTCTGGTTCCAGAGATCTGTCTGGCAATAACTTCTCAGGGTCTATACCATCAACCCTCGGTGATCTTGAACACCTTCTCTTATTGTAAGTTTTTCACCCTTAATGTTATAGAGTTGTAATGTTTATCCTGCTAGATTGTTTATTGACTTCTGATATTTTGCTTTATTGAACAGAAATCTTAGCAGAAACCATCTAAGTGGACAATTGCCTGCAGAGTTTGGCAACCTTCGGAGCATTCAGATGATGTACGGCTCAAAGTTGCTTCTTTTGATTACATCAAAGATCAAACCCATCTCTTTTACTGACTTGGCTGTTTTACTTGCAGTGATGTATCATTCAATCTGCTCTCCGGAGTTATTCCCTCTGAAGTTGGCCAACTACAGAATCTAAACTCTTTGTAAGTTAATCATATGTTCTTATCCTTTGAATTATATACAAAATAGAAGTATGGATCATTATGTTTATGTGCAGAATATTGAACAACAACAAGCTTCATGGGAAAATTCCGGATCAGCTTACGAACTGCACTCTTGTCAATCTGTAAGTTCTTTTGCTAGAGACATTCACTTGTGTGATCAGACATAAGGATGGTTGTGAATACAACATTTTGTTCTAACTTCTTCTAAACGTTTTAGGAATCTCTCCTTCAATAATCTGTCCGGGACAATCCCACCAATGAAAAACTTCTCACGTTTTGCTCCAGCCAGGTATGAAGCTAGAATCTACACTCAGTATTCTATAATTATGATCATGACTCATAACCTTCCAATGTAAACCTGATTCAATTCCTTTGTCTAGCTTTGTCGGAAATCCATATCTTTGCGGAAACTGGGTTGGATCTATTTGCTGTCCTTTACCAAAATCTCGAGGTATCTACTAGGTTTATCCTTTTAGCATTGTCTGCAGTAGCAGATGCGTATTCTTGTTTTTTTGGGAATACTTGACTTTATTTTCTTGGTTCTTTTCAGCATTTTCAAGAGGTGCTGTGATTTGCATTGTTCTAGGCGTTATCACTCTCCTGTGTATGATTTTCATTGCAATTTACAAATCAAAGCAGCAGAAGAAGATCCTAGATGGTCCCTTAAAACAACCTGAAGGTAATGATGTGGGCTTACACAGTTTTTCTTAACTGACTTCTGTTTATCAGTTGTTAATACCACTCTGATTCGTTTCTCAGGCTCAACCAAGCTAGTGATTCTGCACATGGACATGGCAATTCACACATTTGATGATATAATGAGAGCAACCGAGAATCTAAGTGAAAAGTTTATTATTGGATACGGTGCTTCTAGCACAGTATACAAATGCGCATTGAAAACCTCCCGACCTATTGCCATTAAGCGAATCTACAATCAGTATCCGCATAACTTGCGGGAATTTGAGACAGAACTCGAGACCATAGGGAACATCAGGCACAGAAACATTGTCAGCTTGCATGGATACGCCTTGTCTCCTGTTGGCAACCTTCTTTTCTATGACTACATGGAAAATGGTTCTCTTTGGGACCTTCTTCATGGTTAGTTTTTAAATCCTTTGTGGTTCATTTTGTGAATGAATGATTTTGCAGATAACATCTTAATAAGAACATTTGACTCTTTTTCCTTAGTAGGATCATTGAAGAAAGTGAAGCTTGATTGGGAGACGAGGTTGAAGATAGCGGTTGGAGCTGCAGAAGGACTCGCCTATCTTCACCATGATTGTACTCCTCGGATCATTCACCGTGATATCAAGTCATCGAACATACTTCTTGACGAGAATTTCGAAGCACATTTATCGGATTTTGGGATTGCTAAAAGCATACCAGCTAGCAAAACTCATGCTTCGACTTATGTTTTGGGAACAATTGGTTACATAGACCCAGAGTATGCTCGTACTTCTCGTCTCAACGAGAAGTCTGATATCTATAGCTTCGGGATTGTTCTTCTTGAGCTTCTTACCGGGAAGAAAGCAGTGGATAATGAAGCCAACTTGCACCAACTGGTAATATGAATCAAGAAACCACCCTGAAGAAACACAGTTATATGATCTTTGAACCATTAGAGAGTTGAGTTTTTTTTCTCTTGTTGCAGATATTGTCAAAGGCTGATGATAATACTGTAATGGAAGCGGTTGATCCAGAGGTTACTGTGACTTGTATGGACTTGGGACATATCAGGAAGACATTTCAGCTGGCTCTCTTATGCACAAAGCGAAACCCTTTAGAGAGACCGACAATGCTTGAAGTCTCTAGGGTTCTGCTCTCTCTTCTTCCATCTCTGCAAGTGGCAAAGAAGCTGCCCTCTCTTGATCCATCAACCAAAACGCCGCAGCAAGAGAGCGAAGTTAGGAATCGTGAGGCAGAGGCATCACAATGGTTTGTTCAGTTCCGTGAAGTTATCTCCAACAGTAGCATATAAGATTTCATCAGCTTTAAAAACATTCTAGGGCTTTGTTTAGTTTCTTGTGTCCTAAGGAAGATAGTATTGCTGATTGGAAGGGGGAATGGTTTTTTTACAGTGAATTTAGGGTAGTACAAGGGGTCTTTTGGGTAAGGAAAAAGAAGGTATGGGAAGCATTTAAGACAAGAACAAAGGTTATATGAAAGAAAAGGATATGTGAAGTTAATGTTTGTTTTCTCCCAAGAACATGTTCACGAGTTCGTTAAAGTCTTTGGTCTTCTGATTTAAAAGCTTATATAACTATTGTCCCCACAACAACAAAAAAAAATTGAAAAATCTCTTTCTCTATGCATATATTTAAACAAGTATACACGTTTACATATATATAGACATAGGAATGCGTATGTGTACTAAATGTATAAACATGATAAGAACATCTTCAAGGTGAAGATTATGCAGTGATCAGGTTTCTTGCAACAACCTGTGAATCGAATTTCCGGCATAAATCCAGGCTCCTGTTCATAATTATATCATCAATGGTGTCTGTCTGTCCTAATTTGAACTATTGGAGCTTTGAAAAGATTAAAAAGGAGTGGCTTTTAGGTACCTGTTACTATCTGTCCTGCAGGAGCTCTGGTTTCCATATTCTAAGTGGATTGCTTCACCGAGTTCTTCTTTGCTTGATCTCTGTCAAGAAAAGGAAGATTTTGGACTTGTTAATATGTTTACAGAGGGACAATTCCATAAGTTTTTGGAAGAAAGTTGAATTACCTTTGGGTCTAGAGGGCAATTTATCTTTCTGCTGTGGTTTTCTTTGACTATCCTACTTTTTGAGGAATCAGTGCGCTTAAGCCTGTAGAAAGTGTGTGTGTGTGTGTGAGAACGTTTTAGGAAAGGTTTATTCATGGAGTTTCAAAGCAATTTCACTAACGTTCTGGACTTGGTAGTAGCATCATTCTCTTGTATAGCATCAGTTTTAGCCTGCAATATAGACATTATTTTTAAGTAAATGTGAACGCGTAGAATCAATATCACCAATGAGAACAAAGTTTTTTCAAGTTGTTGCTTATGTTGGATTTAAGACTTACATTTGAAGAGCGTTCTTTTGCTCTCAGTGATGTTCTTAAACGAAATGCCTAACGCAGAAAATTCTGTTAATTGATGAGGAACGATAAATAAAACTTTCTAGTTGTAAATACATTATACCTGAAGATCTAGGCACCGTGGAGTTTTAATTGTGGGCAAAGATGTTAAAGAAGGTTCCAGGTTTATCTGCAAGGAATCCAAAACATAAACTATGTGGTAATGAAGAAACTAAAGCTATATGGTAATGAATGAACACAAAAGAGAATAAGTACACTTTTGTTCCTAGTTTGTCTTTTAGAACTTGGTTTCGCATTCTTCTTCTCGGTTTCTGAGTTAACCTTAGACCTGAAACTCTCCAGAGAAAAATCCTATAAGGATCACTTAAAACATGTATGCAAAAGCCAAATTCAAACATTGTGAACTCAGAGTCCTTTCACCTGTGTCTTTCAGATCTTTCAGCAGTTCTGAGATTCGGCTCCCTTGGAACAGTGAGTTTGGATCTTCTGCCAACATGAGCCACCTAGAAACATACATACAAAAGAGTTTACAATCACTCATGGAACCTATCAGCACAAAGATTCGAAACTCCATATAATAAATATTACACACCTTAGCTTCCGGTTTTTGCCTTTTGGTGTCTTGGTTTTGTAACTTAGAGACTAAGATTGGAGATACATTATCACCAAAATTGGCTAATGACCTCTGACATCTAAAACATACAAAAAAAAAAAGAGTTACAATTGAAGCCAAGAAAAATCAAAATCAAATCCACAACAATGGTCTTCCTCATTGGGTAATATTACCTAGTCAGAAGCTGAACAGAGTAAATGTCTAATGGTTTGTTCTGCCTTGCAAGCAAAGAAGCCGTAGGTCTTGTTAAAGTAGAGATACTTGATTTGGTTTTAGATTTAGAACTTTTTTTCTTGGACACATCTTTAACTGTTTGGTTATAATATATGAACCCTGACAACAACAACAACAACAATAAGGGTCTCAAAAACTGCATTGACGCATCATTATCTTTGTGTCTAAACCAAGATTTCAGAAACATTACCGTTGAATTTCTCATTGTGGTTCAGACCGGTATCCAAGGGTTCGATTGTGGCCTCGACAGGCTTAGATTCTATGACGATGCTCGTAACTTGCTCAAGTGGTTCAAATTTCCAATTGAACTTTGGGCTAAAAGCTGAAAAAAAAAGCATAAAAAGATTCAACATTATTAAAAAAAAAAAAAAACAAAAGCAATGGTTATTTGTTGCGTGTGTCTTACGTGAAGGAGGATAGTTTCCAGAGGATAGAAACCAAGTTTCGATATCTTCGGTTTCGGAATAAAGCTCAGGTCTAGAGAAATCGTAGAACCGAGGTGCATCGAATTCGAAATCAATATCGAATTCGAAATCATCTCCAGATAAACTCAATCCTGTTGATTCCGGAACCATAATCAAATTCCGATTCTCAAGAGAAGGAGAGTTTCGCATAAAATCAATGCGATTTTGTTTGTTCTTCTCCCTCTCTCTCCTTCCTCGTTCGTCCTCCTCGAATCTCTGGGGAAAATTAGAGAGAAGGAGAGAGAGAGATGAGAGATGAGAGCTCTAATTTTTTCTATGGAGAAGAGAGACAGAGAGATTAAGGTAACGGTTCTAATTCAGTTGGCGCCCTATTGATATTCTCTTTTGTGTAATTAGTAATTACAGCTCACATTTTTAAACTATTTTTGATTTGGTTCTTTAGTTTTTGGCAAATCACCAAATAGACCCGACTTTTATTTTTCTTTTTACCATAACACTAATGTTTTCATCTAAAGACTTTGTGTTTGTTTAAAATAATTTGTACACAATGTATCTATTTATTGATGATTACTAATATAAATATAAACAATCTTACAAAAAAATAATTTTAAAGACATCCTTCACTTATTGGTTTTTGACAAAATTTTTAGTTATTCTATATTTAAATCTTAAATAAAACATTTTAGTTTACGAAAAAAAGAGAAAAACATGTTATTAGTTAATTTATGAACTAAGTTATGGTAATTTCTTGGTTACTGGAAATTTGATGTTAATTACATTAGCTTTTATCTTTTGACTGACTACACTAAAAACGCTTTAACAGAAAAATGAAGAAATGAATATAAACCAATTTCCGTATAACTTTGTTTTTCAACCTTTTTTAATTAAAAAAAAAAAGTTTTCAGTGTTTACCAAATGTACACGTACCAACCAATTATTCAAAGAACATGTTATTGTAATGTCAGTCATTATTAAAAGGATTGATATCAATCAAACCGTGTGTGTTTCTACCCCATCTTCTGGTTCATATCATCGTCACCGTCACCTTTCCAAACATTTTCTTCTGCTCATGTGTCAAGCCCATTTTCCCTGGGTCCGTATCACGCTTCCTCCTCGTAGATCTGCTCACCTGGTGTCGGTCATCGATGACCGAGCTCTGACCAATAGAGAAAGTACCTGTAGATACAAAACAGACCCAATTTTATCTCATAGTAATTACGGTTCTAATTCAGTTGGCGCGGTATCGATATTGCCATTGTGTAATTACATGTCACATTTTTAACCTATTCTTGATTTGGTTCTTTAGTTTTGGAAAATCACCAAATTGACCGACTTTTATTTACCAATGTGTTCATCTAAAGATTTGGTGTTTGTTTGACAAAAGAAAAAAATATTATACACAAAGTATTTTTATATTGATGATTATTAATATAAATATACACAATCTTACAAAAAAGAATTTTAAAAACATCCTTCACTTCTTGGTTTTGACAAGATTTTTTAGTTACTCTATTTTAAAATGTTAAATAGAACATTTTAGTTTACAAAAAAAAATAGAACATTTTGTTAATTAATTTATGAACTAAGTATGAACTAAGTATGAATGAACTAAGTTATGGTAATTCCGGGGCGAAAATTATACAAATCAAAAGATTAGGGGGGAGAATATAAATATACGAAAAGCGTTCGCTCAACGGTCCTTTAACAGCAGTCTCTCTCTCTCTCTCTGCCTGTAATTTTTTTTTTTTTTTTTTTTTTTCTTTAACGACTTTACCTGTAATTTTTTTTTGTTTGACTTGGACGTTTTTTTCTTTGTTTTTTCTAATTTCTATCCTAAAATATTTTCTAGGAAAAAACAACGGCTTGTGTCCTTCAATCCAGGTAAAAAGTCTCATCTCTTGTCCATGAAAAATTTCAAAAGAAATTATGGTTTCTGGTTTCAGATATTCTTGACATAACATGTTCAAATTCATCTATTTTCTGAAAAAAAATGAATGTAATTTGTTATCGTTTTGAGGACTTAACCGGAGAAATTAAAAAGAAATTATCTATAGGATTGAATAAGATAACGAATGTTGTTAAATGTATATGCAGAGTTTGGAGATAATAATGTCCAAAACTCATATCGAATCAGCTTGTGCATCTCTTCTACAAGAACTTGAGGTTTGTGATTGCTTCAATTCCAAGAAAAGGGTTTACTTAATCATTATTACAAAGAAACCGTTTTCAAATTGGATGTGTTTCTGTTTCTGTTTGATGTATAGATTATATGGGAAGAGGTTGGAGAAACTAAAGCAGAAAGAGAGAAGATTTTGATTGAAATCGAAGACGAATGCAGAAAGTGTATGGTAAGAAAATCGAAAAGGCTAAAGAAGATAGGGTTAAAATAAGACAAGAGATTGCTGATTCAGAAGCAAGAGTTGTTGTTATATGTTCTGTTATGGAAGAGCCACCGGTTCTTGGAAGACAACATTCTGATCAAAGTGGGAGAAGCTTGAAAGAAGAGCTTGTAAAGATTCTTCAGAAACTTGAAGACATGGAAAAGAGAAAATCAGAGAGGAAGATTCAGTTTATTCAAGTTCTTGAAGATATAAGATGTGTAAGACACGAGATTAATGGAGACTCTGATGAGACTTGCTCATCTGATCTTTCGGTGGATGAATCTGATTTATCTCTTAGGAAGCTTGAAGAGTTACATAGAGAGCTTTACACACTTCAAGAACAGAAGGTATATATATCCACATTTACCATAATTTTGATTACATTCATCAAAAGTAAATAACTAATGCTTTTGTTTGTTGTTTTGGCGCAGAGAAACCGAGTGAAACAGATTCAAGATCATCTAAGAACTCTCGAGTCGCTATGTTCTGTTCTCGGTTTGAATTTTCGAGAAACTGTCACCAAGGTTCACCCAAGTTTAGTAGAATCTGAAGGGTCAAGAAGTATAAGTAATGAAACACTTAACAAGTTAGATTCATTAGTAACACAATGGCATGAGACAAAGATACAGAGAATGCAAGAAGTCAGTTCAATATTTTAAACTTATTTAATTAGCATCTTACTTAAAACTCTGCACTTTGTTTCTTATAAAGATCTTTAATTGATTTTGCAGCTTCAAGATCTTGTGATGACGATGCTTGAGTTTTGGAATTTAATGGATACACCAGCAGAAGAACAACAAAAGTTCATGAACGTTTCATGTAATATAGCTGCTACCGTTTCTGAAATAACCAAACCTAATAGTCTCTCTATAGATTTGCTTCAGGAGGTAAACCTTTCACTACAACTACATGAATCAATTCCTTTTTTTCTAAGATTTGTTTTTCCGCTGATGGATTTGCTTAAATGTTTCAAAAGGTTAAAGATGAGCTGTGTCGGTTAGAGGAGTTGAAGTGGAGCAAAATGAAAGAGCTTGTTTTAAAGAAGAGGTCAGAGCTTGAAGATATATGTAGAAGAACACACATTGTTCTTGAAGAAGAAGAAGAAGATATAGCGGTTGAGAATGTTATCAAAGCTATTGAATCAGGAGATGTGAACCCTGAGTATATACTAGAACAGATCGAGTATAGAGCTGGGAAAGTGAAAGAGGAAGCTCTAAGCAGAAAAGAGATTCTTGAAAAAACTGAGAAATGGTTGAATGCTTGTGAGGAAGAGAATTGGCTTGAAGAATATAATCAGGTTATAGTCTCTTTTTGATCATTAAAGGATTCAGTTCTAGTACATTTTTGTTGGTTACTTAATTATGATTTTTTGTGTAGGATGAAAACCGATACAATGCTGGAAAAGGATCTCATATAATACTCAAACGTGCAGAGAAAGCTCGTGCACTTGTTAATAAACTTCCAGGTTTCTATATATATAAATGATCCCAACACATTGTTGTTATCTTTGTGAATGCTCATATCTAACTAAAAAAAAACTCTTTCAATCTTCTTATATAGCTATGGTTGAAGCATTAGCTTCCAAGATTACAATTTGGGAATCAGAGAAAGAATCAGAGTTTCTCTTTGATGGTGTATGAACTTATCTTCTTACCTCTCTAACTTATCTTTTCTCTTTACATACTTTCAATTGATCCTTTTTAATCAAAATTTTCTTCATTCAGAATCGCCTACTTTTGATGCTAGAAGATTATACAGAACTCAGAGAAGAGAAAGAACAAGAACGCCGCAGGAAAAGGGTATTAGTTTTACCTGCAAATGATATTTTTAATCAAATCTTCTATGTAATCTTCCAAAACTCACCAAGAATTTTGGTGTTTGTATAGGATCTGAAGAAACTTCAGGGTCAAGTGACATCAGAGCAAGATAAAGCAAGTGTTACAAAGCCTCAAAGCGCGAAAAAGGGTCTTAAAGTATCAACTAACAAAAGATTTGTCTCATCGCCTCAAACCCCTCGAACTGATTCGCCTCTGTCAGCAAAATCTTTTACTAGTACTCCTCAATCACGCCATGGCTGAAAGATTGAGCAAAAAAAAAAAAAAAAAAACAGATTCTTGAAATGGCAAAGAACCTGCTGATTAAGAGAGAGGGTCTAGGATTCTTGGATCATTTGTAAATCGAACTCATCATCAGATCCAAGTGTGTGTGTACGTACACTGATTGTGTTGCGGTCCGAAAAGATTAGTTTGACTTTGACCGACCAATGTACTTGCTACAAAAAAAAAAACAATGTCAATTTTTTTGTCCTAAAACGTCTCTTCAAAAGTTTGATGATCTACTTATGATGATGATCTGTAGTTCTGTACTAAAACTAAAGAAATAAATCTAAATCTAAGCTTATCTAGAAAGATTAAATTTGGTCTAAGCAAGGTATTCAAAGCAAATTTTATTTGGTCAACCTTACTTCAAAAGTGATTTAACTGGAAGAAGAAAAAAAAGACAAAGGAGATTGTCAGAAGTTTGGTATTCTTTATTTTATTTTTATTTTTTATAATTTTCCTTCTTTTCGAAATTTTACTTTAATTTTTGTCTTCGTATTTCCAATTATTTAATTAGAAATATTAAATTTCCAAGACGGACGTGGATCTTTCCCTAAACCAAATTCAATACTTTGATTTTAGTAATTATTATATCGATTTTTAAACTAATTAAATCCTTAATATACGTATTAAATAATACAACTGTCTTCAATGATATTTTTTTATTACTACTACTATATATTATCATATTTTCTTTTTCCTGAAATTTTCCATTTTTATTTATTTAGGTTCCCTTTTGCAAAAACCCTAAAAATTCATTCGTCTAATAAGAGAGAAAAATTATCTTCTTTTCTTTGTGAATTCTTTTTTTTTTTGTTTGGGGGATATTTGCATGTAAATTTTTTTTTGAAGTTTAATCTCCATTGAAAAAAGCTTTGGCATTTCTCTGTTGTTACAGTGTTGTGTTTCAGCTGCAGAGTTGTTTTGGGGGCAAAAAAAGCAAATCTAAAAACTGTAATAATCATATTTCTCTTCTTTGATCTTTGATTCTTTTGAGCTATTTCATCTCTTCTTGTCTCTAATCCAACTTGTTATATCTTTTTTTTCTTTTCTTCATATAGTTCTTGTAAAAAAACTTTGCTTCTTCATCTTCTAAAAAAAGCTATATATTTTTTTTTTCAAGAATCAGAGTTTGGTGAATTTGAGGAGCAAGAGTAAAATTAGGGGAATTTTGTGGGTTTAATAAGAAACAAAAAATGGAGGAGAAAGGTGGAATAAGTCCAAGTGGGGTCGTCACAGTTAAGGGAGATGAAGCTTTGGTTTCAAGAACAGAGTTTCAACAACAACAAAACCCTAGCTTTCTCCAATTCGTGAGTCCCACGACGGTGGTATCTCCTCAACCACCTCCGGCTCCGGTTCCGGTTCCGACTACGGATCCTTCTCCAGCCACCGTGACTCCAGGGTCAGCAGCGGCGTCGACCGGATCAGATCCGACGAAGAAGAAGAGAGGAAGACCGAGGAAGTACGCACCAGATGGAAGTCTGAACCCTAGGTTTGCAAGACCAACTCTGTCTCCAACTCCAATCTCATCTTCGATTCCATTGTCTGGAGATTATCATCACTCTAACTGGAAACAAGGCAGAGCTCAGCAGCAGCATCAGCCTGTTGAGTTCGTCAAGAAATCTCAGTATGTAACCCCAGGTATAATAAAAGTCCAAATCTTTTTGTACTGTTTGCATTGGTTTCAGTGAGTTATATATAAGATCTGTTCTGATCTGATCTGATCCGATCTGGGTTTTGGGTTATCTGTTGAGTGAGTGAGTGAGTGATAATTTGATGAGTGTGGATTTTGAGATGTTGGGAAGTGGGACCAACTTAACTGGATTTTGTCTGAAGAAGCTTAGTACTTATCAGACCAGTTAGAGACAGAGAAAGCGAATCTGTTGATGCTGACCAAACATATACAGAAATATAAAGTTGATTTTTAAAAAAAAAACAAAAAAAAAAACACAGATAATCTCTGTCTCTTCGTTTTATCTTAGAAGATAAAGTGTGTTTAAGTTGTTTAGCAGATTTCTCATTATCTGGTTTAATCTGTTTTGTTGAAATTAAAGTTGCTGCTTTTTGGACACTGTTCTGTTGTGTCATTGAGTTGATTGCTTGAGGATTAGGATTTTAGTTAAATTACCTGATTGGTCTTATGCAGTAGTAGCTCCTACTCCTCCTGGGCTCTCATTCTATGTGGGTGCAAATTTTATGACTCATCAGTTTACTGTCAATGCCGGTGAGGTAATAAAATTCATTCTTGTAACTGAAGCTTTGATATTGGATTATTGTCATAATCAGTCTTTGTATTGAGTGTTTCTGTTTTGTTTATATCATCAGGATATAACAATGAAGATAATGCCGTATTCGCAACAAGGATCTAGAGCTATCTGCATTCTCTCTGCAACTGGTTCAATCTCTAATGTCACTCTTCGTCAGCCTACTTCTTCAGGTGGCACTCTTACATACGAGGTAACCAAAGTTAACTTCGCTAATGAGGTTCTTGATGGGTTTCTTGGCGTTTCTTGAGTCATTTTTTTTTCTTTTTTTCTTTTCTTAAGGGTCGATTTGAGATACTTTCACTGTCGGGTTCCTTTATGCCTACTGAAAACGGAGGAACAAAAGGTAGGTCCGGTGGGATGAGCATTTCTTTAGCCGGACCAAATGGCAAAATCGTGGGCGGTGGCCTTGCTGGTATGCTTATAGCAGCCGGTCCTGTTCAGGTGACATATGTCTACAGATTCAGATTGTAGAAAAGTTGGATTTTGTTTTGCAGAGATTAACTAAAAGGTCTTTCATAATGTGTGACAGGTGGTAATGGGAAGTTTCATTGTGATGCATCAAGAACAACAAAATCAGAATAAGAAACCTCGAGTTATAGAGGCTTATGCTGCACCACAAGGTCCACAACAACCGCAACAGCAACAACCTCCTACTTTTACCATAACTACCGTGAATTCAACTCCTCCAGTGATGGCCACAGTAGAGGAGCCGAGACAACAACCTTACGGTGGTGGTGGTGGTATAGTGAGACCAATGGCTCAAATGCCTTCTTCTTTCCACAACGACAGTTCAGCTATGAACAATTTCACAACTCCCTATCATGGTTACGGTAATATGAACACTGGTCCTAACAAAGAAGAAAATGAGGATGATGAAGATGTTGGTGATGATGATGATTCAGGCGATACTAGGAGCCAGTCTCATAGTGGTTGAGCAATTCAATCGGATCAAAGTCAGAAAGATTTCTTGTGTAGAAAGAAATGAAGGGAGCTTTAAAAAAGGGTTCAGCTTTTTCTTTGCTTCTTTAGAGGTTTGTTTTAGTTGTGCGAGTTTTTTTTCTTCTTATTTTGTGTGTTTTCTAATTTCTAGAGTTTTTGGTTTTCTTCTTTGTGATCGGTTTAGATCTAATTATGTCCAAATCATCGATTAAACGATGTTCTTATTGTTGAGGTCATTGGGATTAATATTATTTACTTAAAAGACTTTTGTGATAATGGTTTCATCTTCTTTACAAGATCATCATCATTACATTCACTAACAAACCAAAATCTTTAACACTGTAGGACCAAAATTAAGATTAAACTCAAATTCCTACATGTCACAAGTAGTATCTTGTGCGATTGTAAAAGTCCATGAAATTTCAATCACATACACAAACACTAAATCGAGTTCAGGGTTTAAATTGTAACAAATTAAAAGTTCAAGATACAGAGGAACGGATCATAAATAATACAAAAAAACTATTGGGTAACATTTGTAATAACGAGGACAGTATAAGGGGCTAAATCATAAATATAAACTCTTCGTTAATTCTCAAAACCCTTCCCCTTTCCTTAGTCGCAGTCGCAATTGGCCTCCGTTGGGTCTTCATCGTGACACTCTTCACGCCATATATTCCGATTAATCGGAGTTCCCACCTTCTCATCTTTCTTGGGTAATAACAAATCTCACTTTATTGTATCTTCATATAATCAAAATTCGAACTTTGTATGTGTGTGTGTGTGTTTTTGTAGTTGTTTTTATGTGTGTTTAGTTACGAGATCTTCTCTCTTGCTTTTGTTTCAGCGTTCTCTGTGCGATTCAAACGTTTGGTTTTGAGGAATCACTAGAGAATGTATAACCTCAGTAGGCTTATTTCTCGTTTCTCCTCGGTTTCACTTAACCCTAGCACGAGGGCTTCATCAAAGCTCATTCAATGTGCTGTGAATCGATCATTCTCTGCAAAATCAGGATCTGATGGAGTTGGAGGCGATGATAACGGTTGGGATATTGCAACGGGAGGGTCATTTGGTGGTACAGGATCTGATGATCTTGATTGGGACAATAAATCAATGTGGTCTACTGGTTTAACCAAGGAGCATTTTGATGGTGTCTCAGTTGGTCGTCAGAAGAACAACAACGCTGCGGCGAATGCTTCTTCTTTTGATGGTACTGCTTCTGATTCTGGAGATGTAATGAGCAAGTTAGGTCCAAAGGAAGTAGCTTTGGTTAATGAAATGAATGAGTATGATGATATGATTAAAGAGATTGATCAAGATAATAAGGAAGGTAGGGCTTTTGTTGATGGGATTAAACAGAGGATGATGGAGATTAGTGTGTTGTTGAAGCAAGTTAAAGAGCCTGGAGCTAGAGGGTCTTATCTTAAAGACTCTGAGAAAACTGAGATGTATAGATTGCATAAAGAGAATCCTGAGGTTTATACCGTTGAGAGGCTTGCTAAGGATTATAGGATTATGAGGCAGCGTGTTCACGCCATTCTTTTTCTTAAAGAAGATGAAGAAGAAGAGGAGAAGAAGCTTGGTCGTCCTTTGGATGATTCTGTTGAGCGTTTGCTTGATGAGTATCCTGAGTAAGTTACTTCACATGGAAACTATTTTTTTCTGTTCATAATTTGGTATAATGCTACTTCAGTTTTACATGAATTGAAATGTGCTTACTTTATTTAGTCTTCTCTATGGTCAAATAGTTATGTCTGTTTTGCCATTTCTCCATATATTTGATTATTATGGTAATTAGTGTTGCCAGTAGCATTGTTAGTGAAATATCATGACGCAAACCCTTTGTAACTCATGCAGATTCTTCATTTCACATGACCGGGAATTTCATGTGGCCTCGCTTAATTACAAGCCCGACTTCAAGGTCATGCCAGAAGGATGGGATGGTACAGTCAAAGATATGGATGAAGTCCATTATGAGATCTCAAAGAAAGAGGATGACATGCTTTACGAAGAATTTGTCCGAAGGTTTGAGTTCAACAAAATGAAAGTAAGTTCCTTCTTTTGCCCACTTGAGTATGCATTGACTTAGTACACCAATACTATATTTGGTCTATTGACCTGCTTGCAATTTAGAGTGAAAGCTTGAGACTAGATGCAAGTTTGGAACCCTCTACTCTTAAATTTGGTAGTTTGTGAGATTAGCATTGAAAGGCAGAGCTAAACTTTAGGGAGATTGAAAGTAATAATGATATTGCTACTTGCTTGTGGATTGATTACGAGATTATTGGTTTGATAGGTCCACGCCATCTGTTTGATATGTATTATTAGCTTTCCTGCCTGAGTTTTTATTGAGTTGTTAGATGTTCTTTAGTTATTTCTCCTTGGTGCTAACAAAACGTACACATGTTTCGTTTTGGTCTCTAAACCAGTGGAGAGGAGAAGTGAAGTGCAACAAGTACAGTAGGAGACGTTCATCAGAAGGATGGAACATCACAGTTGAGAAATTGGGTGCTAAGGGGAAGCGTGGATCCGGAGGTGGCTGGAAGTTTATGAGTCTTCCAGATGGATCAAGCCGACCCCTCAACGAAGTGGAGAAGATTTATGTTAAGCGCGAAACACCTCTTCGTCGCCGTAAGATCCTCCCTTGATTTTTCTAGAACCAGACTCCATCGATGGTTATATCAGGATGGGAATGTTATGTCTCCTGTTGATTCTGCATTGCTTTTGTTTGTTCTTGTTTGATTCTGCATTGCTTTTGTTTGTTCTTAAGGTTGAATAGTAAGATGGGTAGCTTTTGTTTTTCCGTTTAGCTCTCTCTCTAACTTTATCAGTGAGGTTCAAATAATCTTAAGACCCATTCTTGTTTTTAATAGAATAATTTGTAATTTTCTATTAGTACCAAAACAAGGTCTAAGAAGGTTCCTTGATCGTTTGAAAATAATTGAAAGATGGATATAGAGAAGCTTTTGCCAATTTGTTGTGAATTTCTATTAAAAGTTGTGTGTGGTACCGTTTTTATAGCAAAGCTAAAATAAAAAGGTATGGTTGGTTTTTTTAATTTTTGTCTAGGAAGCATGGTATCGCGGGTGAATATGCGTTTCTCGCCCCGGAACCAGAAGCGGAGCGCTATACATAAGAAGAGGCGGAAGGCGAGGCGCGTCTACTGTATACAGCACAACATTCCAACGTGATTGATTCCCAATATGAGACGTTTGGAAGCGTGGTGAAAAGCATACGACTCTGATTTGGAGACGTTATTTTAAAAAAAGACGATAATACAAGTTAACTACCATTGAGAGCAATCCACTACATTAGTGTTACTCTGATGATGTCTTTAAGTTTTAATTAATTACTATTTTTAATCTCTAAGACCCTCACTAACTTGTTATTAATATTTCTCTTAACCAATGGGTGTCTTGCCTCTTCTTCCTGCTCTTGATCCCAGAAAGGATTAAAATAGCAATATTCTGGTGAGAGTGACTCAGCTAATCATCTTGTTGAAGAATTCAAGCTTGCTCAAGAAAGAATTCGAAAAGGTAGTCTTTGGTTACCCATACAAAATCCTCGCAGTTGCTTATGTTGTATTTTGATGCTGCTACTACTACACTGCATTTGAAACAAGAAAAATATAAGAATCAAACGAAAAAAAAGAAAAAACCCCATTAAGTTTAATATATATAGATGAGAGAACAACTTACTTGCTATCATTTTTCTTGTCAGCCACTGTAATTCTATGATCAGCTACATAGAAAACTCACATAACCTTTCCAATTGAAACTGAGCAAGAAAAGAGTCACAGAACCTTCATTATACATCTACGAGCATAGAATAGTTCTAACTTTCACTATGGGTCAAGGTAGTGCTGCTTATAAGCACATGGAACTCACAGAGCTATAAAAGAAAAAACGTCTATCTTACAAAAATTCCTTGCTATATTCATAACAAAGATGACTCAAAGTTAAATGAACAAGAAGCCGTTGAGCAGATTATATAAGCTTCAAGTTGGAGACATGAGACATCATTGAATTCAAATATGGAAATGTGAGGGCCTAGTCTAATCCAATATCAGTTCCTAATAACACTAAATTGATCCAAAACGATTAAACCAACCCTTTTGTGAACATATAAGCTTGGATAAGATCAGAACTCAGATAAGTGTTTTAAGATCAAACTGATAAAAAAAAAAAAGGAGATGGAACCTTAAACAGTAAATATCAAAAACTTCAATTCTCAACAAACACCAGAGATCAACAAAATTATATCCATTCTCTAAATCTGAGGAACAAGAAGAGCTACCTTAGTCGATCGGTTTGATTGCCCTGCTGTATGCTTCGATCTAACCAGCCTAGATCGAATCGAATCGAATCTCACAAAGCGAAAGGTATCACCTGACTTCGAAAGAGGATCATCGGAGATATTTTGTGTCGTCGTCGATTTCGATTAATCGATCAGAGAAGGATAACGTTTTTAGCAACAACAAAAAAAATTATATTATTATTGACTAATAATATGGTGACACGTCCGGTGTCTTTAAGGGGTTTTCTATGGGCTTACAATTTTTTTAAGTTGGGTTTATAACTTTTTTTGTGGCCCAAACTTACCTTAGTTGCCATAAGCATTTATTTTCTTAGATTATTTAAAATTTTTTTATATTCAAAGAAACAAATAAATATAAGGAAAAATTAGACGATAAAAAACAAAAAAGAAGGAAAAATTAAATACATTTATTCATATTAGAAAAAAAAAAAAAAAAACACTAAATAAAAGATGATGGTCTCCTGGAATGGTCGAAGCAGAATCTGTAGCCACTCACTGTTCTTTATCGTTGTCTCCTCTACTCAACATTATCCCAATCCCACGTTCGCTTTAATTTTTTATATTTTAATTTAGATTTTTATTATATTCATCGACCATAAATCATGGAATACATCCATTTTTTTATCCCGATCTTTGAATTCGTTACCAATATATCTTTTAAGACTTTTCTGAAATATGTCGCGACGATATAAAGACTACAATTTGAGTCTACGTCTTATAATGTTTGTGTAGTGCATGCATCAAACTCTCATTATACGTATATGCATTTAAAATTTTTATGCTATTTTACGATCTAAATATTTCCAAGGCATTTTGAACGTCAGACCAAGACAAATGTCTTTACACGTTCGAGACATTACATGATCACCAATACACCATCATTTTTACGAAAATGAAAAAAGAACTCGAAGACCTATCTGTTTTGGATCCTATTAGACTTTCGCAAGTTCGTGGATTTTCCTATTTTACCTTTTTTTGTAAACATTTGATACATTTTTTCTTCTTAAAATCTGTAAAAAACTTGATTCTTTGCTGTCTGTTTGTATTTTTATTTATGATCTACAATTTTTAAATGAACCAATAGAAACTGTTTGGAGTTGCACTTAACTGGACCACAATATCTCACACTAATTAAATTAAAACTTGAACCATATCAAAATCTTTTCGGACCGTTGGACCAGTCCCGTCTGGCCAAATTAACCTTCAATATCCCCTCCCCTTATCTTGATAGGGTTTTAAAACAATAATAGTGACAGATGCATGAAACTAGTTCAAGTGGAAAAAACATCGTGCACTGATATATCTTCATCAATTGCAAGAACATGTCTCAATAAACCCAAAACAAATTCAAAACATTTTTTTCTGAATCATATCTATCAGCATGGGACACTGTGGCTCTTTGTGCCTTTGCATTCAACGCATCCTTCACGATTTTTTTTTTTTTTTTTGTAACTGCATCTCATGTATAGCAACCACCACGTAATTTGAAATCAATCATAGAATTTGATTAATGGTTTCACATAAAACGAAAAACAAGATATATGAATTAGTCGGACAATTCACCAAAACACATACATTTCAGAAACAGGTCCTAAATAAAAGATATATAGTAATTTGATGTATATGATACTATAGAATGGATATGTTTCACCATACGCTATAACATTAAATTTATGAGTCTTGGTTAGCACAATGATTAATGCATAATTAGATTAAGTGTATATGAAGCTTCATGGAAACCCGTACGAGATAGGACGGTCACTAGATTGTACAATCAAAGACCATAATGTATACTATCCATTCTGATGATTCATCTAAACCGTACGTTTATAACTAATTAATTTTGTGAAATCGAGAATCTAATCTTGTAAGAAAAACTGTAGGCTTGTTGTCAGAGCAAACATGGACCCATGTTCTCTATGTCCCTAAGATGTGTATCAATCTCAATTCACTTCTTCGTTGCACTATTTTTTATTAACTTTTATTTTCTATTTTTAATCTCATTGAGATCTCCATTGCCCCTGCTGCACTCGACATTACAGCTCATTTTTTCCTTATAATGCAATATTTAATTATTTTTTCTTTATTATTAGTTTAAACTAATCATAATCGGGTATTTAGAGTTGAAACTCTGACTATTATCTATAGGTATCAATATAAATTATATATAAGCTATAATTTTTTCTGTCCTGAGCTAAGTATGCATGTATACATGTTCCAACATCCAGATTATATATTGACTAACTTTTGAAGCGTGATTGTTTTTACATCGTACTTATGTTTGTATATAAAAGTCACCAATTTTTACAAGTAAACACGTCTATTTACCTACCTAGAAGAACACTCATGCACTAATGCATGTTTGAAACATATTTGACAACAAACATTTCGAAATCATTAAAAAGACTATTACCCTGTTAAGCTACACGTATGTTTTGCCAACAAAAGTATTTTTTTAGTTGTGAACTTGTGATTAAGAATTGGGATGCACATTTCCAAAGTGGACATTAATTATTAAATGCCACTAAGCGGAACCCTTGAACGTAGTCTAATTCAATTTAAAGTTCATAAGGAAAAGGAACATTAACAGTGACAATAGCTAAGGTCTCTCGACAATGAGACAATCCGCTTTTAAAATATATACCAAATTGTAATAACGTATGTTGAATACTATTACAACTTGACCACTATTTATTCAATTTCTCCGTCGTGTCTTTAAATCAATAAGAAACTATTCATTGATACTGGACCAGCCTGTTTGAATCTTGTCCCATCCACAAATCTCATAATATATAAATAAAGAACCTTCACCCCTAAAACCAAAACCATCATTAACAACTTCAAAACTTTCTAAGCAAGAGAGTACTGAGAGAAATCCTATATTCCTTCTATAAGTCCCTCAAATAATTTTAAAAGAAAAATGGCTTTTTGGTCTGCTGAGAATGCTACTAAAGCCTATCTTAGTACATTGAAAACGGTAAGAGTTTATTTCTTTTTATCTATTCGTAAAAATTACATGTCTCAATGTCTTAACCAAATTTAATGACTATCTAGTTTATTTTCTTGATAATGTCACATTTTGACATATCTCTATCTGAATTTTCAGGATCAAAGGACTAAAGAACCAAACGTTGCCGAGTTCATATCAGCTCTAGCTGCCGGCAATAGCGCTAGAAAGATAGCCGTGGCTTGCGCCGGAGCAGCAAACGCCGACATACTCGTTGCCCTAATCGCAGCAGCTAACCAAACACGCGGTCAAGTTGTATGCGTTTTACGTGGCATCGAAGAGCTAATCATATCCAAGAAAATGTTGGAGCCATCAGAGATTCATCAGATACAATTTGTAGTCGGAGAGTCTAACGACGACACTCTAATCAATGATCATTTCGGAGAAGCCGATTTCGTCCTCGTCGATTGTAACCTAGAGAACCACCAAGATATCGTTAAAAAGATCCTTAATCACCATGAAGAAAGCGCAAGAACCGGAGGTGGAAGCGGTGTGGCGGTTGTGGTTGGTTATAACGCGTTTTCGAGAGGCTCATGGAGGTTTAGCGATGGGAGGAAGACGCAGTTTTTGCCTATAGGAGAAGGGTTGCTTGTGACGAGGGTCAACGATAATCAGAAGATGGTGATGATGAACGATCATCATCGTGACCGTGCGAGGAAGAGTCGGTGGGTAGTGAAGGTTGATAAGTGCACTGGAGAGGAACATGTGTTTAGGGTTAGGGTTCCACGAGGAGAAGCCATTATAGAAGCTTAAATTCAAACGATCAAATCTTACATATTGTTTGGGTACTTTAGAGCAAATATCACCTCTGTGATGGTTCAGACGAGTGAAAGTAGTAAGAAGATTAGTTATCATGTATAAGTAATTAATTAAGAAAGTTTTGATTGGTATTGGAGTGTTTTATGTGGTGAGAAAAGTGATTTCTTTAAGTAAATGACTTTTTTTTTTTGTAAGTGTAAATATGAAATGATGTTGTTTTGTTTTAAATTTATTTCTGATTTTGGATCTTTTTTTTTTTGTTCTTTCTTGAGCA
Organism: Camelina hispida; assembly: GCA_023657505.1. Classification (NCBI taxonomy): domain Eukaryota; kingdom Viridiplantae; phylum Streptophyta; class Magnoliopsida; order Brassicales; family Brassicaceae; genus Camelina; species Camelina hispida. The sequence continues at coordinate 31,458,319 of CP094636.1, read as the reverse complement.
TATGTGCACGCATTGTTATTCTTCAGATTCTGGATGTTTAGTAAATAAACTATTCAAAGATGCACATGCATGCATACGAAGATGGCATCTGAAACTAATAATATGAAACGAGAATAATAATTGATTAAAGTAAGCGTATGTATTTAGCTGTCTTGTACAATATTGTCAAAATAGATGTAGACGTATATTTATCATTGAGGCGTAGTCTAATTTTCTTTGCTAACATTATTTATCGTAGTTCTTTCTTATAGTCATTTCGTCACTAAAAACTTTAAAAATAAAATAAAATTCGCAAATACAATTATAGTTCGTATATATATAATCGTATTTTTGTGCTTCAATCAAGTGGGATTGGACTCGAAAATTTAGATGTATGACCTACTACATCATAAGTTCATATCAGTTTTTAAAAAGGTGTATGATATTCAAATTAATTATCATCAATCAACATTTGAGAAGTCATGGAATTCAACTAGGCTTGTACACAAAGCTAAGAGGCACAAAATGTTTTAAATTTTGTATCAAACCGACATCTAATGAATATGTTAGACAAAAATAAATACATAACAATTTGAAGAGTCGTTGGTGACAATGATCCGTTCATTAACGTATGCATTGTCACGATCTGCATATGACCCATAACGTAACCTTCCCCTACACTATATCCCCCACGACCATCCCCCCATCTCTTCCTTATCCATCATCCCCACACCTCATCACTCTCTTAGAAAATGACATATTTTCACTATACATAGTTACAAACATATACACTATTATTACTACAGAAAAAATTTCATCAACCAACCAAACCAAACATCAAAACGACGACCATTAGTGAAAAAAAAACAAAACAAAACAAAAAGGCCACTAAAAACCTTAGTGTTAGGACTTTATCTGTAACCCATTTATTAATGGGCCTTTATACCGATTCCCATCTTTAAAAAGGCCCATTAATGATCTTCATCACACACACACTAATAACTAAACAGAACAAAATTGAGAAAACCCTAAGAGAAACCCTGACGTGATCGGAAAACATGGTGGCTGGTCTAAGAGAGTTCGCACTTAGAACCGGAGATGGCTCCGGAAAGCCGATACTTGACGAACCTAACGGCGAGGAACTTATGCACGTTCAGCCTTCCGTCTCCGTCGCTCTCGGAAACCGTCCCGTTGAGTCTCCCGGAACTCTCTACATCACTTCCAGGTGAATACTCAAAAATCTCTACTCCCTTCTTCTCGATCGATCGGAGATATATAAGTGCTTCGTTTGCTTAATTTGGTACTTTTTTTAATTTCGTTTTCAGGAAATTAATTTGGCTGAGCGATGTAGACATGGCTAAAGGTTATGCTGTTGATTTCTTATCGATTTCGCTTCACGCTGTTTCTAGAGATCCTGAAGCTTACTCATCTCCTTGTATATATGCTCAGGTATTGATTTTAGAATTATGTTGTTCTTATTGATTGTGATTAGTTCTTAGGGAAACAAAAAGGAGCTTTTGATGATTTGTATTGCTTGTGTGATATGTTGTGAGTGCTTCTTTTGTTGGAATTTGAGAGGATTGTTAATTGGATTCTAAGTTTTATGGTTTTATTATTGAAGATTGAAGTTGAAGAAGATGAGGATGATGATGATGATGACTCTGATACTGAATCCACTGAGGTTTTGGACTTATCAAAGATTAGAGAGATGAGGCTTGTTCCTTCTGACTCTACCCAGTGTGAGTTTTTTTTTTTGTTTAGAGCTATTTGAATCACTTATATAAGAGTCTTGGATGTTAAAGCTGATAAATCCTTTTTTGTCTTTGTGTATTGAAAGTGGAGACGATTTTTGATGTATTCTGCGAGTGTGCTGAGCTGAATCCTGAACCTGTTGATGGTAAACCAACTCAAGAATACAGCTTTACTACTGTCATATTTTTTTTTTGTTACTTAGCCATTTACTGTTTTTGTCTCTATTGCATCTTTCAGAAGAAGAAGAAGAAGAAAATGGGCATAATTGGGTGTTCAGTGCGGATCAGATGGATGTTCGTGGAGGAGGTAATGATTTCATACAACGAGATTGAGTTTAAGAGTGTGTTTAATGTATATTCATCTTTGAGTGGTATGAAAGAAATGTGATGTTTTTTACAGCAGACGAAGATGCAGAATGGCAAATATCTCAGAGTCCGACGAGTGTAATTGGTCATTCCAATGGAGATGAAGGTCTTGCTCAGCCTATGCTTGAGGTAATATAAATCACCTACTTTCATTTTTTTTCTTCCTTTTATTTGTTTTTTTAAAAGTTTAGCTGGTTTCATTGACTTTTTGTATTCACCCTGCAGCTCCAAATCAATGATCAGAGGTTTGAGGATGCTGAAGAGATGGTTCATGAAACTGAGACAAAGGATCATCACTAGACTGTTTTGATAAATGTACTCAGAAAACTTATTGTGTCTTATTTTAACGATGAATGAGTTGTATTTTGTTAAACGATAAAATTGTTGTGTTCTGCTACTTTTCAAAAGTGCCTATTTCAACCTTCCTCGTAAGACATCATCTCTTAACTGAAATTAGATAAAGTAAACCACGATTGACTACTAAATGAAGTCTTGAAAAATCAGAAAGGTCGGAAGAACTTAAATTGAGAGTGGAGATGGTAATTATAATATCAATCTTCAAAATCTATTCAATTAAGAAAACAAGAATTGGGTTTCACTACAACAAAACATTCCTTTATCCAAGCATGTGTAGCTACGAACACAGGGAAGAAGATTGTTTCTTAAAGATATTCCAAAAAGAGAAAGCAAAAAACAGAAGTAGGGTTGATCTAAGAATCAGCGATGGTGACCTCAACCTCAACACCAGGTTCAATGGTGATGGAAGTGATCTGCTTGACAACATCAGGAGAGCTGAAGAGATCAATCACACGCTTGTGAACCCTAAGCTCAAATCTGTCCCACGTGTTGGTTCCTGTTACACAACACCAATAGTTAAAAGAGTCTCAGCTAATGTGAACAGACACTTGCAGTGACAGAGTAGAGTACAATATTATTGAGCACAATCACATGTTCTAAGACTAAGACCTTAGTTTTAATCAAGTAAATGATGCACTAAGTGATGGTTCCGTAAACAAGAATTCCAAAAGTCAAGCTCTTCTACTGTTTCTTAAGACATGAAAGATGAGACGAGCAAAATTATACCTTCACCACAAGGAGCTTTTCGGGTAGTGATCTTAAGAACCTTGGTGGGCATTCTCACTGGTCCCTTAACTCTCAGTCTCTTGTCCTTAGCTCCACGAACCAAATCAGTACACACTACATATCATTTGCAGAAACAGAACACAAACAATGATTCAGTATTTGATCCAAAATCATCAAAATTCAAAAATTCCAACTTTCAATCCATTCAAATAATCACTGAAGCAAAGCAAAGACCTATTTTGGAATGGTTCCAATACAATGAGTCTTACATCTTCTATATGCAACCCTCAAAATGATATAAACTGAATTGCTAAAATCGAAATGATTTAGACTACTGAGATAAAAAAAAAAAATTACCTTTTTCCAAGTTCTTAACATTCTTGGAGGAGAGAGTGATCCTGATCTTGTGAATTTGCTCAAGTGGTTCTTCCAAACCAGCCTTAGTTGGCTTCATTGCTTGGTAAGCCATGTTTTCAGCTCAGCTTCTTCTGTACAAATCACAGACATACGAAACGTTAGATCATATTAACCGAGATACTCAGGTAAACATGTAATAATTCAAATTTTGGATTAAGTGAAGAAACCTGAGAGAGACGAACGAAGCTCGACGGCGTATTGCTGCTTTTTTTTTGCTGCAAGGAAGGAAGGACCCGAAAGTTTAACCTAAGACACGTTTTATGGCATATGAAAAAAAAAACCCTAATTTTTATGGACCTATAAGGCCCAATTTATATACGGCCCAATAACTACAGAACATAAGTTAGTTGTAGATGACGACGATGCCCAGATTTGGAGGATCTGTTTGAGAATATTGCAAATGTGAAGGTATGTTCGGAAGCTAGATGATAAACGTCATGAGCTACTAATGGGAGACCTCAGAGAGGCTCACAAGTAATATAAATGTAGAAGAGCACATACATAATCTTAGAGAGTTTTTGTGAAAGTGAAACAAAGGGTTACTTTTTTGTTCACTTATGTAAGCTAAACAGAGTTATCAGTTGTCACAATATAGTCTTTTGGCATCAGAAAGATTAGATATCAAAACCAAAACGAAAAGAACTACAACCTTTTTGGAGGTTCTTCACTTTCTTGGAGGAGAAAGTAATCCTGATCTTGTGACTCTGCAGAAGTGGCTCTTCCAAACCAGCCTTTGTGGGGTACATTGCTTGGTAAGCCATATTTTTTCTTCTTCTTCTAGTATCTAGTAAACCGTAGACATAAGCAAAACCAACACATAACCAATTTAACAAAACAGAGTACCAGTTTGGGAACACAAAAGGATTACATAACCTGATAAACACAAACACACTAAGAGACACACAATAGACAAGATTTGAGAGATGAGTATGACACTAATCAGAGACACTACTCTCTTATTCAAGCCACTCTCATTATTATTTTTGTCTGCGTAATTAGAAAACATTCAGAACAGTAAGCAAACTAAAGAGGCTAGTTTAAATTATTCCCAGTCACAAACACAACAAAAACAGCCCCCATAGTCACAAACACACACAGTTCCATCACTCTTCTTCTGTTTCAAGCATCTGGACGATCTGAGTCACTCCGTCTGCGATTTCTTTGCTGATCAAACTGTCTGGCATATCGAATGTCCTTCTTCTCATCGACAATGATTTCCCTCCCTGTGGTTGCGGATCTACCACATCCAACATTGCTTCAAGCTCATCCACCATGGATCTCTTTGCTCCTCGAACCATTACATCAACTCCCTGATAACAAAACAGCCTCCATAGTCACAAACAAACAAACACAAGTTTGTTCTTCAACACTCAGAGCTTTAAAACATATTTAGCTTAATCTAATTCAATATGTTAAATGATTTGCAAAAGCAAAGGTGTTCCCTTTACGGTAAGGGCTTACAACTAATCCCATTGGAGAGCTGGACTAGATGATTTTAAGAGTGTAATTAACTAGATTGAGACTATGACATTACCTCTATGGCATCAACAGTGAGGAGGAGTACAATGATTTTTTCTGAGAATTTCTGGCGCTCCTCTGCATCACGAGCAATCAAGCGACGGTAGCTGAAGTTGTGGAATGAAGCTCTTAGCTCCTTCAGTTTAGTCTTTGCAATAGCAAGATCACGAAGAGCACGCAATGATTTTGAACGACGAATCAAATAAGCTTTGAAGGCCCTCTGGATCATCGCAGCCGCATAGTCAGGTGGCATTTCCTTGTTCTTCCCCTTCTTAGCCCTAACAGTTCCATTTCTTCTCGAAAACGCCTTTACAACCACAACCATTTAATAGAAACAACGTAGTAAGTACATCAAGCTTTCGTTAAAAATCACATCCAAAGAAATGTCTCATTAAGTCCTATGTATAAAACTCTTTATAATCACTCTGTTTTGCTAAGCTTATTACAACCACTCAAACTACATAAAGGTTTCTACTTTTGAAGACACAAAACTCAACCTCAGTTCAAAAGTCATACCTATCACTATCAAAGATTCAAAATAGAACTATTGCTCCCAACCAACTTCATGACAATGACTAAAGCAGAGTAAAAAAAACGATATTTAACTGACCTTCCTGAGGACGATAGCTCCATGTTCTTGCGACTCATCTTCTTCATCTTCTTCCTCATCTTCCTCGATGGCTACAACACGAGTTTTCTCCTTCTTCTTGCTCTTCTTCTCCTTCTTCTCCTTGTCCTCATGTTTCTTCTTCTCGCATCCAGTAGAAGCCTTGATGATGTAAGTATGCGAAACCTCTCCATTCTCCCTCTCACTCTTCACCTCCGTCGTCCAATTGTAACTTTTCTTCTTCTTCGTCTTCTTCTTCTCCTTCTCCTTCTCCGCTTCAGCAGCAGCAGCAGCAATGGCTTTGGCCTTGGCCTTCTCCTTCTTTAAACTTTCTTCATCCTTCTTCCCTCCTTTAACCTCAGTCGTCCATTTATACTTCCTCTCACCAGGACCTTCAAACTCAGCTTCCCACTTATACTTGCTCTCCTTCTTCTCCCCATCCATCTCTGCCTCCACCTTGTACTTCCTCCCCGGTGGTCCTTGAATCTCCGCTTCCCATTTATACTTCTTCTCACCACTACTTCCCTTAATCTCCTTAGTCAATGTATACTTCCTATCACAGTCACGGCTCTTAGGACTAACCAACCTATCAAACTTGGATTCAAGATCAGAAACACGATCACAAAGATACTTGAGAGGATACTCTGGCTCCTCTAGCCTCCTCCGACGAATCACCTTGTACTTGCAAGAAGAAGAAGACGGAGATTTCTTGATCTGAACCAGATCCGTTTCGAATAGATCGAGTGGACTAGGGGATGATGAGAAATGGAGTAGATCTTCAACGTCGTCGTCGTCGATGAAGGAAGGAAACCCTAAAAACAATGAGGAAGGTTCAACAATGGTGGTGAGTGGTGAACACGTGTACGGGTCGATGAGATCTAGTCTATGGAACCAACTCATGGTTTTTGTTTTTGTGAACTTAACGAATCAGGTCACGAGTTTTAAAGCTTTTGACTGTGTAATAATAAAAACTCTTTTGGATTGGTAGTGATGAAGAATGAATTATGGACTTGCGAGAATATATGAATGAAGCTTTTTAATTTCTTTTTGACAAATTCATTAAAGGCGAAAAAAAGAAGATGACAAACTCTTTGCTTTTAACGATGAGATTGACAAAAGAAAAAGGTAAGAACGGTCAGAAACTGGTGGGCCTTTAATGGGTAAATTTGACATTTTAAACGAAAATCCGGTTTGGTTATTTTCATGCTACTTTACTATTCCCACTGTCCCACATATATTGATGTTTTAGATATTTTTTTGTACTCCTCAGTCCTACAAAGATTGATGTTTTAGGATATTTTTTTATCCCACAAAATTGATGTTTTGTACATTTCAAGAAGTAATCATTGAAAATATTTAAAATCTTGAATTTTTATTAGTTTAGAATTAAACAATATTTTTTTTTATTTAAAGAAAAATATATTTAAACTTACTAATCATTATTTTCTTAAAATGTGTAATCTCTCAAAACATCAATCTTTGTGGGACAGATGGAATATTAACTAAAGCTTAGACCATCTCCATTGTATTTCTCTATTTTTTTCTAAAATAGAGTAACTCAAAAATAGAGCACTGTTTTCCTCCAATGTATTACTCTATTTTCACCTTTATAATAGAGTTAGTGTAAAAAAATAGAGATGGAAATAGAGTTGCTCTATATATAAAGCAATACTATTATTTTCTCTATTTTAGAGTAAAATATACCGTAGGGTTTGAGCAAATGTTGCTCTATAATAGAGATTTAACTCTAAAATAGAGTGGGGTTGGAGATGCCCTTAACAATTGAATACTAGTGTTTAAGTTTTCATTAATGGCGTGATATTTGTTGGTTAGGAACTTTCTTTATTCGACTTGTAAATTTGGTTTTGGTAGGGATGAATAGATCAAGGCGGATATTGAAGATAAACCGGGTGTTTGAGATAGATTTTTTGACCCTGGAACGTGTGAATTTATTATTACGTCGACAAGAGAATCTTTTTCGGTGGGATTTTTACAGCCTGGTTAAAAGATGACACATGGGTCCTTGTTCTTCCCCACACGTGAGCCTACACCAAACTAAATCGTACGTTATTTTTTGAATTTGAGTTTTCTCAGTTCTCACTGTGACAACAAAAAGTGCCAAGAGACTCGAAACAAACAAAACAATATTATTAATCATATTGAAAGACAAAATCTATTAAACAAACATAACACAATATTCATTGTGATTTTAATAATACGCATCATATTCGATGACCACACAACGACAACTAAATGTTTGCTTTCTTTTACACTTATGCTGCTTATACAAAAGTGTTTGTGGCTATTCTTTTAGTTATAACTTCTGATGAGTACAGTTTAGTTTGAGGATTCTTTCTGCTCATTTGGTTGGTGTTTCTGGAAGTTTTTAGGAGGTTATCCCAGCTAGTGAGTGTGTGTGAGTTTAGAGTAAAATGTGAAGAGCACTTTCATATAAACAGGGCTCACAAGTAATAACTGGTTTCAGCTTATTCTGAAAAATAAAAATCAATAACACACGAGCCGATCGATCACATAAAACAAGAATTTCCCAAAAGTTCAAGTAAACTATGAAAAATAAAAAGCAAAAACTTGGGCAAATGAAGAGACCTGTGAAAGACCAACCTAAATTAGTATGGGCTTTATTCAGCCCAATAACTTTAGGGAGCTTCTGTATTCTTTTTGGCCCAATTACTAGTAAAACTATTTATCTTTTAATAATTGATTTTTTTTTTTTTTTTTTTGGTTTGAAGGAAGTAATAATCGAATTAAAATACAAACTATATACTGTATGCTTATTTAATTCTTAAAATTCATAAAATATATAAACGTTCTGTAATTAAAAACCAATTTTTTTCCTAGAAGATAACCAAAATTATCTTAAGCACCGTGTTTTTTTTTATTGTTTTGGGTCAACTAAGAAGAAAACATCATGAACTGCTTAATTATAAATTTAGCAAAAAAAAAAAAAGATTTGGAGTTGTTTCTAGGAAATGGGGAAGACATGCATTTTGTTGGAAGCACGTAGTTTCAAATTTTTGACACTCTCTACATGAATATTTTATATTCTATAGAAAAACTATACAATATATACATCATTCTTTATTTATTTAGGTGTTCTAAAAAATTAACTAAAATGAAAATAAAAAATAAAGTAAGAAATTATCACTTAGATAATGAAAACTGAGTCCCCCCCAGTTCCCGCGAAAACCTCAGTCTTGTTTCCTTCTATGTCCTTTCTCTCTCTCTCGCAACCGCTTCTGTGTAAACGTTATGATTTGATCAAATCACAAAAAAAAAACAAATCAAACAGAGGAAAAATAAAATAAAAAAAGGAGTGTCAAATATGGAAATTTCAATTAATTCTCTGAGGTAAAATTTCTATTATTAAACAAACGTCGCCGATGTCTACGACGGAACCGTCGCGTGAGAACAACGATCAGGATCCACAACCGACGACCTCCACCAACGCGAAACAACTGAACAAGATCCCTGCGATTCCTTCCCGTCAACCGGAGGCGGAGGAGGAGAAGGTTACGCCGGAATCAGGTTCAACGAGTCACGATTCGCCGGAGATTCTTGCTCCTTCTTCCTTAGGTTTGAATCATATCAGAACGAAATCGTCTCCGTCACCGTCTCCTCTAAGGTTTTCCTCGGGTCAAGATGATAAGGACGTCGTCGTCGTCGTCACCAAGGAGAAACCTAAGCTTGGAATTGTTGATGCTCGCGCTGATGCTCGTGCTAGATGGCCTATTCCTCCTCATCAACCCGATCAAGGTTTGTTTTCTCCTTGATTCGAATTTTAGGTTTTATGAATTTTTCAAAATCCAAAAGTCCGATTGAATCGTAATGATCACGAGGTGTTTGTTGTAATGTCTCTTAGGGAAAAAAGTTCAGTGGAGCCAATCAAAATCTCAACGGGTGACTGCGAATCCCAATCCAGGCTTAGAGGTGTAAATATCTTCTTCTTTGTATGGTTTTCAGATTCATGGGAACTTTCACATTGCTAAACTCTCTGTTTTATCAATTTGCAGAGTACTCATGTAGGTCTTGCTAAAGAAACACAGTCTCCACGATTCCAAGCCATATTGCGTGTAACGAGTGGAAGGAAGAAGAAACCTCATGACATTAAGAGCTTCTCTCACGAACTCAATTCTAAAGGTGTCCGACCTTTTCCCGTTTGGAGATCTCGAGCTGTTGGTCACATGGAGGTTTGTATATATTACTGATTCCTTTAATGAGTTTGAGTTCTTCTGCTTCGTAACTTTGGAATGCTTTTTGTAGGAGGTAATGGCGGCGATCAGAACCAAGTTTGATAAACAAAAGGAAGATGTTGATGCTGATTTAGGAGTTTTTGCTGGCTACTTAGTGACCACTCTAGAGAGCACTCCTGAATCTAACAAAGAGTTAAGAGTTGGGTTAGAGGATTTGTTAGTTGAGGCTCGGCAATGTGCGACCATGCCAGCTAGTGAGTTTTGGGTTAAATGTGAAGGTATTGTTCAGAAGCTAGATGATAAACGTCAGGAGCTACCAATGGGAGGTCTTAAACAGGCTCATAACCGTCTTCTTTTTATCCTTACTCGTTGCAATAGGCTTGTGCAGTTTCGTAAAGAGAGTGGTTACGTTGAAGAACATATTCTGGGAATGCACCAGCTAAGTGATCTTGGTGTTTATCCAGAACAGATGGTAGAAATCTCGCGACAACAAGACCTTCTTCGAGAGAAAGAAATCCAAAAGATTAATGAAAAGCAAACTTTAGCTGGCAAAGAAGATAATCTTGATCAGAACTCTAGCAGCGGAGCTGATGGGGTGGAAGTAAATACTGCTAGGAGTAATGATTCAGCTTCGAGTAATTTTCGGATGTCATCTTGGAAGAAGCTTCCATCAGCTGCTGAGAAAAATCGTAGTGCTAATAACACTCCCAAGGCTAAGGGGGAGAGCAAAATCCAACCAAAAGTTTATGGTGATGAAAACGCTGAAAACTTGCTTAGCCCGTCAGGCCAGCCTGCATCTGACGACAGAAGTGCTTTGTGGGGTTTCTGGGCGGACCATCAATGTGTGACATACGATAATTCCATGATTTGTCGTATCTGTGAAGTTGAAATACCAGTCGTACATGTAGAAGAGCACTCTCGAATATGCACAATCGCTGATAGATGTGACTTGAAGGGGATTAATGTAAACTTAAGACTTGAAAGAGTAGCTGAAAGTCTTGAGAAAATATTGGAGTCATGGACGCCAAAGAACAGCATAACTCCAAGAGCAGTTGCCGATAGTGCGAAATTATCAACATCCATTAGACATGAAGATCTGGATGAATTAACTCAGAGATGTTCAGTTGATATGCTTGATTGCGTTCCTCGTTCAGAGAATACAGTTTCTTTGGATGAGCTGACTGTCTTGAATGAAGCTTCAATGGCCAATGGAACAAAGGACTCGTCAGCAGGAAGCTTGACACCACCATCACCAGCAACACCGAGGACAAGCCAAGTCGATTTACTACTAAGTGGTAGAAAAACAATATCAGAGCTTGAGAATTATCAGCAGGTAACTGTTTACATTCTATTCATGTTTCCCCTATTTATTTATGCAGAAAATCTCATTTATTTATTTCTTTATTTCAGCTTAGTATTCAACTTCTCCTTAACTTTTATTTTCTACTTTGTTGACAGATAAACAAGTTGCTAGATATTGCTCGCTCTGTGGCAAATGTGAATGTATGTGGATACAGTTCATTGGATTTCATGATTGAGCAGTTGGATGAGCTAAAGTACGTCATTCAGGATAGGAAGGCAGATGCCCTAGTGGTAGAAACGTTTGGAAGACGCATAGAGAAGCTACTACAGTAATCATTTTCCCTTGTACTGCTTTTGGCTCATCATTACTGTTTAACTGCAACTTCATTCATGCTGATTTATTGTTTCTCAAAACCAGGGAAAAGTACATTGAACTTTGTGGATCGATAGATGATGAAAAAGTAGATTCGTCTAATGCCGTGGCGGATGAAGAAAGCTCAGCAGATGAGGATACAGTACGAAGCTTACGGGCAAGCCCACTTAATCCACGTGCTAAAGATCGAACATCAATAGAAGATTTTGAAATTATAAAACCAATTAGCCGTGGTGCATTTGGAAGAGTATTTCTTGCCAAAAGAGAGCCACCGGTGATTTATTCGCCATAAAGGTTGGTATTACTAACAAAATACTTTTCAGTTTGGCTCTAAAAATTTGTTCATAACTCAATGTTGTTAAAACCATCGTATAGGTTTTAAAGAAGGCTGATATGATCCGTAAGAATGCTGTTGAGAGTATCCTAGCTGAGCGTAACATCCTTATATCAGTTCGTAACCCATTCGTGGTATGTAATACAAGCAATGTATAGCTTGCCTCATAAATATATTTGTGAAACTGTGGTGCTTTCTCTAATGCTTCTTTTAGCTGTGCAGGTTCGGTTTTTCTATTCTTTTACATGCCGGGAGAATCTTTATCTAGTTATGGAGTACTTGAATGGTGGAGATCTCTTCTCCTTGTTGAGAAATCTTGGCTGCTTGGATGAAGACATGGCCCGAATTTATATTGCAGAAGTTGTAAGGCCATTTGTAACTTCTCAAGATTTGCTCAATTGTGTGTTTGTCCGGATTAAGACTTAACTCTCCGCAGAATAGAAATTGAATTCAATCAAATGCTTTTTCAGGTTCTTGCTCTGGAGTATTTGCATTCTGTAAATATCATTCACAGAGACCTAAAGCCAGACAATTTGTTGATCAATCAGGATGGTCACATCAAGGTCAATATTGTGTTATGCATTATGAAATTGATAGCAAGACCGCTCGTCTCGCAAAATATAACCCTTGTAATTACAGTTGACAGATTTCGGGCTTTCCAAGGTTGGTCTTATCAACAGCACAGATGACCTGTCAGGTGATGCATCACTGGGAAACAGTGGATTTTTGCAGATGATGGAACAACAGCTCAACATTCACAAGGAAAAGATAGTCGTAAGAAACATGCAGTTGTTGGAACTCCTGATTATCTTGCACCTGAAATACTTCTTGGAATGGGTCATGGTTAGTACTTCATTTTCCTTTCATTCCATGCCATCATTTACTTGTACATAGACTTATCATCACTACTCATTACAGGTAAAACTGCTGATTGGTGGTCAGTCGGTGTTATTCTTTTTGAGCTTCTGGTGGGCATACCTCCTTTCAATGCAGAAACCCCACAGGTATATTTTCAAGATGAATTTATTAGATATCAGAAGTAGACATCTGATAACATTATCTTTCATATATGGTTTTGCAGCAAATTTTTGAAAATATAATCAATAGAGATATACCATGGCCCAATGTGCCAGAGGAGATATCTTATGAAGCACATGATCTAATCAACAAGTAAGATCACACACTTTTTGGATATGAATCTCAGAAACTTCATCTCTTTCCCATGTTTTCTGTAATTTTGCCATTTTATTTTTTCTGTACGCCTTTAATTGAGATCAAAGTGAAAACAGAACGTGTTGATTGTGTTAACCTTATATCTACTTATGTCCTTCTTTTAGGCTGTTAACTGAAAATCCTGTTCAAAGGCTAGGGGCAACGGGAGCTGGAGAGGTAAATTTCTATTAATTCAACCCTACTAGCTAACTTTTCTCAACTGCTCGGGTCTCTGAATATCTCCTTACAGGTGAAACAACATCACTTTTTCAAAGATATTAACTGGGACACGCTTGCCCGGCAAAAGGTTTTTCCATAATCAGAGCTAAATTAAGTTCCTTTACAAAATCAAATCTCTATACTAACGTTAATTAATCTATTGTTACAGGCTATGTTTGTGCCAGCAGCTGAACCACAAGACACTAGTTACTTCATGAGCCGGTATATATGGAACCCGGAAGATGAAAATGTCCATGGAGGTAGTGATTTTGATGACCTTACAGACACATGCAGCAGCAGCTCCTTCAATACACAGGACGAAGATGTATGACTTTTTTCACTCTTTCTCTTTACTTTTTTTTCCTCTTACATTCATTTTTAGAGTTATCATCTGAATGCTCCACAGAATTATATAAAAAAAAAAACGTTTATGTTGTAAAACAGGGTGATGAGTGTAGTAGCTTAGCAGAATTTGGAAATGGACCAAACCTTGCTGTGAAGTATTCTTTCAGCAATTTTTCGTTCAAGGTTAGTTAGTTAATCCCCAAGATTTATTTGTTTTGAAATATTTATCCCTGCTTAAATCTTTTGACAATGGTTTTGTGTTATCAGAACCTCTCACAACTCGCTTCGATCAACTACGATCTTGTTTTAAAGAACGCGAAGGAATCAACAGAAGCTTCGAACCAATCAGCCCATCGACCCGAAACATGATGACTAACATGTATGGATCATCATATCTAACTTGAAGAAGCGCTGATTGGTTCCTGGTTCAAACCATAAAAGAAAAGTAATAATAACTTGGAAGCATAGCATAGCTAGGAAGCAAAAGAGCTACAGAGATTTGAGTATGAAATTAATTTATGTAATTACATGATACACATATTGAATTACAAGATTTTTTTAAAATTAAATCTTAAAAATTCTTGAATTTGTATACAATATGTGTAAACCTGTACTCTGTTTTATTATATTTCCAACTTAAGCTCTAAAATATAGCTGTTATTAGTTCCAGATGAAATCAGTGGAGGCTATCAACGATTATACTATCAGAGACATTGAAAGTGCAAAGCACGTATTATAAGTGATTAGATGAATTTGGAAATTAATGTTGTTTTATTCGTTATACTGGTCCAACTACGTAAAATTATGGTTATAGTCTTATAGAATGATGTCAACGAACCTCATGTGGATTAATCAACCTACGGCCTAATAAAACATACTTTAATCTCTCTAATCATCGAAACAACCAAGTTCTAAATCTTCGTACCCCAAATCTCCATACTTCAACCACAACGATGATGAAGAAGAACATGATGACGCAATGTCGCCGGACAATAGCATCGTAAGCTCTCCGGCTCCGACTCCGACTCCGTCATTTTCCATTAAAAAGCTCCACGGCTGATCATCACCTTCCACGTCAGCCAATTCGTTTAGATTTCCAGCTGACGTGTCATTCTGCAAAACCACAGGTACTACTACCTCTGGCTCACTGGGAGGCTTTGGGGTGTTGAGTACCAATACCTTCTCCTCCTCGTTTACTTTTTGTTGGTCAAAGCGACGATGTGTGTTTGGATCAATACCCATTCTTATAAGCTTCCTCTTTATATGAGTGTTCCAATAGTTTTTAATATCGTTGTCTGTTCTTCCCGGTAACTCTACTGCAATCTTCGACCATCTATAACCAAGTTATTTACATAACGCATTATTAGAATATTTCATTATTACAAGTAGAAAATATAATAACATTAAACCTGTTGCCAAGACGAGCATGAAGATCAATGACTAGTTGGATCTCTTCTTCACTAAAAAGACCTCTCTTGAGATCTGGCCGGAGATAATTAGTCCACCGGAGACGGCAGCTTTTACCGCACCGTCTTAGTCCCGCCAGTTTCGGCACGTCCCTCCAGCACCATCCACCACCATCGCCACGTGTCCTTAGGAAATCAACTAGCTTCCCATCTTCTTCCACTGTCCAAGGTCCCTTTCTTAATCCAACCTCATCACAACATGGTTTACGACCACCCATAATCATATATGGTTTTCAAAACGTTCCATTAAATAAAAGATTGTTATTGTATATTTGGGAATCGTGAAAGTAATTAGCTAGACTCTTCTTAGGGGTCGAGAAATGGAAAATGGAAAAGAAAAAAGAAAAAAAGACAACACAGAAGTGGTAACCAAGTTCATCTCAACTAACTAACTATATATAACACACGTATGGAGTTTCTTGCCCTTTCTTTTTGGATGCTTAAGATTTAATTAATAATAATTATCATTGTTCATACAATTAATTAATGTATTTCACAGTCAGGATAGAAAACTCAACCCGAAATTTTCTTGGAACTTTTGTGATGTTTTTGTGGATACGGTTGTTAACTAATGTGTATGTTATAATTCGATGCAAACATCATACTATATTAATTGGGAAGTACAAATTTGAAACTAACCTTAAATGTGTAAAAAATTACATTTAATTGCCATTAGAAAAAAAATTAAGATTAATAAATTAATTAAATAAATATAATTAATTAAAAAACGAAAATCAGGGACACATTTAATAAAATAAATTATAGAAAAAAAAAAAAAAAAAATATATTAGAATCAAAACTAATCCTTACTAAAAAAATTAACAGCTAAGATTTTAAAAATCTAATCAAATAAAATCTACAATTACAAATTTTATACTACTATATTAATTGGGAAGTACAAATATGAAACTAGCCTTAAAATGTGTAAAAATTACATTTAATTGCCATTAAAAAAATTAATTAAGATTAATTAATTAAATAAAATTAATTAAAAAATGAAAACCGGGGACAAATCAAATAAAATAAATTATAGAAAAGTAAGCTACATATATTACAACTCGAAACCAAGGCTTTTAAAAACCAATTCGAATAAAATATACTGCTACAAATTTTATCAAAAAGAATTTCCACCACATGTTAAAATTATTACAGCCAAGAAAAGGAAGCTACAGAAAAAAACAATGAATATTGTTTCCAAAGAGGCTTTTAGAACTTTTATTAGCTATATTTAGTTGCTTTTTTAACATGTTAGTAAGAATTGTGTTTAGTTGACAAAGGTTTAAACAATTTTATTCATTACATGCAAATGTTTCAATAAACATTTTTAAAATAAAACAAAATATATAATATAAGCAAACCAAAATTTTAATCACAAACTATTATAAATAACATAATAAAAAAAAATTATTACAAAATTTTATTAAAAAAAGTTCAGCCCGCGGTTCTCCGCGGGTTAGTACCTAGTTTTATTATTATTTTAGCTGCGAGATTATTAAATTACTTTGACGTAGTACTACATTGTCATCTACTCTTACCAATTATACATAAATAATACATATATATGAACATATATGTGGATAAAAATATTTCTTGTTTCTCTGATTTCAAAGCTTCTATTAAATTGGCTCTTAGAATTTCTTATGTATTTTTTATTTTTGTTGTCAAACGAATTTCTTATGTTTATCCACATGATTTTAAGGAAACAAAAAAAGATCATGCTGCTTGCGTTTTGATCATGACAAGAAAATCAGACTTCGTAAATAAAATCTTGAAGTAGAGAAAAAGAACATGAAGACTTTCTCTAAAGAAGTTTTGAAAAACTGAAATAATGTTATTTTCTAATTGAAACATAATTTATTAATAAACATTTTTTTATTTATCTCTGTTTCACACAAAATTAAATATCCCTTTATAATTCTAAATAACTATATCTTTGTAAATACATTTTTGACAACAATGGAGGAAGATATATAAAAACTTGAACACTTTTAAACTGTATGTAGTATGATCATGTGTTATAAACTTGTTACAAGCAAATTAATTTTTCCACGAACGCTAGTTTTGATTTATCCGAAACTAAAAGGTCAACGGAAACAAGAATTATATTTCTTTATTCATTGTACAAATTGGTTTTGTCTCAACAAATTTTTTTCTTTAAAATATATTCAAATTTCTTTTTTTTGTTTACATCAGCAAGTGTTTAAACATTTACTAGAAATGACCTAATAAAAAGAAAGAGAGTGAGAACCGATTTCTTATATCTTTATGTGAATCATAACCGTATTTGACCATTTGAGTGAACTAATGTTGAATTTTTTATTTTTTTTTGTCAATGAATGAATTAGTTTAGATCTGGATAATTCTAATCTCGTAAAATTATTATATATATACTTAACTCAGTCAAGTATATAATTATAATTATGAGTAATCTATGCATTATTTTGGTAAAAAGAAAGCAAAATATAAGTAAAAATATAAACATCTATTAAAAAATAAAAAATTGAGACGTTAAAGGGCTGTGAATGGATATCAAAAGTCAAAACAAAAAAAACCAAACAAAACGAATATGTAACATTCTTAGACTTTGGCCGTGTTGCTTTGTAACGTCCCACGAACCAGCATACTGCATATACGATCAAGAAGATAATGGTTGCAATCAATGAATCAAATATAAGAACAAGAAAATGAGAGTTGAGTTTTCGAAATTTGGGAAATCGGTAGCCTTAACCATTTTGTATGATTTGCAAAGATTTTTTAGTAGCATGAAATGTAACTATTATCAAACTAAACTAAATATTTATGTTTACTAAAATAATCAAGTCACTAGGTACTAACCCGCGGAGAACCGCGGGCTGAACTTTTTTTAATAAAATTTTGTAATAATTTTTTTTTATTATGTTATTTATAATAGTTTGTGATTAAAATTTTGGTTTGCTTATATTATATATTTTGTTTTATTTTAAAAATGTTTATTGAAACATTTGCATGTAATGAATAAAATTGTTTAAACCTTTGTCAACTAAACACAATTCTTAACATGTTAAAAAGCAACTAAATATAGCTAATAAAAGTTCTAAAAGCCTCTTTGGAAACAATATTCATTGTTTTTTTAGCTTCCTTTTCTGTAATAATTTTAACATGTGGTGGAAATTCTTTTTGATAAAATTTGTAGCAGTATATTTTATTCGAATTGGTTTTAAAAGCCTTGGTTTCGAGTTGTAATATATGTAGCTTACTTTTCTATAATTTATTTTATTTGATTTGTCCCGGTTTTCATTTTTTAATTAATTTTATTTAATTAATTAATCTTAATTAATTTTTTAATGGCAATTAAATGTAATTTTTACACATTTTAAGGCTAGTTTCATATTTGTACTTCCCAATTAATATAGTAGTATAAAATTTGTAATTGTAGATTTTATTTGATTAGATTTTTAAAATCTTAGCTGTTAATTTTTAGTAAGGATTAGTTTTGATTCTAATATATTTTTTTTTTTTTTTCTATAATTTATTTTATTAAATGTGTCCCTGATTTTCGTTTTTAATTAATTATATTTATTTAATTAATTTATTAATCTTAATTTTTTTCTAATGGCAATTAAATGTAATTTTTTACACATTTAAGGTTAGTTTCAAATTTGTACTTCCCAATTAATATAGTATGATATATAGGGGATGGGTAGATGGGATGCAACTTTCTGTTAAAAATTGAGAGTCTGGTATAAGTTATATTATACTACGAGTTAAAAATCTAATCCATTGAGATGAGATCCAATAACTTTTACTATACATATAAATGAATTTCTCTTAGTCAACTACGTACATATTCATATATAATTAGAAGTCATTTATACAACTTTGTGCAATTGGCTACAATCGAAAGATATATATATATATATATATATATACACATGTGTGTGTTTTTTTGTGTGTAACGATCCGATCGGATCTGGTTACGTGATTGTACATTAACAATATATCATCGATATTTAAACTTAGGACTTGGAAAAGTGAGTGGAAAATGCGTGATTTTAAATATGAAATATCAGATTTAACATGGTGCTATAAATATTTGAACCACAACTCTAAAAAGGTTTTCATGCATTGTGCTATAAATATTTGAACCACAACTCTTTCCTATACACGCTTCTCAACTTCAAGAAATTTAAACAGCAATGGCAAAACGATACCAAGCTCTCTTTCTACTCCTCTCCGTCTCCTACCTCGTCTCGCCGGAGCTTACAACCGCCACAGTTAGTCCAAATAGAACTTCCACAAAAGCACTAAACTTCATTCAATCCTCTTGCAAATTCACAAAGTACCAATCCCTGTGCGTTGAGACTCTCTCCGTCTACGCCAATACGATCAAAACAAGCCCTCGACGTCTCGTGGATACAGCTATCGCCGTGAGTCTTAACCAAGCGCTGTCCACGAAGCTCTTCATCTCACACCTGACGAAGAGCCAGTTCCGAACCCTTCAGGACTGTGCACCAACGACCGATGCGTTTAATACAGATTGCACGTGTTCTATCCAACAACTCCAAGAGGTGGTGCATTGTACCAGTTGGACCGAATGCTTGTTTCACGTAAACAATGCTGAAGTATGTGCCATTTCGGCTGAGAGTCATAGCGTCGAGAACACTTGCTCCAGCCCGTACGCTGGTCCGGTAAAGATTTCAGTCCGGGGCCGGATCTCTGATGCGGTAAGAAAGTCACTCCATGCCCGGTTCGCTAAGTTGCACCATGAAATCAACAATGCCAAAATGTTGTTCAAAGCCTTTGCTAGGAATTAGTAATAATAGACTTCTTTTGTTGTATGGTATTCATGTAGTATCAGTCCATCAGAAGAACAATTAAAAAAAAAATCTCCTTCGAAACGAAAAGGAAAGAAAATAAGAAACCTTAGCTATAAAACGCGTCGAGACTTTAAACATAATCTAAAATGTCCATTTTCACTTACCTCTGGAATACCAATTTGGTCTTACATATGTGAACATCGATATTATTAAAGATAAATTACCAAAAAGGAAAATGGGAAAATGACTTGCACTCTTGCTTAATATACTGGTTTCTTCTGTTCAAGAAGATTGTACAAGTCCATTGACATATCGCACGTAGTAATAGTATTCTGTCAAAGAGTTTTGGTACCTATGTGACATATTTAACACATCACGAAGACAATTTAAAGCTTACCATTTTCTCAATATATTTTCTAGCGTTATTTATTAAAACCAACCTTTCTGAATATAAGTTAATATATAAAGACTTGCTAATCTTGATACATCCGGGATAAAAGGATCAACGAAAACAACAATTAATTTTCTTTACTCATTTGACAAATATTTTATCTTTCGACACATTTTTGTCAAAATTGTCAACATTCTAAGCTCTTTTAGTACAAAACTACAAATACACGAATATGAAGTATCTTTTAGTATATACTAGTTCTTCCTCAGACTGGTCTTGTACGTCAGTACCAAGACGAAAACTGCATGGGTTGCCTCTTTCTTCTATATAGAACACAATTAGGATAGGATACATTTTTTTCTTTCAGTGGATGAATTAATTGAGATCTGGTTACTTTTCATTATTCGCATCTCCCAAAACGAAACTATAATTTTGTCACTCAGTCAACTACATATTCATATATACAAATTTCAAGTCATTTTATATATTATCTTTGGGTACGACATATAAACTTTTCTGCAATTGGCTGTCAATATATAGTTATATATTTGTATGTGTAACGATCCGATCGGATCTGGTTACGTGATTGTAATTACTCTATTAAACGACTTAGGTTTGGAACGAAAGTGAGTGGAAGATACGTGATTGTAATATGAAACAAATAACCAAAATATCAAATTAATCATGGTGATTAGTACCAACAAGTAGTAGTATAGTGCACTCTAAAAAGGTAGCCAGTACTATTATAAGTATATGAACCCCCAACTATTTCCTATTCATACTTAATTCTCTCAACCTCAAGAGAATCAGCAATGGCAAAACAATACCAAGCTCTCTTTCTACTCTTCTCCGTCTCCTTCCTCTTCTCATCGGAGCTCACAGCTGCCAAATTCAGCCCGGCCGGAACTTCTGCAAAAGCACTAAGCTTCATTCAGTCCTCTTGCAAATCCACAACGTACCAATCCCTGTGCGTTGAAACTCTCTCGGTCTACGCCAATACGATCAACACAAGCCCTCGACGCCTCGTGGATACAGCTATCGCCGTGAGTCTTAACCAAGCGCTAACCACGAAGCTCTTCATCTCACACCTGACGAAGAGCCAGTTCCGAACCCTTCAGTCCTGCGACCAATCGGTCGATACGTACACTACATATGTGCAATGTTCTGTCCAAGACCTCCAAGAGGTGGTGCGTTGTACAACTTGGACCGAATGCTTGTTTCACGTAAACAACGCTGAAGTCTGTGCCATTTCGGCTGAGAGTTATAGCGTCGAGAATACTTGCTCCAGCCCCTTCGCTGGTCCGGTAAAGATGTCAGTCCGGGGCCGGATCTCAGATGCGGTAAGAAAGTCACTCCATGCCCGGTTCGCTAAGTTGCATCATGAAATAAACAATGCCAAAATGTTGTTCAAAGCCTTTGCTAAGAATTAGTAATAAGTAGACTTCTTTTGTTGTACGGTATCTATGTAGTATCAGTTCATCAGAAGAACAATAAATAAAACTTTTTCGAAACCAAATTTAATTAAAGACTAAGGGAGTGTTATTAGATTAAGAATTTTAATGGATTTTAATTAAGGCAGGATATTAGTGGATTTAAAAATTTAATGTATTTGTGAGGATTTTATAATGCATAAGGTGGATTTGAAATAATGTAATTTTGGTGATTGTTATGGATTTTTTAAAAAGTTATTTAAAGAAAAAAAAAATTATCCATAAACTGTTATATATCAAAACCATATTAAATTAACAACACAGAGACTTTTACATAGGTGATGAAAGACTTCAATTAAACTCTATTTGTTTTCAATAGACATAGGGTTTGTGGAGGAATAAACAGAGATTGAACCCAGAAAAAAAAAGTGTGATTATATCGAACTCAGGAAAAAGGAAGTTACAGATCATGAACCCAGAAAAAATAAATGTTAAAGAATACAAAAAAAACTCTCAAAAATAACATAGATCTGATGAATAAGTGTGATTATATAAAAGAATTGAGAAAAAAAAAATCAAACAATAATATCTTAAAGGCTAGAGATCCATCTAGAGAAAGAAGGAGGAAAAAAATGAAATGCTTGAGAAAAATGTGGTATTGTGTTTGTTCATATTTTGGAAGCAAAGTACGTTGAAATCCAAAATCACACAAAATTCAATGGATATTGACTAACACTAAATTTTAATGAATTTTTTAAAATACACAATTGAATAACACCTGATTTCTAAATACATCAAAATCTTTTAAAAACTACAATCCAATAACACCTTATAAAACAAGAAATCCTAGCTATAAAATACATCGAGATCCTAAACATAATTTTAGTCCTTTTTTACTTATCTCGAATACCAATTGCAAACTGGCCTTATAAGTATGTAAACCTCGAGACTGTTGAAGATAATAACCAAAAGAAAATGGTAAAATGGCTTGCACTCTTGCTTTATATCTTTAATAAACTGGTTCTGTTCATGAAGATTGTACAAGTTCATTGACAGATCGCAATATAGTAATATATAGTTTTCTGTCAAATAGTTCTTTGGCATATTTTTGGTACGTGACATATTTAACAGTCCATCACGTAGACATTTTACAATTTACCATTTTCTCAATATCTTTTCTCGTGTTATTTATCATACCAACCTTAATTTTGAATTTTAGTAAGAGTTTGTACTCAATGGAAACTCTTTTTTGGATTTCAATGGAAATGTTTTCCCAACGAGCCGGTCCAGTCCACACTAGATATGTCGTTTACATTTGAGTCCATCCGGGAGGAAATGGAAAACAAGGTATGTAAGTATGAGTCCTCCTGTTAGTAAAAGAGGCTCAAGGTTTTGAAGAGCCAAGTCAAGGGCAGGAAGAAGAAGAGCAGCAAGAAGAAGTGATCGATCCAAAGTGGTGCACACTATGTTTTTGTTAAGAGCAAAAATTTTATAAAAGATTTTGGATTCAATAAGTAAACTAATGTAGTTACTACTAGCAAGTAGCAACACAGAGATTTTTTTATCATTATTGTCAGAAACTAGCTACTCTTGAGAGCTGAAAAGCTGGAAAATAAAATGTTTTCTTTGATTATTTTATATGGAACTAACGATGATGATATTGTAAGTTTGTTTTGACCAAATAAGTAGAGAATATAAAACTGTTTCTTTTTTATATATAGAAACATTTTGTTGAATAATAACATACACTCTTTTTGTTGTTGTTTATAATCCTCTTGTTAAGTAACAACAACAAAAAAAAACATGAAATAAATTGGACAGTTTTGAACAATATTGAGAGTGGTTTGACATGTTTTTTTCCTCTTGCTTAATGTGCTTGTGTTAAGCACTTATATCATTAACCACTTATTAAATAGGGGACAAGCATGTATAATTCAAATTTTTCTTAATTTGTATGAAGTGTGTCAAAATAACACTTTTTGTGAATCAGAGGGAATATGCATTTAAAGGTGACACTTAAGTTTAAGCTTTTCTTACAACTACTACTATGTGTCAGATTTTCTTATTTTACAGTAGTGAAATACTGAAATGTAAGGCGATAATAGTGAAATGTAATCTACTATAACTTGAAATGACCAATCCAAGCTAAAGACACCAATTCCATTCATATGTCCGAGTAATGAGAGAGTTCCTATAACAAAGATTTATATATGGCAAGCTATATGAATGTGAATAACTGAACATGCATGTTTCATGTTTCAAACTTAAGAGATTGCACTTGAATTAGCTTGTATCAAAGTAGACGGCAATATGATTTATGATCATTATTGATTTTATAAGGAACACTAGATTCGGACCCGCACATACGTACGGGGTTAATTTTAAAAACTAAATTTACTAACACATTTATAATTTATTACATACATGCAGATTATGTTTGTAAACATAATTTTAATAAATTTTATTAACATTCATAATCCAAACCTTTTTTGTATCAGTTTAGTATTTGATTTACTTTTAATTCGATTTAGACAAAAAAATGATCAAATTTGTTTTTGTTATCAGTAAAAACAATTATATTAAAAAATAGTAACAGAAAGATGGTATGTCTAATTTAGGACATAAAATCCATCATGTCCTGTATATGTCTCATAACTATAGTTGATTTTTTTTTTTATCTATTATAGAACATAGTTTATTGTTTTTTCTTTTTCTTTTGAATATTTTTTTGACATTTTTGTGTTAGATAAATTGAAAAATATGTTACATAATATATTGGAAGCATTAATTTATTTTAATTCTAACATGATCCTGGATTTTGATTTTTGAAAATTTTTAATCTCATCTTATTCTTCCTTCCATCCTGTTTCCGTCCCATTATTCTTTTCTTATTTCCTCAAAATCATGTTCCTACATATTTAGCACACAAACACGTAATAGTTTGATTCAAAACAAAATAAAGTATTTGATGAAGAAAAATAATTTCTTTGAAACATTCAGTTAATAGAATCACACATACATGCCGTGTCAGTTAACATTCTTTTATCTCTTGTTTTGTACATGCTTATGCTAGATAAACTGAAGAAAAAAAAACATATTTAAAATACTATTGTTTTACTTTAGTTGTAACATGTTTTCGGATCCGCACATTTATGCATTGATAAAATGATAAGTTATAAGTAGTTTCAAATGTATGTATATCTTAATTCAGTATCCAAGATTTAAACATACTGTATATATGTAATACATATGTTTGAAATCATAATATAAAATCATAAATATTGTTTACAGATATCTCACAATATATAACCAAATTATATTTTTATACATATATACAATTTTGTATTTAATTGCTCGATTTTAATAGATACCGATTTAAATTATTTCTATAAACATTTAGATGATTTTGTATATTAGGTAACATCATAAATTCTTGTTTCCGGATATATCTCAAAATATAAAATCAAATTAAATAAGTTTACATATATACAATTTCGAAATTAATTGCCCAAATTAAACATATAAATAAATATCAAAATTATTGTTTACTTAAATTGTTTACGCAAAACTACTTACCTTTTTGAATTTTATTGCATATGCTTGTTTCGATTCTGTTTGGATACGGAGTATGAAAAACAGCTCTGAACAGTTAATACATGATCCGAACAGAATTAATCCAGGGCATATAGGATCCATACATTTTTATTATCAAATTTACTTTAATGTCCGTCTTGTATTGTATGCTTTTTAATTTATTCAGGATCATTTTATGTCATATATTTCAGGATTCATTTTGCCTTGTAAATAATACTTCCCTTTTAATAGTATAGATTAGAAAGTGCATCAAATATTATATTATAGACAAAAGACCTAAGTAGTTTACAAGTTCGTCTTTCTCCAAAAAAAAAAAAAAAAAAATTTACATGTTCGTCCAATAAGAGAAAGTCGAGAACTCAAATAAATTTTATTTCAGTAAAAAGATTTTGTTTTGCATGTAGGTAATAATTGAATTCGAACATAATGGGATGCATGATTTCTAGCTCGTTAAGAGTAAAAAAAAGAACTTTCAATAGATATAGTTGTGAGTTAATTCGAATAATAAATCCAATTTATTTAGGTTATAATAAAACGGAAGTACATAAAAAAAATTTTGTAGATTATAGAATTAATTAATTATTTGACTATTTGATAGATTATAGATTATATGCATTGGTTAATCTCGATCTCGATTTAAGATCCTCTTAAAAAGGATATTCAAAAAAATAAAATAAAATCTTGATAGAATATTTAATTAACCATATATATAGGCAAATAAATATCAAAAACTAATTATGATTTAAAGGATTAAAAGTGATTTCCTGTTATACTACCAAATAAATTTAATCAATTAATTTTTTTTATCAAATAACTTACAGTAATTCGCGGTGTACCGCGGACAAAATAAAACAATCACATATATGATGATTTAAATAAAAATTACAAAAAAAAAAAAAATCAATTTGTGCTCTAGCACGGATTCATCATATTTAGCATATGATTTTACTGCATAATGTTTTCTTCACAACAACTTTTAAAAACAATCACATAAATTATATTTATATAAAAATTACAATATAATTAAAGAGAATTTCAACTCGTGCTCTAGTACGGGTCCTAATCTAGTTGAGTGTTATTTGGCATTACATATGTCTTATTACATATTGTGGTTAAAAAAATTTTAGATTAAAAGAAATAAATTATTTTTCATCTAAAATTAAGAAATAATTTTTTTTTTTTTTTCAAAATTGTATCACATGGATTGAAAATATTATGCATTAAATTATAGAGAAATTTAGTAATTGAGCATTCAGGTCTAAAATACGCTTACAATGGAATTAATGTATACGTTAATAGAGAAATTAATATTAACTGCCGAAAAATTCTTAGGAATTTATGGGAGAACTCAGGATTTGGAATCTAATAATGAAAAACCAATACGTATACTGAACAATTCAATTTACTTTGATGGCAAAAAGAAAGACTAAATGAAACTTTATGATTAACAACTTATTCGATGAGGAATGTGTATGGACTTTGCAAGAAATACAAAACCATGATATAGCTAACTCCATCGACGACGAGAGACCAAAACCAAGAAGAGTACTAATGATCATTCATCTGTGCTAAACTCGACATCGTTTTACACTAATCTTTGCTCATCACCCGATGATTCTATAATCCTCTCCTCACACAGAAGAGAAAGCTTTGAAGAATGAAGATGAAGTAGGTTTATGTGAAGAAATAATTGTAGATTTTAATCATTTTTGGGCTTCAGTCTTTTCTGGTGGACATGTGTCAACTTCATAAACGCCATGTATCAAGTTCAAATGGTACCCTACTTTATTATATAAGATACTAACCTTTATGAGAGAAAAAAAGAATAACATACACTCTTTTTATTATCTTGTTAAGTAACAACAACAAAACTTGAAATAAATTGGATAGTTTTAAACAATATTGGGAGTGGTTTGATTTATTCTGATTAACCATCCATTACTTTATTGAATATAGAGTAGAGTTATTCTAATTAATAAGAAGAACGTCGTCGAGGAGCGGTTTCACGTTGAGCGTTGAAGTAAACAGCAGCAACAGGTAGAGAAAGACCAAAGTAAGAAGAGAACGCATTTGTGTTGAAGCACTCTCTTGTTTCCGGTGCTGCCTTCACAGCTTGCCTTCCGCTCTGTTTGAACAGCACAAAGATGTATCTGTGTATTCCCGCCACCGGTTTAGGTGTTTCGTATCTCACTATCTCTCTCCCTGCAAATCAATCAAACCATTCATCAACATACGTACATACATCATTACTTGTCCTCTTAGTCCAAAAAATGTGTTTGCTTGAGGATGTATTTTGACCAAAGATGTTGAGGTGAATCAAAAGTCTATGTACATGCATGTGTTATGATGTGATTTATTCTTACCGAAGGAAGCATCAGTTGTCCCGGGAATGTCTGTCACCATCCTGGATTTGATGAACATTAAAGTACATATTATATACATTGTACGTTGTTATATATGAAAAGAAATATGCTATATATCTAACCGACATACCAATGAAGATATTCACGCATATGAGGATTACTAGGACTAGGGGCATCGGGGTCTATCATGATCTTTCGAGCGAAAAAGAAAAGCAGCAAAAGATTAACGTTAGAAGAGAGGACTAGGTAAGTACTTAACATAGATAACTTTAGTTTAGAAGAAAGATGATTACGTACTAAGGTAAAGAATGAACGAAGATCTTGGCCACCGACCTCAACGCGAGGCTTAGATTGGAGAAGAGAAGGCGCGAGCTCGTGACCGTTAGAGACGATTGTGTTGGAACTGAAAGTGACTCTCATTGTCACGCTTGGATTGAACATTTCTAGAACCTCTCCTACAACTCTTCCCACTACTAGTGAGTCTATTTCTCTTGACATTTTCTCTTTGCTTCCAATGTGTTTGTGTTGATGGTTTCTTTAGAATATGTGACAGCTTTTTATAGGCTAACAAAAGAATCTCGAGACTTGGCACAAATGGGAAGATAAAAGGGGATTTTGTGTGTATATCTACTAAACTAATTTAGATAGATAGTTTTCCATAATAGCTCTATTATTTTACTATTTGACATTGTCATCATCATTAGACATTGTAATATATCTTACATGTAATTTCTAACCATATTGACTTACATTCTCATAATTGGATAAGCTACAACTTCTTCTTACCATTGTTTAACTATTATAAAAAAAAAAAATTATTTTAAACAAGGAGAATAATTTCAACACAAGAAGAAAAACAACTTTGTAAATGCATTTGGCTGTCAAACATAAGATTTATTTATCAACTAATTTTTAAAAGTTATAAATACAAACATCAACACAGAGTTTCAAAATTATTTTCACGTTTTGTTTTGTTTTTTTTTATAATAAAAACAGTAAATAATTTTCGTACCCATTACAATCAGAATATTCGATCGACCAAATGGAGAAAAGAATACGCCCGCGTGTCGATTATTGGCTTATGAATTGATTTGTAGATATTATTGGCTTATGAATTGATTTATTGTAGATATTCCAAATAATCTAACAAGAATTGAAGAGATAATTTGACAAAAAAACAATACAATACAAAATAGAAAAGAATCTGCTTTATAAAGACAAAGATTCTAATTAGACACTTTCTAGTTTCTAGTCATAGAATCCACATGGAAAGTTTCGTTTCTCATCATATATTTTAGATGCTCAAATCCAATACGTGGCCTAAACACAGTGGCACCTTAATTTTATGTATATGCTTGTTTCTGTAGCCATTTTTGTCAATAAATCTTGTAACTATTATCGTTGTATAGAGACATATTTTAGTGTGTTTGTTCTTTAACAATCATATCGTATATATCTCTATACCAGTACTTTTTATATATAAAAAATAAATTCCAGTATTTTTTTTTTGAGGCTGATCAAATTGATAACATAATAACCAACTGCACATAGATTTCAATAACTTTTGACTAAATTTATGAATATAATGATAACATAATAACCAAGTGCACATAGATTCTAGTTGACGACATAAACCACAACTAAAATTTTTGTCTGCATGGAATCTAACACGTTGATGATTTGATTGGTGCTGACATAGTAACATATTCTAGCTTTTAGCCTAACTCAAAACAGTATTAAGGAAAAGTTTCTTCGTGTCGTTAGAACATGTATAAAGCAGATACAAACTTTTTATATTATATCGTGGACATATCTGGAGTCAAAACTATGAGTAAATCACTAATATGTGATTTGACTAGGAACACACGTACGGATGGCAATATAGGATCATAAATTTTATATTATTGAACTGAACCATACTTTAGATAGAGCATAGAAAATGTCATGGTGTTCGAATTTGAGCCTCGACCATATTAGGCAAAACTATAATTCTAGGGACACACTCTTATCTTTTTGCATGTGAATCTCTGAAGAAGCAATAGTTGCTTGACGATATTTCAAATATTAAGAAAGGTGGCATTGTAGACAATCCATGCTACAGTAGTTAGTATGTTCTTTCTTTTTATGTATACTATTTGGCAAGTTTGGCCTCTCTATACAACATTAAACATTTGGATCAAGAAAAATTATGGTATTCTTCAATTTTTAGTGTACATTTCTTTATATAATGAATGAATAAATGAAGTTTGCATTATTTATTACTAGAAATAGTCTCATACGTTGCACCGGATTATTTATATATACATATTTTTTTTGTTTAGCATAAATGGCGATTACTTTATTTTTTTAAAAAAATGTGTATTATTTGATTCTACTATCTACTCGTTAGAGAATATGAGATTGTGTAGCTGATGTTGTTTTCTTATCCGTGTGATTTTTTGATTTTGAGAATGAGTTGGTTGTGTGACTGTTTTGCTGTTAAGCTTATTTCATACTACAATGTATAGAGCTTACTTATATTACGGTATTTTTTTTTTTGAAATAATGTTGTTTGGGGATTTGAGTGATTGTTTGTTGATGATGTTGGTATTGCTATGTATATATTCGGACATATGTTGGTATTGCTTTGCAAAAATTTTCCATTTAGTTGTTCTTATTACTTGTTTTTCATTGTTGTTGTGTGCTTATTCTTTTAGCCGTCAGATTTATAAGTTGTTATATATTTGTATATATTTATTAGTTATTATTCTTTTATCATTTTTTTAATCTAAACAAATTTTTATAAAAGCTAAGTAAGTAACGTAGTTTGATTTTAAATAGTCAAAGTGCTACATCAAAATTATAGAATAATTCATGCTTTAGTTGTCCTATTTCGGGTTTTTCTTGGTTACCAATTTTATAAGTAGTTGCATTCTTTTAAATGTAGAGTCTAATGTATGTATTTGGTAAAATATTTTATTTGGTTTTTTATTTATTTTATTTGGTTCTTATAAACTTATCCCTAATTCTATCTATTTAAAGCAGCAAAGACGGATAAATATTATTTACTCAGTTCACCGTTACGTCTAGGGTGAGAAGAAGCTCTCAGTATTCAGTTAATGACATCGGAAATTACATCCAGCATTGTTTGTATGGGGATATTTTGCCTACTGATTATTACAAAATTGATTACATACTGATTTATTAATTTAGAAAATGAATGAAGAGAGAGTCCTTTCTTACTAAGTCGTCTCTCGCATATGTATGAATTGGTCCAAGTTATTCTGAATTTGTAATCTCATATATAACCAAAACGATTACCTTAGTCTATTATCGACTTTTAGCTTAGAGACAGAGTAACTTCCAAATATTTGAGTCATTTACCTTTTCGATTGAATTCTTTTCTTACTTTCTTGTCTCTTACTCTTCCGGTCGTCATTTACTTGAATATCTAGAGATTTTGTTTTGAAAATAATAATATATAGTTTGACTATATTAATAACTTGTGAGATTATTACTTCGTAGTTCTCCTGCAAATAAATTGTTCAGTACTATTTCGGCTGCATACGAATATCATCATATCTTCCGAGAAAAATTCAAATGTTACGTTATAAACTAAGCAATATATGAACTATGAAGTCTGACAAAACATCTTTATTTTTATTTTTACTCTAGATAACGCGACATACAATTGTCCAGTTGTCCATGACTGAAATGTGGTTTTGGAAAATATATAAACCAACGTTTTCTAAGCTTTTTCCTTGGTTTCTATTAATAGTCGTTGCATAGCTCAAATGAAGGGGGATCTGACGTCTTCTTAATTTGAACAGCCACTTAGAATCGGGTGGAGAGAGTATTATCCTTGCGATGACAACCTTGTTTCCAACTGTTGTACCAGTTAAGATCTTTGCTTCAATGATTCTAGCACCCAAACATGTGACAACTAATTTGGTTCCATTGCAAAGTCCTTTATTTTAATTCATGTTTCGTAAGAGCATAACTGGAGAGCCTATATATTTTGAGTGAGTTAAAAAATTTTGCAGGATATGAGGAAGGGTTTCAGCTTCTGTTCCAAACAATTATATTAGATACTGTTTTCAATAAAACAGTTTCATATAAAGAAATATTTTGTGTTTCTAATTTATAGCATTGTATCGGATGGAATTAATGTCTCTTTAATAGAATTAGGAATACACAAAATTTAAGGTGATGTATTTAAATTGTTTGACATTTTGGGTTTAAAATAGAGGACAATATATGGTTTTAAATTACAATGAAATTTACCATGTATGAATGTGGGCTTCATGTATGAGTATGATCCATTTGTGAAATCTGGTTTTTGCCAATTTGTGAAAATTGATTATTGCAATAATGCAGTAAGCCAAAAATGAGGATTAAAATTTTTTTCATAGATAGGTGTTAACTCTAGAAGTGTCACATGTCAAGTTCTGAAAGTAAGTTTTAAAAGGAAATTTTACAGTAAATTCCTTTGTCGCTAATATTTTGGGGAAAAGTCGATAAAATTGCAGAAAATGATAAAATTGCAGAAAATGATAAATTTGCTCAGTTTACTTTTCATACACAAAGAATTAAGGTGGTGATATGCTCAAATTTACCCTAGAGCTACTCTCTCAAATTAAGAGGTCAATTGTAGTACTTAGGGATCGAATCCACAAGAACTCTAGATTCACACAATAGATTTATTATTATTTTAATTATGCTAAACAGAAATATTTTAATTAAATTGCAGAATAAAACAGCTTATAAAAGAGATGTAAAATTCAGAAGGAATAAACGCTAGGCCTAGGGAAATTCTCAGGAAATCATGGAAAATCAGATCAATTAATTAAATAATTAGGATTTAATAATTAAGCACCGTTCTTGAACTCTAAACACAATTATAAAATAAATCAGTTCTCACTGCAAATATTATCTAAATTTAAAAACAGAAAATCGAAATCTCTTTGCAAAATTCTAGGTAATAAATCAGCTTTAAAAACAAGTTTAGATTGTTCACAAAATCACTAATTCAAATCTCTTTGCAAAAAGTAATTTTGCTCACCAAAGGTTTTATCAAGAAAATCAATTATATTCTCATATCAATTAATAATCCTAAGATCTAAATCCAGATGACTAATCAAAGATCTAGCATTAAGAACAACCTATGATGAAGAACAAGAAAGATAATGAATCCTAAATAATAACAGATCTAACAATCCATGAAATCCCTAATGAGATACCCTAAACCTAACAAGCAGATCTACTCAGACATAATTGCAAGAACACAAATCATGAATAAAATAGATTGCATTAAGAAATTAAAAGAAGAAGAAAAGGAGTTCTGAATCTTCTCTGAAGGAGTCTTGATTCTTCTCTCCAAAAGCTCTCTAAAAATCTCACAGGGTTTTGCTCTCAAAAGTTGCAGGGAAAAATAAAGCTTAGGTCTAAACAATGACCATACAAAATCCTATTTATACTCCTAAACACGGCCAGGGACTAATGATGCAAATATGGAAGACTTTGGGGCAGATTTGTAAATCTTCAAAACTTGTGGGAAAACTTCCAATTCTGACTTTGGCCTAGCATCGATCGATGCACATACTGTGTCGATCGATGCACTCTTTAAATTTCGTCTCCCAACTGCCTCAATGCTTGATTAAGCTCCAAATCCTCCAATTTCGCTCCATTAAGCTTCCATTCATGCTAAATCCTATAAAGGACTCAAAAAGACTCTAAAACACCAAAAAGACTCTATAATTAAGACTTATATCATGGCTAAAACACCTAAAAACCATGATATATCAGGTGGCCCAGTAACCACTTATTACAAACATAATCTACAGCCCATTAACCTTGTTTAGCATGAGAGAAAAAAGGGGTGAAAAAAGTACATATGTCAGATATACATGTGTCACGTGGCAATCAGTTAGAGCTTCTTTATAGGTGGAAGCCAAATTGGTTATAGCAATAATGCAATAAGCCAAAAATGAGGATTTAAGTTTTTTTTTCATAGACAGGTGTTGACTCCAGAAGTATTACGTGTCAAGTTTTGAAAGCAAGTTTTAAAAGGAAACTCTACTGTAGATTCCTTTATCATTATCATTTTGAGGGAGAAGTCGATAAATTTTGGGTTACTTTTCATAAACAAAGAATTAAGATGGTTCAATAACCACTTATTATAAACATAATCCACAACTCATTAACTTTGTTTAGCATGAGAAAAAATGGGAAAAATATAAATATGTCAAATATATGTATGTCAAGTGACAATCAGTTGGAACTTTCTCAGATGTAGAAGCTTACTTTAACCTTGTTTAGCATGAGAAAAAATGGGAAAAATATAAATGTGTCAAATATATGTATGTCAAGTGACAATCAGTTGGAACTTTCTCAGATGTAGAAGCTTACTTTATTATATTGGATTGCTAAGAAAGAGGGGTGGGAGACAGTGAAGTGGTGGAATTGGGACATATGATTTTTCAACGAAACAAATAAATAAATGACGCCCAAGTAGTGTGCGAACCTAATTTCTTATCCCTTTTACTTTGACGTAAGGTCCAAAAACACTAGTGTACGACCATATCTTTCTTTCTTTCTTTTTTTGTCAGTGTACTACAAGTATACAACCAAGTAACCAACCATATCTATTTATCCATTTTAATATTCAGATTTCAGAGTAAATCGATTAAACTCATAAATTCATTCACATTGATAAAGTCAGCTCAAACTGCAAGAATAATCAACTCTATTGTGTTTTCAAAAATTAAATCTAATTAAAAGAAATAAGTGGTTGATCACTATATTTGAAGTTGAATTCTTATTAAAAATATTAGCAAGATTTGTTTCAAAACACAACTAAAAGTGAATTAATCTGTTTGTGAATTTATGAAGTTTCAAATTACTGATGATAGTATTAATTAGTCGGTGTAGTTTCAAGCTGTGTAAATATATGTACTTTGGCTATTTCATCTCATATGTAGATTTAATGATTTATAATGAAGATTCCAATATGATGAACAGAAAATCACAAAGAGTTGACTTATTATGATATAATATAACTAGCTTTTACCAATCAGTTTTTTTATGCATTACAATTAAAGTGTTCTTTTTTGTGGGTATAACAGCTAAAAGTTTTCTTACCAAAAAAAATTATCATAAGTTTAGAACAGAAAAAGTTTAAATGATGGAGCTTAAATATGATTAAAACTACTAACAAAACAAGTTTTTGCCATACAGTAGATGATTGTTTCGTCTTTAATTATAAAAAACACGAGGCCGGATCAAACCAAGGCTAAAACCAAAACTTCAAAATCAAAACCAAACCTAATCAGATCTGCAACAAACATCATCAGTATTTTTTTACTTCAGGGCCTATATTTTTCACTTCTATCACCATTTTGTTTTATCAAAACAAAAAGTGAGCAGACAAAATCTCAGTAAACGGGAGAAACAAGTGTTGTAGCCTCTCTACAAACATCCCTTTAATCCTCACGGCTTGTATAGAAAAACTGCATATGAGTCCTTCACTCTTCAACTTCTGTCAAAATCTCATACAGAGTCTGACAGTTTCACTTCAAGACTTCCCAAAGCTAATAATCAACAACACATTAGCCGACTTGGGTTATATCAGCTACTCTGTGTGGGAAACTATAGAAGAAGGTAAAGGGTTTCTTCGAATGGGACGAGATGACTTCTTGAGATATGAAGAGTTCCATTCTCCACCTTCTTGTGCATAATAATCCATTGGATAGTCTCCATCGAGTGCCCCATCATCCTCTTCCTTACCATTTTCCACGTTTTCATTACTACTACACGCACAACTTGTTTCGTTCTTCTCTTTGCAACAGCCAGACAAAGAATCTCCTCTGCTCGAAGTATCCTTCTCCCACCAACCGCTGATGTATCCTAGAGCAATCTCAGCTTCATAAGTTGTTAGAAGCGGTTTAAGAAAGGCCTCACCCCAATCAATAGAAAGCCTTGGGCATGCTATTTGAACCCAAGCATCCACCGAGTCTTCAAACAATGCTACTCTTGTGGGGCTAAGTTCAGACATTAATACAACTGTGCTATCTATCCCATT
Source organism: Camelina hispida (assembly GCA_023657505.1). Lineage (NCBI taxonomy): Eukaryota > Viridiplantae > Streptophyta > Magnoliopsida > Brassicales > Brassicaceae > Camelina > Camelina hispida. The sequence continues at coordinate 31,422,503 of CP094636.1, read as the reverse complement.
CTCCTTCATTTTCGTCTCTAACCTATCAAGAATCTTAGGATTCCCTTGCCTTCCCAATGTCCCCAACACAATCCCCCAAGTTTTTGCATCCCTAGCCCTTGCAATTGCTCTCCTTCTCGTCTCCCTCATTCCCTTATGATCATACTCCTCTAAAAACAGCTTCCCAAGATATGGATCGTACCTAAACGCCTTGAGCTTCGGATTGGCTATCATGATTGCTTCTAGATGGAACCTCCCGTCAGCTACAAACACAAGTACTTGGTCTTCACAACCTTCAACCATCTTGATCTTTGGAGCTGTACAGCCAAGGACTTCACCAGCTGATAAAGGCTTTGACTGAGGGATCAAAACATTAAAACCTAGCTTCTCTAAATCAGGCTTCACAGCTCTAATAGCCGAACTAAACTGAATCGTGCCTGCAAGAACAATGTTCTTGGCATCACTCGAGAGATTGAGATGGATAGTGTTCAACAAACACTTGACATCAATCTGTATATCAACAAAGACATAAAGGCAAGGGATTTTGGTAGAGTCAATAGGGACAAGACAACTATGTCCATAGTGAATAAGCAAGTCAGCACCAAGAGCAACAGCAGAGAAATCATCAACACAGCAAGCTCCATAAGTAACATCACCGAGTACAAAACAGTGAGAAGCTCCAGCGAAAGATGTGAAGATGTCAGAGAGTGTGAGTGCGTACATGAGAAGACCCTCAGGAAGCTGCAGAGCTATGCGTTTAGCGTTCAACGATTTGATCCTCCAAACGCATTTGTGTACCTCAAACTGGTAAATCGAAGGAAGGATTGAGATAGCAGCGTTGAGAGACGCATCGTTAAGGATTGATTCAGGGATTTGGTTCTTGATGAAACGTTTTGGTGGCTGCTTTGGTCTTGTGCTACTGCCGTTGTTTACATCAGAAAGCTCCATACTTTGACCTGATACATAAGAGAAACTCATAAGATCCTAACTTCACCACCACAAAATCAAAAAAAGTTGGGATTTTTTTCATATGATTTGATTCCTTTACTAATCTAATCGAAAGTGAAAAAAGTTAGGTTTTTGAATCAGTATACGTTGAGATCAAACACAAACCTTGACGAAGAAGATGAAACAAAGTCGTTTAGGTTCGATTTTGCTCAATCCAGAGAGAGAGAGAGCGCGCGGCGGAGAGAGAGAGAGAGAGAGAGCAAACAAGTCAATGAAAGGGTTTAGGGTCTAACCAGTGTTATAAACCAAATTCAAATTTTTGTATAATCTAACCGGTTATTTCCGGTTATCTACAATTTTTAATTAGTGAGATTTTCTTTTAGTTTTCTCGTTAGGTTTGTATTTTTTTATTTTTATTTTTTTGTGTGTATGTGTGTGTGTGGCTAATGTTGGAAATTAGAGACAACATTATTTGGGGAAAGAAGACAAGTCACTATAATTCAAATGTGTTGTTGTTGTATGTGAACGAAATACAAGTCACTATAATTCAAATATATTCTGGATTTAAATGGTAATTACAGTCAGAACGATCAATTATGTTTGCAGTCTGGATCGTTCTATTTTTAAAACGGACTAGACCAACTCTATTTTTATGTAAAGATAGATCTGGTAGTTAGTTTGCTGCAATTTTATCTCTATTGCAGACTATATTTACTGAATGATAAATTAAAAAAAACAGTGTAGTCCGCATAGTCCGCAGACGGACACCGTAATCACTGCAATTCAAACCCTTTGTGATAATCATAATAATGGAAACTAAGGTCCACAACATGTTCCCTAAATCGCGCCCACCAAACGAGAGAGATTCCAGATGCTTCATTACAAAGTTCAATTTTCATCAATTAATAATTTAATCTCTTACGTCTTTTTCATTTTCTTATAAAAACAAACACACGAAAAGATGAGAAGAGTTTTTAGAAAATGTCAAAAAAGGAAAGTCTAGAAGCAGCCTAACTATTTTTGAAGAAATAAAATAAAATAAAAGAGCATTAAATTATTCATTTAAATAATAATAGTAAAACACAAAGTGTTAAAGAAGAAGTCAAGATTGATGAAACTTCTTGAAACACAGATGGGACACGTGCTTCTCTGATTTGTCTTAACAAAAAGCTTTAATCCTCTACTTCGCGGCACATATCTACACACCAAATCTCAACCGTTGGTTTTTTAATTACAAACTCTCTGATTGGTTCGATTATAATTATAATATCTCAACCACGACGGCTCCTCATCGGACTTTTTCTCCCCAACCGGCGCCGTCGTCGTAGAAACCATCTTCACCTGATGAAGACCTTCACTTCTCGTACGTTTCAACCCTATCGGAACACCAAACAGCCTCGGACTCGCTTCTTCTTCTTCTTCACCGTCCACCTCACAAAACCGCTTCTTCGCCGCCGGTTGATGACTACTACTACCACCACCTCCTCCGGGAGAATAACTCCGATCAGGGTGAGATCCGACGTAACTAGACATGAGAGTAAAGATATTATCGCAAACAGATTTCATCTGAGTAAGCTCACGGTTAAGCTGAATGTTCTGATTCCGAAGCTTCTCGTTCTCTTCTAATAACTCAACTGATAAGCCTGCACCATTGTTGTTCCCCGTCGTCGTCGTCTGAACATACCAAGACGAAGACGGAGGAGAAGAAGACATCACCTGATTGTTATGATCTTCCCCTGAGTTTGACGGTGACACAACAACAGTCGTTTGGAGTCTCTGTTCCGAAGAGGAAGGAGGAGGAGTAACAGCTGTTTGATGAGACGTTGTTATTTTCCGACGTTGGATCTCACGGAGAAGATGTTTCTCTCCTCTCTTGAAGTAATCGTTTGAAAACTCCCATCGATCCGGTACTACTTTTTTGAAACCCTGTTGAAAGAAACAAAAAACAAAAGAAGAAAGATTAGATTAAATTACGAAACAGAACGATCGATGGAAGATTAGGAAACGAAACGTACGTAAGTGTTGAGCTGACGAACGAAGCTTGAGAAGTTGTTGTGTTTGAAGTGTTTAGGAAGCAAATCTTTAGCGAAATCTGTAGGATTCCATACGATGAAAGAGGAACCATCTTCGTTCCATGAGATTACGTCGTTGATTGAACTATCTTGAACCAGGTTATATGTTTTTGTCAGAAACGGCGTCGGGATAGATCTTTGAGATAATGATTCTCCGGTTGTCATAGCGTCCACCGGTGGAGAGTTCATTTGATTCTTTTAGAAAAAAAAAAAAAAAAAAAAATTGTTAAGTAGAACAAAGTGTCCCCTGAAAGTCACGAAAGATAATAATACTACTACTATTCTTTCTGAGTTGTTTATGTAAAAATGGTTTTATAAAAAAAGATCGAGAAGCTGCGTAAAGTTTTAGGCTTCAAGAAACTTCCTATGGAGTTGCGTGTTTATTCCCTCATATAGTGTGCCCCCTCCCCCAAGTGGTGGGGTCTAACTGTGTTACTTTATCCTATTGTTTTATTTGGAATTTTCTTTTGGTGAATTTAATTAATTATTTGTAACATTTGTCTGCTTTCATTTGTTGTGTCATCGGTCTCAGACTCATCACACCATATGCTTATGTGGATCCATTGTAGAATTACAAATTGCAAGAGAAGGAGACAACATACACTTATTGACCTCTGCAGTTTTTAACTTTTTATTTATCGTTTGTGAAATAATGGGCAACAGTTTTAGCAAAATTGAAGTTTTTTTCCTCTTTTCTTTTAACTCAGCATGATTGAGATTGTCGGCTGGCTTAAGGCGCAGAGGTAGTGTGCTAGAGTTGCCTGCGGGTTCCTAATATGGTTTAACTCAAACGAGTCTAGCTAAATGCAAGTTTGCTTTTGTGCAAATTTTCCTGTTTCTAATGGCTTAGTTTATGGACTTGAAGCTGGAAAACCAAAAACAACCCTCTTAATTTATGTGTCTCTGTTTATTTCACTAATTTCTTCACTATTTTAAAAAGGTCTCGTAGTTTTGCTCATTGAGTGCTTAACTTTTTTAGACTGTACAACATTAGAAGAAACATCCCAAAATCGAAACTGTAAGGATTCGAAATGGAACAGATTGCTAGACGTTCACTATTTCGTGCATATCATCATGTCGAATATGAAATGCTACAAAATGCTAACTAGGCATTAAAACCGTTAAAACGATTACTATTCTAAAAAAGGCAGAGCATAAAAAACTTATGTACATTGGATTAATATATATATAAACAATAGAAGACTTAAAAAGATCTTTGGATGAAAGAAGAAAAGAAAATACATAGAACAAGAACCGATACCAGCCTCCATCTACACAACTCCACACCACATTTCTACTTAATAAAAGAGCCTTTCATATTCTACGATATAATACCTGTATCCTTTTTTATGTTTACTTTATTTATATATATATATATATATATAGATTATTATTAGATATAATAGGGGGTGGTGGGAGATGCTAATAATCTAAGCGGCCAACAAAATACTTCAAAAATTGCATTTTTAATATCATATCTTATAAACCCATCATCCCATTTTGCTCTTCCAGTCTCCACCAAACGACCCTCCTCCTGATTTTACAAAAAAAAAAAAAAAACCAAACATAAGTTGTATGCAAGCAAATAAACTTGGTCGTGTCTCTCCTATTATTTCAATAGCTTTTTCATACCTCGGCTTGTAGCAAAAGGGCTGCTGGTTTTTTCTGTTTAAGAGTTCCCGGCGCTGGACAATGAAGGATTTGATGCAGACTTAGCGTCCTTTGCATCTGATCCTTCCCCAACGACTGCTTCTTCCTCGCTCCTACTGCTTAGAGTCCCTGGGTTCATCTTCCTCACTTCCACTTTAGTGTATATGAAGATTTTGCGAACCATGCAACAAAACTCCCTGTGAAACATCATTATGTCAGTGTTTTAAAACACACATTAACATACATATAAATTAAGGTAGTGTAGGTGGAAAAACTGCAATAACTTACTGCCAAGGATCGTCTCCAACAAGCATCATATCATTCTCATCATCTGTGTAAACTATCAACCAATCTTTCTTAGGAGCCATCAACTCTCCATTGAACTCAAACAGACTGTCCAGCTCAGCGATTAACTCCTCATAGTTTTGGAACTTTGAAAGATCCACTGAACGGCCAAGTGCGATTCCCTGCTTGTGAACCTGTAAACCAATGTGTCATGTGTTAGTCAACAAATTATTCAAAGGTTCCAACACCAAATATTCTGTGTGGTTAATAATAGTAAAAAGTACCTTCGTGCAACTCCTACTTGAGCTGGTTTTTGCATGAGCATCCTTCGGATGAGGATAAGTAGTCTGGAATGGTCTTCCCTGTTCGCGATGTTCGTTTGTCGATTTAGACCCTTTTGACTGATCAGAAAGATCCTGGACCTTTGGTGATGCTATCTGTGTAAGCCCCGCAGCATCATTCAAATTGTTTCTCTGATACACCGTAGAATCTGTCCCATTCATGTTGTTGTTCAGAGGAATGCCAAAAAGCCTGCAGTTCCCATCTCTTGACTTTGTTGTCTCCTCTTGTATCGTCATAGGTTGTTTCGTTACTTGCTCCCTAGCCTGAGCTTGAGCCTGAGCTTGTGCCTGAGCCTGAACCACTTCCTCAAAATAATTCAAAGCACGTGGACGTATTGGCCAGTTACCACCAGTATTCTCGGTAGATAGACCATTAAGCACCGGATATTCGCTGTATTTACCATTGCCTCGCCCTTGGAAAGAGGTATCACTTGCTGCAGGTACACTGGGAGATTCATGTAACTTCAGAGAAAGACCAGAGTGCATCATTTGCCACTGGTTAGCAAGATAATCAAACTTGCCCTCTGGATCACTTGATATTTTCTTTGCAGGCATAGAAGGTGACGATGAATGGTCATAAAAAGGTATCCGCTGACCATGGGATGGATCTATGCTAGTCCCGAAGCCGGAAAGCAAATCTGTGTAAGTAGGTTCATGCCTGGCTGAGGACATCCAGTTTTCAGATCCATATCTTCTAGAACCTGAAACCACGTCAACCTTATCATCATCCGCTGAGGATTGCCACACAACAGAATTCTCAGGAGCATCACACTCTATACTCTCAGTATGTTTCGTCCTCAAGGTCGAGTATTCTTGACCTTGCAAGACCCTTGAAAGTCCGCTTGCTGGTAAAGGGTCCATGTTTGCTTTAGCTGTGCCTGTTTGGTTAACAATGAATTAGTCTCCCACTGACAAGTTTAATATAATTTTCAGAGACACTACTATATGCACTACTGCAGTGGAAGGAGGGAATTTTACCTTCTCTAGTAAGCATCGAAGAGTCAGGAGATGAGGGTGCTATATTAGATCTGGGCCTCTTAGGCCTAGGCATTGGAACAGGACTCAAAGCAGGAGGTGCAAGAGCTGGCTCTATTTTCCACGGAGATACTCTATCAGGTCGAGGAATACTAGAAGTCTCATCCCATCTCACCTGAATGACAATTGAACAATCAGTATCCATTCTATACAACAATAGTCTTAATCCTCTCTAGGAACTAGGTCATACCTTGAGGGATCTCCACTTTGATTTTGGCCACCTAGTGGGGTCAGAGTCTTCAGTCCCAACGATTGTGCCCGTAAACCTAATATAAATCAATAAAACATGTTAGGTTCATCATTCAGCGAGGAAAAAGGCTAAGAGCTAAAATATTTAAGAAGCAGAAGACAGTTTTTACCTCTGCTCAGGAGCCTCTTCACCTTCAAATCTCATTTTAAATCTCATGCCTATCGAGTAGTTATTCTTCACAGACTCCATATACTGATCAAACGGAACAATAAACTCAGATGGGCTCGTCCTGTATCAATCAAAAACAGCAGTGCACGAACATTTAGTAGAGTAATTCACTGCCAAGCATCAGACAAATAGAGACACAAACAGCAAAGAGCTCAAAAATGAAAGCTGTTTTGTGAGCACCAAGACAAACCTTGGTTTGTAGTAGACTGTAAACATAGTCCCAGTTGAAATGGCATGCCATGCGGTAGCCAGTACTCCAAGATGCATGCTATGGCTAGATATAACAGAAGATGGTACATTTCCCTGTTGTCGCATCGCACGCCTAACACCCACTCTTAATTCTCCATTCTCTCCCCTGTAGAAGAATTAGACATTTCACATTATAGAAAATAACAGATACAGCTCAAGAAAATAAGAAACTAAGAAATCCACAAACCTTAGAAATATAAACGCATCGCCTGCAACTAGCCTTTTGGAGCTAACAAACACACTCCATCCACTTTGAAGTAAATGCCTCCTTGGTTGACCTGGTCATTATCGCACACATCAACAACCACATAAGTTGGATGACACATGGACTCGAGGAACACAAAATTATAAATAAAAAAAAAAACGTGATAATATACAGAGTCATGTACCTCGGAATATATGCCTGAATCGCCACTCATTTGCATGCAAATCCTTCGCAACTAACTCTTGAGTTGGTGGTTGTCGAGACATATCCTGACAGAAGAAACCAAAAAAATGAATTGAAGGCAAACGTAGAACAAAATTCAAGAACACAAAAGCCAACGAATGTATATAAGAAGCAAATGAAACACCAACCAGAGGTGGGAGACATTCATCCGCATGGCGTCTAAGAACAGAAAATCCACCGTGCGTACTAGTGTCAGATGCAGTCAAGGTTTTGCAGAACGAGTGGACCTGGAACCTAGGTGGTGGAGGAGGAGGCGCTTCTTTCTCAATTGCATTCTCGTCTTGCTGTGTTGAAAAGAAACAATAATAAAAAAAAATAGATTTCAATATCTTGAAGAATAAGATCATCCAACAACCCTCAAAACCAATAAAATCAGAAAACACAACTTACGTTAGCCTCAGGAAGAAGAGTAATCTGCGCATAAACTTCATCTGTATCTGCCTCTGCCTGTAAAAATCATATACAAAAAAAAAAAAAAAACTCTCGTTAGCATACAATTCAAGACTCATAAACAAACTTTTACCAATGAAGTAACAAAAGAAAGCTTTACCTTTAAATCTACATTAATAACTCGACAAAGAAGTTTTGACGGAAGATCGTAGAGAGGCATCTGCTGTTCTGCTGCCTGGTTCGTCGATGCCTCCACCTAACCACCCATCCACAATAGAAACCGACAAATATCATTAGAAAAATATCTCAACACATACAGATAGAGGTAAACTCAAAAGATTTTAGCCTAAAATAGTAAAGAGGTCAAGAGATGAAAAGCTTTACCTGCTCGATATGTCCTTGAGGGAAATAGAAGACTCGGTCATCTTGTCTAGGAACAGTCACAAGCGGACCAGCACAAGCGTGCCATAGCTCTCTGTAAAGAGCAGTTTCAGGGTCGACTATGAAGAAAGAAGAAGCAAACAAAGGTTAATTAGATCAACTCAGTCTGTAACCAAAACCAAGCAAACAAAAAAAAAAAAAAAAAAAAAAAAAAAAAAACTGAGAAACGGAGACGACATACCAGCACGCTCAGATCGGGTAGAATGACTGTTTTGCCCTTCGCCGGGGACGGAGACATTTCTAGTAGTCTCCTTAGGGTCAGTAAAACCAGAGGAGGAAAAGTTATCTCCTCCACGATTACCTTTCATTGAAACCTCCGAACTCGCCATACCTTCAGATCTGTTTCATCTGATACCAAATAAGACTCTCAGCAAACGATATCCACCAAAATCCACCTCAGAAAAAAAAAAAAAAGCTCAAAGCTCGCCTCGGGTAACTCCACTTGATTCCTTCCTTTGGTCTCCTCTAACAAACACAATCACCACTCGTTTTAGCTCCTTTACATTACTCGTTACAACTATCAGAGAAATATAAACCCTAAAAATAAAAACCAAATTTCACCTCAAATTTGTCTCCGATTCAGACTCCAAGCTCTTTCTCTCCTTCGCTTTCGTCTCTTCTCCTCGCTTAAGGCTTTACACCGGAGTCGCAGAAGCTCGAAACATCGACGGCAAGCAATTTCCTCTTCTTTTTTCTTCTGTGGTCTCTGAGAGGTTTTTTCTTTTCTCTCTCTCTCTATCTCTCTCTATCTCTCTCTATCTCTATATCTTTATTTTTTTTTTTTTCTTTGGTCTTTCCTATCTTTTGTGTTTTCTGGGTATGAGGCGACCAAAGAAAGGGCTTAAACCAAGTAGTCAAAACTCGGGTTCAATCATTTCAACCGCGGGGTGAAACTTTTCTCTCTAACCCATACCAATTGACCGGCATTTACCGGTTACCATTCCTTATTTCGCACCGGCTATAACCGGTTGTAACCATTTCCGGGGGACCAGGGTCTGCGACCTCACAAAGCGAAAGACAAGTGACGAAAATTATTTTCTCTTTCTTTCTTTCCTCTCGACTTATTATTTTCACATTTTTTAAAAATTTTAAAAACCTTTTTTCCTATAAAGATATTGTCATATCCTTTTCTAATATTTAATTTTTTTTCCTATATTAAAAAAAATATTGAGAAGATAAAGAAAAGACCCATTTTTTGCATACATTTCCAAGTCGTATATCCCCAGAAATATAGCAATTTTAGTCATCTTTAAATTGTTGACCAAAAACAAGAATTATTATTTTAAATAAGAGAACGTAGGTTTCTATCTAGTGGTAGTATTATTTATTTTACTGTTTAGTTGAAAATTATTATTAACCCATGTGGTTTAGAGAAATTAGGGGTGAGAAAAGTAAATTAATAAAATGTCTAGAGAGGTAGTAGTAATAAAGGCTGCTGCTGGTGCTTTACTTTATAAGAAGGGTGGGACTAACGGCGTCAACACGTAGAAGAACAAGCGTCGGGTTTTGGTTGGATAAAGAAGATAACGGTGTTTGTGAAAGAGCGTCAATGGGAAAGGTGTTGTGTTTTTATTGGGAAATGGCTTTGTCGTGCTGTGAACAGGCAAGACTCTTCTCGGAACCGAAAAAAAAAAAAAAGAGAGCACAGCGTATTCTAGCAAGGTGAAGATATTTCTAATGTCATTTTCCACAGTCTTTTTAGGCTAACGTGCGCTCTTTTTTTTTTTTTTTGGGAATTTTCGTCTCGTGAATCTCTCGTACTTAATTTTACCCTGTTTTCCTTTTTATGGAAAAACAAAGACGTTTCATTATTGTGTTTTCTTTCTTAATTTCCTCTTAATCCAAAATTACAACTCAAATAATAATACCAAATTACTAATAAACAAAAATAAGGAAATAAAAGATTATCGAATATTGTAAAACCGCGTATTAAAAAATGTAATATTTTGATGGAAGAACAAAGTTGGAAAACACTAACAATTATTCCATAATTATTTTAAAGTAGTCGATTATGTCTAAAAATTGTGCTAAAATTATCTTGGATTAGTAAGGATGACTACTGATATACAGCTGGCAAATGGGATTTAAATTAATTAGTAGGAGTAGTAGTGATTCAGAGAGACTAGATTCTGGTTTTATAGTATAGATCAGTGTTTTAATTGTAGCCACTCACACAGCTGGCAAAATAAGATTAGACTAATTAGGGGTTTTTTCTAACGAAAAATGATTTAATACTGTCAATAATAGAGTTGTGTGAATTAAGCTCTAAATTTCATACTAAAGAAGATAATTTTTAATAGGAAAAATTTAGAATATTAAAATCTATTACAAGGAACTTAAAAATTAGGTGAATTTAAATATGAGCTGAATTTCTTCTCATAGTTCATAGAATTATGTAACCATCACGATTTTTATTTATTTATAACAATCACAATTTATATAGACTACTAGAATATAGATATAGATAGCACGTAAAATACAAAAATTGTCAGTAAAAGAATACTTATTGCTACAACCAAACCAATATCTTAAAAATCGATAACCGAACTCTACCCACTAGATAGTCATACTATAATCGATCTCAAACAAGACAATTTAACATCACTTAACTAACTAATATACTAAATTAATTACAAACCCATGGTGTTAATCATAAAAAAAAACGTTTGGGAAAAAAAAAAAAAAAAAAAAAAAACAATCCTTTGGATAGAAGAAGAAGACTGTGTTCAACATTAACACGTCACACGCGAGATATGATGAACTAGAGAGGGAAACGATACAATACGATACGAGAGAGATAATAGTAGTAGTAGATAGGAGAGGAGATGGAGGGGAAATCACGTGTTGGTAACGCACTTGCTAAGAGGTGTGGGACCCGTAGAGTACTGTGTAGCATTTGTGTGTGGTCTAAAAAGCAATCCCCTTTGTAGGAATCTTTGTCCGTTTAATTTAACACAATAATCAAAATACAAATACAATACCCTTTTTAAAAATTTGTATAATCATCTGCTTTTCTTTACCCTAATTAATTTATTATATATAAAGATGTACTCCCATCACCACTTAAATAATCAAATTAAATTTTGGTGTCCTCAAAGCCTACGAACATTTTCTAATCTAGACTGTGTACCCTTTTGCAATTTAAAAATCAGAAACACACATAACATAAAGTAGACACAGGCTTTTTTGTAAAAGCACCTCTCTTCTCTTCAGCTCGATCGTTTCTTAATACTAGTTTTCATATATCTCGGTTTATATAAATTATATTAGACCATTATTTAGACATATTCATAGTGATATACCTATAATTGAAACTAATAGTACAATAGTATTAAATACTTAGGTTGGCAAAGGATAAAAAAATAGACTTACATAGTAGTAGTACACTATCAAAATACTAAGTATGGTTTTAAAAAGATAAGTATAACCAAAAATATTACTTGTTGTCCAAAAAAAAATATATTACTTGTATTTAAATTTCATTTTATTTTTAGTAGTAACAAATATTATTGATATTATCAAAGTATATAATAACTGTCGACATGTGTGTAGACTGTAGAGTAGTACATGCTCACACACGTGAATGTCCCCTTTATTGTCAATTTTTCATTATAATAATAATAGCTAAATAGGGTTGATATCTATCTATTATCTATATTAGCCATTTACATATAGTGTATATATATTTTGTATTCTTGATGATCGGTCCATGATGTGAACAAATTTTTGAGAAATAGGGTTGATGGAAAACGAGCAAAATGTGCTCTAACTTTTTTTTTTGTCTTGTTTGGTATCCATAAATATTTATAACCACATTCGTCCATTATCGAAATTATAAGACATAATTTTGTGTATTACTATTTCCTATTTGATATATACTTATATAATATGATCACCTAACATTTTACTGTAGATTTGTTTTCTTTTGTTGGTCAGAAAAGAAAAGGAATCATTCTCTAACACTGTGTTAATGTGTGTCATTACCAACCCATGATAGATTGTTTCCGGGTTAAAGGCTTTTTTTTTTTTTTTAATACAATAACAATAAAAATTAGAGTGGGGTTGAATTACATAGTAAAAGGGTGTGAGAGAGAGAGCTTAAACAATTTTCAACAAGAAAAAAAAGAACTACTACTATTGAAATGATGGACGAAGTTTTGTTTTTTACTTAATGAAAAATAAATAAAATAAAACTATAATAACGTGAAGTGATTACACGTGGGACCTACACGTGTCACCAGATTAAGGAGCACTAATACAAGAAATGGGTCATGCCTTCATGCTTCCTTTCTCCTAATCTCTTCCCTCTTTGAACCCTAACCTACAGACCAAACCCTACTTTCCATTACCTTAATTAACTAGTACTACTACTAATAATATTATTATTATATTCCTTCATAAATAATAATTAAAAACCAAAATCTGAAAAAACGTAGTTTTGGTTTTAATTCCATAGGTAATAAAAATTTTCTTTCGCTACATCATGTTATGTTATGAAAGTGTACAGTAAAACTTAAATTTGAAAAATCATTTGTTTTATAATTAGTGAAAAGTGAAAAATATTAAAATATAGATATAGATAAAATATATTCTGGTCTTTGGGTCTTTATCCCAACATGCCACGTCATAATCGCACTTCTTCCTTCATATCAAGGGAGTGAGTGAGACACACGCGCCCGTGACGGATTTCAAGCGGAATTATTCAATCGGGTTTACAAAAGAGGTTTTGATTAGAGATAGTAATAGAGGGAGGGACTCAGTCAGTGGTGGTCAGTTTACACAACCAAAAAAAAAAATGGCTCGTGGAATCTGATTGGCGGACTCGACTCGAGCCATTCTATTCAAACAAGTTGAGGGAAAGGGTAACGCTTGAGTGACTAGCCGGTTATCCGGGAAACGAATTGGCACTCGCCACGTGGTTAGCAGACTCTCTTTCCAACGCACGTGGGTCTCGCAGGTAAAAGCCAGAACGAATTACTCGTTTTTTTCTTTTATTTTTTATTTTAATTTAATCAGAAAAAATAAAAAGAGGGGTTAGTTCCAATGGAGTTCGGTTACGTCTAGTCTCACGCACGTTGCGTGACAGTCGTTTAGGTGAAGAAACGGGCTAGCCTAGACTATAGATGATGACGTCATTTATTTTTTTTATTAGACTTTTTTGTAACTAATTATATCATTATTGGGGTATAATTATAAGTTTTTTTGTTAATGATTTTTTTTTTGTCTAATTTTCTCAGCAGAAAAAAAAGTGAGTAGCATATCTTAAAGCTGGAAAATGATAAATTAAATTTAAAAAAAAAAAAAAAAACACAAGACGAACTTTAAAAACGGTCCAGCCATAAAAAGCAGCCTACCTACCTGCTTCTTTAATCACATGTATTATCGTTTCCAACAAATTCCAATTTGTTTTATTTCATTCTAAATAATTAAGTTAACTCCAAAAGTAATGCCATTATATTTAATGAATTTATGATACTATTTTGTCTATTTTGACATCCTAACTAATTTACATATTTAGATGGTATTGGTTTGAGATTTATGAAGTCAACAAAATCATTAAAAATGAATAACTAAAAGATTGTTAAAGATTGCTAGAGAAATTTGTTGATTAGTTTTGTAAAATCTTGTATTTTTATGATACTTTCATTGACTTTATTTTATAAAGGAAGTGTCTAAAATCATGAACCTATAATATAATAATTGAACTCATTAGCAATCCTATATTTTTTTGTTTTAATTGAATAACACAAAATTTTTAATGACTTTATAAAAGTCTGAATCCAATAACCCAGATTTATTAGATTTTAAATTACTTTTTACAAATCACAAACTAATAACACTAAATTTTAACAAAATTTAACAAAATCTTGAACTAATAACAACAGATTTTACATAATATCTAAAATCTTTAAAACTATTCAAATCTTAAACCAATAACCCCCATTTAAATTAACTGTCGGACGAGCTTGAGATATGGCTAAAACATCAAATCGATTTGATCACTTATTTTCTACACTTGTAATAATTCTTTTTTAAGCTAATAATTTTTATAATATTTAATTAAAATGGAAATATTTAGGATTTTTAAGAATATAACCTATAAAATAGTTCTCATGACCAAAACAAAAACAAAAAATCCAAAAAGTGAGAAACATGCAAACAAAGATGAACTCAAACAAAACATAAATTAAATTATGGTTACTTCCATAACTAACTGGTGGTTAGAACTTAGAATTAATCACACTATTCCAATATAAGCAAAAAAAAAAAAAAAAAAAAAAAAAAAAAAAAATCGGAAACCAAAATAAAATCCATATAAAAACAAACAGAACCCATTAATACCATTACACACAACTGTAGCCGCCCCATGTACGTCAATTTATCTAAAATCATAGAATAAATTAAATAAATAATTATAATCGCATGGTTCCACCATAGAATTAGAAGATAACCTCCACCCCTTTCAAGTCAATTAGAGATAACATACTTTTGATTATGTATAAGCCATAATCATTTAACGTTTTGATTAAAATAATTAAAAGCTTGTGGGCAAGTTGTCAAGACTTGCATGGAATACGTTTGTGTGGTAGACATTTTGGACCGTCTTTTATCCCCCAATATGTATACATTTTCCAACGACTCCTAATCATCAGTCTTAGTATTATTTTCTCTTGTGATTATAAAATTAGCAATTTGATTAGTTATGTGTAATTGTTTTTTTTTTTGTTTTTTTTCAATTAGTCGGACTTTATAGTACAAAACTTTGCCCACGTGTGACGTGTCGAGCCTCCTGTCCTCGTGATTTGGTTCGTAGAATTAACAATAGTTTTCATATAAGGTTGATCGGGTCAAATTATGAAGAAAAAATACGACAAAATACAATAAAATACAAAATTTTATAATTATCTGTAAAACAATCTTAAATACAGACTCTCCCCCACCGACAGTGCTTCAATGTTGTCGGCTTATGCCATTTTGTTTTATAAAAATCGTCGCTAGGAAACTTGAACTTGAGCTTAAAAAGAATTATGAAATACTAATACACGACCTCTCTGTTTTAAAAAAATGTTTTAAGTTAAAAGTAGGTGATATTAGTAATTATTTTGGTTAGACAAGGTAAATTATCTTTTTCACAAAACATAATTGTTTGCTAATAGAATTTGGAAAACTTCCCTATCTCAATGAAAAATATACTATTTCTGACTAAACATCACTTTAAGAAAATCAAATACTTTTTTAATTTTTTTTCTTTGACCATCATTGAACACAAAAAAGATTAATTTATATTATCAAAGAAAAAACATAATGCACTAGTTTCTGGAGCCAACTTGGATCGATGGGTCATAAAACAATAATAATAATTAAATGTATCTAATGACGATGAAAGCGTCTAAGATGATATATTTAGTCGTCAGCTTGATTAACTTGTTTTCTTTACTCACTGCTTCCTTGCTTCCAACACCAATTATTTATTTTTTTTTTCTGTTCAAAGATTAATTAACTTGGAACAGTGTAACAATTCTAAAAAGCAACATTTAATAGTTTAATAAAATTTATCTTTACTCCGTAGACTATTTTATTCTTATGATGATAGCATTTAGTCATTATGCTTAGTATTTTTTTAAGTTGGATGAATAGAAGAATTTTAACTTGGATTTGCATCCAAAGTAGATTCATACAAATGATGTTATCATAATTAAGATCTACTTGGGAAGTTTCGTCGATGGTATAAATCTAACATTCAATCGTATTAAGTCTAGAGTCATTATGGTTAAAGAGACTATTTCAGGGATGCTTATTGGATCATTAATATTTTTTGTTTTTAATTCAACTATCTTAGAATCCTAAGCCATTGGTAAATAAACTATCAATAAACTAAATTTTCATGATATAGACTACACGTAAATTTATACACCCACATGATTTGGAACTAATTACTAAAACACGTTTTATAATTGTATAAAACAAGTGATTTATTATTATGAGTATTTTTAGTTAATGTTTATTACCCCCATACCCGTCGACTTTTCTCAAAAAAGGTATCTCACGTCAAAACAAAATAGGAAAGAAAATATGGTCAAACCATGCAATTCACACACTATGGATTTTGGGTAAACACATTCATGCACCATTTGAAATTCAACTTTAGTGGGGATCTTCATCATATCTTCCCCCATAACCCCCATATTTTATAAATATTATTTTAATTCAACCTCTATGAATAAAACAATACTATAACATACCATACCACTTTCTATATTACAAAATAACATAAAATTACCTCTCTTTACAAAGTTAAAAACTCGTAAATCACGTGTAATTCATACAAATCTACTAATGTGTAGAAACCATCTGAATAATGCAAGGACCAAGGAGTACGTAAGTGTTTGGGCTCACAAGCCCAAATTATAATGGGCCTTTAGAGTAATGGTAATATATATGTTGTTTTTGTTGATTAAATCCTCTTCTCCGACGAGGTTGTTGAATCTCCGATATCGGAAAATGATGGGATCAACGTTGTTCAGGAGAAGATGTTTGGTGCTAAGAGCGAACTCTTTACTTTTCCGATCGTTTTCCGTTAACATTGAGAAAATCTCCGACGCATCAGCTGAAATAGCGGGAATACTCAACCAGGTGAACTGGCTTGACACTCTTGTATCTTCGAATCTTTCCACCGAGATTAACCCAGACGTGGTTCTCTCCGTTTTACGATCTAGACGCGTCGATGATCCCGCTAAGCTTTTTAGTTTCTTCAATTGGGTCGATTCTCATAAAGTTACGGAGCATAAATTGGATTCGTTTTCGTTTCTCGCTTTGTTTCTGTGTAGTTTCGGTAGTTTTGAGAAAGCTCATAGTGTTTTGAACCGTATGATTGAGAGGAAATGGCCTGTATCTGAGGTTTTGAGTTCGATTGTGAGGTGTTCGAGAGAGTTTGAGGGTAAGAGTGATGATGGAGTTGTATTTGGGATCTTGATTGATGTGTACATTGAGAAAGGGTTTTTAGATGAAGCTGTGTTTGTGATTCGTAGCACTTTGGATTTGGGATTGGTTCCTAGTTCGTCACGGTGTAACCATCTCTTGGAAGTGTTGTGTCAAAAGGGAGGTTTTGATGAAGCTCTTGAGCTTAAGAAGTTGATGGTTTGCAAAGGATTGGTGGTATGGAAGCAGTCTTACAATATGCTTGTAGATGGGTTGTGTAAGCAGAAGAGTCTAGAAGATGCTAAATCGTTGCTGGTAGAGATGGTTAGTGTTGGTGTGTATCCTGATAATGTTTCGTATAGTATACTGATTGATGGTTTACTAAAGGGTAGAGATGCACATGCTGCAAACGGACTGGTTCGTGAGATGGTTTCACTTGGAATTAACATCGATCCTAAGATGTATGATTATTTTATCTGTGCGATGTCTAAGGAAGGGGCGATGGAGAAGGCAAAGGCTCTGTTTGATGGGATGATTGCATCTGGAGTGACACCAGGTGTTCGGGCTTATGCTAGTTTGATCGACGGATACTTTCGAGTAAAGAATGTTGTTAAGGGTTATGAGTTACTTGTTGAAATGAAGAAGAGGAACATTGTCATATCTCCATATACTTATGGTACAGTGGTGAAAGGCATGTGTTCTTCTGGGGATCTCGATGGAGCTTATAACATTGTGAAGGAAATGGGTGCAAGTGGTTGCAGACCCAATGTGGTTATATATACTACATTGATCAAAACCTTTCTTCAGAACACTAGGTTTGGAGATGCAGTGAGGGTGTTAAAAGAAATGAAAGAACAAGGAATCACACCAGACACTTTTTGCTACAATTCCCTTATCATTGGTCTTTCAAAGGCTAGAAGAATGGATGAAGCAAGGTCTTTTCTGGTTGAAATGGTCGAGAACGGATTAAAGCCAGATGCTTTCACCTATGGGGCATTTATCAGTGGATATATAGAGGCAGGGGAGTTTTCATCTGCAGATAAGTATGTGAAAGAGATGCTGGAATGTGGCGTAATTCCAAATAAGGTTCTTTGCACGGGTTTGATCAATGAGTATTGCAAAAAGGGTAAAGTAATAGAGGCATGTTCAGCATTCAGATCCATGGTTGAACAAGGGATCCTGGGGGATGCTAAAACATACACTGTTCTTATGAATGGTCTTGTTAAAAATGGTAAAGTAAATGATGCCGAGGAGATTTTCCACGAAATGCGTGGAAGGGTATTGCACCTGATGTATTCTCTTATGGTACTCTCATTGATGGATTTTCTAAGTTGGGAAATATGCAAAAGGCTTCTAGTATTTTTGATGAGATGGTTCAAGAAGGTTTGGCTCCTAATGTTATCATATACAACATGTTGCTCGGTGGCTTCTGTAGATCTGGTGAAATTGAAAAAGCTAGGGAACTGCTTGATGAAATGTCTGGTAAAGGTTTACCCCGGAACACAGTGACTTACTGCACAATTATAGATGGATATTGCAAATCTGGGGATCTAGCTGAGGCTTTTCGGTTAGTTGATGAGATGAAACTAAAGGGATTAGTTCCTGATAGTTTTGTGTACACAACACTTGTGGATGGGTGTTGCAGATTGAACGATGTGGAAAGAGCTATAAGCATCTTTGAGACAAACGAGATGGCTTGTGCTTCTAGTACCGCCCCTTTCAATGCTTTGATCAGTTGGGTTTTCAAGTTTGGAAAACCAGAATTAAGAACAGAAGTGACAAATCGTCTACTGAATGGGTCGTTTGATAGGTTTGGCAAACCCAACGATGTAACATATAATATTTTGATTGATTATCTATGCAAGGAAGGAAACTTGGAAGCTGCCAAGGAGCTCTTTCACCGCATGCAGAAAGCTAATCTGATACCTACTGTTATAACTTACACATCTCTTCTAAACGGGTATGAGAAAATGGGTAGAAGATCTGAAATGTTTTCTGTATTTGATGAGGTGATTGCTGCAGGAATTGAACCAGACAACATTATGTATAGTGTTATCATCAATGCTTTCCTGAAAGAAGGGTTGACGACGAAAGCACTCGTGCTTGTGGATCAAATGTTTGCTAAGAACGCTGTTGATGATGGGTGTAAGCTAAGTATTTCAACATGTCGGGCTTTACTCTCTGGTTTTGCTAAAGTGGGAGAAATGGAGGCAGCTCAGAAGGTTATGGAGAACATGGTTCGACTCAATTATATTCCTGATTCTTCGACTGTTTTTGAGTTAATCAGTGAAAGTTGCATTTCCTCAAACCAAAGAATGGAAGCTGATGCCGCTCCATAGATTTACAACAGTAAGCCGAAAGCAAATAAGCTTCCTTCTTTTCTTTGTGGCTAAAAAGGAGTCTGCTGACTCGAGTTTGGTTTACGGCCAATTACTTTGCCTGCCTGAAAATTGCTGACGGTTTGCAATCGTGGCAAACGGTAGCATTGATCCTAACCTGACCTATTATCTTAAAGCTTCATTCTCTCATTTTGACGATTTACTTGGCAGCAATTTCCATCACGGTAACCAAATTCAGGGATTGACGATGAATGGGAGACGCATCTGAGCTGTTGATTCTGCAATTTCCTCGATTTTTGTAGGCTAGAAATAACCCAGTTTAAGAAACAGAGATGGCAGTGTTGTAGTAACTCAATCTTCCTGATCATTCATATCTAGCGTAATGGATTTGTGTACTGAATGTTACAATGATTGATCAAATTATAGAAAGTTCTTCGTTCCATCAGTTTCAAAAGATGATAATGCAGATGTCTCAAAAAAAAAAAAAGGATTGGAGGATTGATTTGACATATTGATGAATCACAAAATATGTCTGGTTATTCAAAGCAAGTTCTCCAATGAGAAAAACCACAGGTTCTGTCTGACAACATAAAGCTGAATAAAAGAAGAGAATATTGTCGAATCTGCCATGAACAGTGGCAAACCTTATAAGGAATGCCATTTTCCATATCTTCTTCTCCCGCCTGCCATACACACTCTGTAAGAAGACCATTGTACCCTTTATTAATCTCTCTCGAAAATTAAAGAATACCAATTAATTGCTTCGTACACCGCAAAACTATTTCGTTTGATCTCTTTCCTCAGAAATCTTTGTTCTTCGCTATCATCTTATCATCCTCTTCAATAGAAAATCGCCGCCCTTCTGATTGAACAGTCGACGTTTTTTTCATCTCCTTTCTCTTACGTTTTGCTGTTGTTTTCTAATCTTGTCTACTTTTGGTTTTCTCATACGATTGACAACAACCCATATCCAAGGTTATTGTTCACCTCCAACTCCTGCAGTTCTGCCCACAGTTGACCAAATTTATTGTTATATGAGTGGTTTGGTCCATTTGTGATAGAAGCCAATTTGTTCCAATTACAGATCTGAGGACAACACACACATTGGAGAGGTATCAACAAGAAAGGTGGAGAGGTATCAACAAGAAAGGTGGACTTGTTCCACCCATCTATGTATGTCCATCTTTTTTATGTCACTCATTATCTTAGTGGACCATATTCATCAGGAAATGTTTATTTTCCCATTATTATGTCTCCAGTGTAGGTCTGATGACGACGCAGAAACTGGGAATGTTCTGCCTCCGCTGGACCAGTTTCAACAGTCAAGGTATGTCAACTGTAATTTTGTCACTTGTTAGTTTTAGTGGACCAGATTCAACAGACACAGTAGGTTTCCACTATTGACATGTTTTCCTAATGCAGGTCTGATGACGATGCAAGCGCAGGACCTGTCATACATCAGTGGACCAGTTATAGCAGCCAAGATATGTCCACTCATGTAGTTTATTTCTATCTTTTTGAGTGGACCAGACTAAACAGCCATGGTACATGTCCACCACTATCTTATATGTCCTCCATTCACATGTTCATATCTGTTTGGTCATCCATTCTTTATTGTGATAATTGTTATTCAAAATTTGTATGTCTATCGCTTAACCAACAACTGAATATCTCACTGCAGTAATGTTTACAGGGTCCTCATTGACAATAATGTAGCTGTGGTGGACCAGATCAGATAGCCAAGGTAGATGTCCACCCTTTGATGGACCATTTTTAACAACACAATATGCATTAGTCCATTATTGTACAAAAACAATAAATATTTTACTAACATGGCTGTTATCGTGAAACAGTTTGGGTGACGTTTCGATTTTGCCACTAGTGAAGTGTTTGGGAACAATAGTAATATGTTGCTCGAGGAGCTACTCGGGTGGACATCTTTACTATAACGTAACATCTTTCTGCGTATGTCCATCCCACGCGGTGGACATGTATTTATGTTGTTTTTTGCCTAGTTTTTCGTGAATGTATGTCTCGGGCGGTAGACATTGTATTTCTGATGTTTTTGTCTATCTTTTCGCATATGTCTGTCCCACGCGGTGGACATGTATTTATGTTGTTTTTGTCTATCTTCATTGTGGATGTACAACCAATGAAGTATTTTTTTTTCTATCTTATTGTCATCTCTCTATTACAATATGTTAATAGACAATTTAATGAAACTTCTCCATAAAAATCTAATGCCGATAGATATTTCTCCATAAAAATCTAATGCCGATAGATATTCTATTGCCGGTAGACAATCTAAGTATAATGTTGTCTACCCCATCGTACTATTGTATACTTTCTAAACAATAATTGTCCACCATGATCACTCGATAGTCTATAAGCTGATCTTCTCCCAAGCTCCTTGTAAGCCCAAAAACATTCTCCAAATTTTTGTCAACGTCTTTTTCGGTCATCCAATGTTACTGGACCAAAAACCTTCTACAAATAACAGACATTATGTCCACAAATAATAGACAAAGAGGGTCTCCACCAGAAGACAACACAATTTGTCCATCTCCGTCGACCAACTTCGCATTTCCGTTTTTATCACCAGCGGTAGACAATACCTTTTGTCCACCATTGATAGTCAACGCTTTCTTCTTTTTCAGTGAAATGGAAAAATACAGTCCACCACACTCTTCATTCTTCACTTTAAACTGTTGAAATTCAACATCACGCCTACTGAAAAAGGAGGCATCTTACCTTGTGTGAAGACAATTGTGTCTTTTGGGTGCCAAAAGCTTAACTCTATGTTGCTTTCCTCTTGTTTGACACCCAACAGCTCCTATCTTAACATTTACCCCTACAAACCTTGTTTCTCTTTCGATAGACAAAAATCTTGCCATTTGCCCATGACGGACATAAAACTTCCACACCCCAATATCTCGAACATGCCCATTCATCCACTAGAACACACACTCTGTTGTCCTTCTGCAGAAACATCAAAAACATGTTTCAACACAATTAATGCAATTCTTTGCAGGTTCCCAGATTAAATGTGAGGACATGCTTTTTGGCAAACGACCATATTTAATGCAAATACATACCTCTGGTTGTCCGACAACCACCAACTCCACCTCCTCTTCACCAATTCTCTTCTTCAGATCTGTTTAGGTCTAGTCCTAAGCAGTGGCATCATCAACTCCCATTAACTCCTCTTTAACACAATAAAACACTAAATTGACAGCTCTTCTATGCCATTAATGGACTTCCCATCGTCCTTTGAGTTCGCTCGAGTCTTCTCTTCACCTCTTTTAACAAAAGGATATTTTTGTCATTTCCTCCATCCCTAAACAAAGGAAAATGGCATTTTGCAGAACGAAATAAACAAACTGGCATTTCTAAGAAATTTTTAGAACAAAATGGCATTCTTAGCCAAATTCCCATAAAAGAACACAATTGGTGTCTTTGTCTTTCATTAAAAAAAAAAAAAAAATCTCATAGTGAAACCAAAACAGAGGTTTTCATCTTACAAAACATACGACCCCATAAAAAGACCTTATGTACACCAGAGTATAAACAAGTATATCAACCTAACAATCAAAAAACAAAAATCTACATGTATTCTCTACGCTCTTCATGAACAAATCGCTGATTATATGGGCAAAAAAAAAGAATATGAAACCAACTAAAAGGCGGAAAAACGCGAAAAGACTTCAGTCGAGCAACACTCTTCTAGTGCTATACCATTCTCTGCTTGCACTGTATTATCATCTTTTGGAGTCTGTTAATAAAGCAATCAGTTCGTTGTCATTGAGGTCTGTCTCTGAAGCATATTTGACTGGTATGTTATTTTCTTTATCCACAGCATTTGGATCTCCCCTGCAATTGAGTCATCGTATCTGACTTATAATTCAAATCTATGGTTGATAAGACCAGTGCTAAGAAATCTCAAGATGGAGTTTACCTCATAAGTAGCAACCTTGCAATTGCATATCTCCTGCTGATGATACAATGATGAAGTGGAGTTCGACCTTTTGAATCTGTCGCATTTATTTTTGCGCCATACTGAAGCAATAGTTCTACCATACCGATATCCGCAGAAAGACAAGCAAGGTGAAGCAAAGAACAGTCAGTTGAAGTTTCTTCTCTGACCATACTCTCCCCGGTCCTACTTGACTGAGAATATCCCTCCGGATTCTCTTGGAATTCCTTTTCAATGCTCTTGAATTTGGCTTCAAGGGTTTCCTCCTTCGCTTCCAGTTGCATCATCTTTGCTAAGGGCATAGACACAGTGTACGATGCTTGCCCACGCAGAGCATTCACATCTGCTTCAGAGCAGACAATGTGCCTGTAAACTGATTTCTTGTCGTTGGCACGGACATTCTCCCATATCTCTTGGAAAAGTGCCTGGAAATGCTGACTATCTATTGCTTTGCGGACAAAAATCCTCTCCGAGTACTGTAATTAGTCATCATATTAGAAATTAATGGACATGATACCTTCAAAAGCTTTGCTTATTAACTAACAGAGTAACATATACCTTTGCGTGGATGAACAACTCTTTCACAGAAATGGGGTCATTGAAACCAGGCTTCCTTACAACCAACTTTCTAGGTCGTTCTGACTTAGGAGTGCTGATAAATAGATTTTAGACTGTAAATACATGTAAGACATAGGTTTCGTTCTTCTCCTAATCACAAGTAATTTTAAGTCACTTACCCCGAAGACCTACTAGCACTGGAAGATCTACTCTCCGAGTTCAACTGCTCTTCCCAAACTGAGTTTACATACACGTTACCTAACGATTGGAATAATGTCAAGACTGATGGTTCCCATACTTTAACATCAAGAGTGAGCGACCTGACCTGCACGACAGGATTGGATAATTTATACCAAATTTATAGAGCTACTTAAAAATGGAGACATGTTTGTTCACGCTTTCATCTTTGTGAAAAATATTTGCTGGACGCATAGTTTTGATGGCACACCTTTGAAATGTGAACACCAAGGTTACGATGGATACCAGAACACTCAATACAAATAAGGACTCCAAGGTTCAAAGATGCCCAATCAGGTTCAGGAGCACCACAGTCTGCACATTTCTCATTCCCCAATACTCTGGTCAAGACATCAATTGGCTTTTCAGTCTTTACCATATCATGTTGCTGCAAGCACCCTGAAAACCTCGAACGATTTCCACCAGTCATGGGATTTTCCACTGTGGATTCTCCACTTTCTGCCTGTTCGATATCATATGGATCTGCTAAAGAACCAGAATCACTTGCAGAGAAGGTATCACCTCCATCCACAGTAGAAAGACGCTGGTTGAGTTTCATGTAAATGATATATGTTAGACAACGATCAAAATGGGTCAGACAAGAAATAATCAGTAGTAATACTAACCATAATTGCTCTTTCAGGTGTCTGGAAACTCAACAAAGAAGCAATTACTCCAGTTATTTTTTCGATCCAGTCCATCTGATCCTGCGCATTCTCTGCCTACATCAATAACGAAAAGAACACCAAATGAAAAATTGTCCGGAATCTTGATAGGAGTTAAGTGTCAATAGGTAAAAGAAAAACTGAAGACCGTTTTACTTGCAAATATACCTGCAATGTATAAACTTTTGTTGGTGAAATTATTCGAAAGCAGAATCTTAGATCGGTCTGGTCTGCATCAACTTTGATCGTAGAGGTCAGCAGATTGACGGTGTGACGTGCAACTGGTTTTTCATCATGCACACCGCCATGATAATGAGAAGACAGCCACCGACTTAGCAGCCCAGGACTGTTTTCTGAAGTCATATTCCTATGAACAACAGAGCGACTACCATTTCCTGATACATAGAGCTTCAAAGATTCAGTAGAGATATGGTACATCACAAATGTTATCTATATGTTTTCTGAAGGAAGGATCAAAAACACAATGTTTTGGTTTTGCAACTTACTGAAGACCAATTCCATGGCTTGCGGTAATAGTATAGCATCCCACGGCTATCAAGGATAAAGAATCTTCTTTTCCAGTCACCTCTCAAGTTTGAGGAACGTTTTGACAAATACCCTTGTCTGATAGTCTGAACCTGAAGGACAGTTATATCAACAGATAAATATAAAACAAAACAGTATAAAGACTTGAGAGCAGGAGTAAGCCTCAGTACAAAGATATATTCTTACCTTTCCTTTTGCAGCAGATTGCATGACAGCCTCTATGACTTTCTGTGAGTTTCTTGAGTTATGTCTCATGCCATCCCCTGTTGGAGAACCATTTGAGTTTCTAGTTTCACGATCAACTTGCCTTTGGTACTCCTGCATCCTTTCATTAAGGGATGCCATCTCATAATTTGCACATTCTCTAGACTGGTGTGCATAAGCCAACACCTGCCATAAAATTCCAATTAAACACAGATATATACCTTGTACTATTGCTTGGATAAGAAAAGATCCGCTAGAGAGAAATCTCTGAAAATGAAAAAGACAAAAGAAACATGCTGTAAGGAGTACCAAACCTGATTAATAAAAGGCTCCATTTGATGTAGTAGCTCATAACCCTGAAAGAAGGAATCATTCGTGAGAAATCGAATTGAGTGCTTCATATCAGAAAACAAGAATAGAACCCATTGTATGATGTTTTCCTTGTAAAAAAGTTATTTGTCGTCTTGCTTCTGAAAATTATTTCAAGGAAAAAGCTTGCCTGTTTGAAGAAACGGAGATGAGCATCCATAGTCCCGCTTACTGCTTCCAAAAATTCAAATCTCTTTTTAGCCTCCGCATTAGAAAGTGCACTAACCTGGCCAGGAAGAAGTAAGAAATCATTATGTACGGTTATATGAGAGAACACCCTGTAAAATATATGTAGCATCTTGAATAAAAAGCGATTACCAGATGAAATCGGGCTTGCTCGAACGTCGTTCTTGCACTATGTAGGTCCTGAAATGTCTCTCTATCAAGTTAGTTTTCGCTTAAGAAAAGTGAAGATTTTCTGAAACAAGACTTCAAAAAAGTAATAATTTTTGTTACATACCTCCTCAATTGTGGCAGCCACATCCAATCGCGTACTCTTCCTTAATGAAAGATATTTCTCTCGCGCCTGTTCATTTGGATGCACATAAATAAAGATATAGTTTTCCAAACAGGCAATAATGTTGACGGTAACAAGCTGGAAAACCATAAATATACCCATCAATTGACATATTCTGAAGTCATTCAACGCACCTGGTCATATATAATGGTAGCTTTGTCAAACCGTTTACGAGCTTCCTGCATGAGAGTAATAAAAAAGATGGATATAAGTCAAAGCAATTCAGAGCAAAAACTGAACTCAAAATTTCATTTGGAAAAAAAGACGACGAAAATACCTTAACTTCGTGGACATCACCATTCACAAATTGAAGCAACCGATCATTCAGCATGTGTTCTACCTGAAAAAGTGTTGAGAAGATATCATAGTTTAGCTATGGGTTATGGGTATCATAAATACACAGCATAAGTCAAACAAATTAAGGGAAATTAGCTCTGTCAATACACAGGCAAGGGTATGAGTACCTGGGAACGAAGGACTTCCTTGTAAGTCCCGATTTCTCGTAGAGCAATG